>CAUYUJ010002212.1:47500-87500 GCA_963575745.1 Prorocentrum cordatum | reverse complement strand
TCGTCGGTGGTTGTGATGGTCGTCGTCCTCGTCGTCGTCGTCGTGGTTCTTCGTCGGTCGCCGTCGTCGTCGTCGTCGTCGTCGTCGTCGTCGTCGTCGGTCGTCGTCGTCGTCGTCGTCGTCGCCGTCCGTCGTTCGTCGTTCGTCGTCGTCGTCGTCGTCGTTCGTCGTCGTCGTCGTCATCGGTCGCCGTCGTCATCGTCGTTGTCGTCGTCGTTGGTCGTTCGGCGTTCGTCGTTGTCGTTCGTAGTCGTCGTCGTCGTCGTCGTCGTCGTCGTCGTCGTCGTTTTCGTCGTTCGTCGTCGTCGTCTTCGTCGTCGTCGTCGAGACGGAGAGGAGAAGGACCAGGAGGAGGAGGACCAGGATGAGGGAAGACGAGGACGAGGCGCTGCGGCGCCAGTCTGCATGCAGGCCTGAGCGGTTTGACGTTTTCCTGCCTTTGCACGGCTTCGGCGCCTGAGGCCTGCAGAGGGGTCTGCCCATCTTCGGGGGCCTCCGGACGGTGCGGTGACGACACCGTGTGCTGAGTCACATGGGCGTCGTGCTGAACGGAGGTTTTGGGGCTCGGGTCGATCTCCGAGGATCTCTCGGGCGACTGGGGCCTCCAGGGTCTCAAGACCGTGAGGTGACGGACCGTGCGGTGAGGACTTTGGGGATTCCGAGGCCACCTCACAGCTTGTCACCGCACCGTGTTGGGACCCCCAGTTTCTAGTGCACCCGAATTGAGGTCTCAGCGAGCAGCGGTGAGACGAGAGAAGTTGCAACCTGGCTATTTTTGGCACAATTGGTACACGTAAGGTTTCCTTCTCCCCTGGCAACCTGGCCTCCTGCTCCCCTTCTTCACATCCTTATTTGTCTCGCGCTTCCCATGCATCTTCTGCTGTATCACTGAGGCTATGGCTTCACCCACCAGGTTTTGGTCAGGCCCCGACGGTTGTTCGTAGAGGTGGTCTTTCGCTCGCTTGCTACACAGGCAATAAGCACGGCTATGCAGCTGCCCGCGGTAAGCTCCGCCACCGTGCAAGCGCCGTGCTCTGCGTGTCGGCGCAGAAGGGCCGTCTTGGGACTGTCTTAGGCCCGGGCCATCCTGGGCCCCGCCGGCTGTCTCTTGGACTGTCCGGGTCCCCTCTTGGGCCGCCTTGCGTCCCCATCTGCTGTCTTTTGTCAGGAGGGGAAAAACACACAGACACAACTCATCGTCGATTCCCCGGAACATATGGGAAACTATGGGACGTGGGGGGGAAGACAACAACCTAGAACATATGGGGAACTATGGGGAATCATTTTATTTGTGTGTGTGTATTTATTTGTGTGTCCCAGGGCCCCTGCATTTTGCACGGCCCCGGGCCCCTCTCGGGCCGTCTTGCGGCCCTCTGCGGGCCTCCGTGCGCCGTCCGGGGGGCCGCCATCGACTGACTGTCTCCTGGACGGCCCAAGGTCAGAGCCCCGAATCATCAGGGGTAATTCGGGTCAGGGATAACTCGGGTTCGTTTTTCGGGAATCCAAACCCGAGTTACCCCGGACCCGAGTTACCCCGGATAACTCGGGCGTCCAGAGCCCCGAATCATCAGGGGTAACTCGGGTCAGGGCTAACTCGGGTTCGTTTTTCGGGAATCCAAGCCCGAGTTACCCCGGACCCGAGTTACCCCGGATAACTCGGGCGTCCAACAAGGGGTCCCTCGTGGGCCGTACTGGGGCCCCAGCTGCTGTCTTTTTGGACGGCCCCGGGCCCCTCTTGGGCCGTGCTGCGGCCCTCTTCGGGCCTTCGCGCGCCGTCGAGGGCTGCCATCGACTGCCGTCTCTTGGCCTGCCCCAGGCGTCCCTTCGTGGGCCGTGCTGGGGCCTTCCTGGGGTCGTCCTCGGGAAAAAGCCTGCTGGGGGACTCTTGGAGTCCTCTTGGGGGCCTCCCAGTAGCCTTTTACCCCTTGGGGGCCTCTGGAGGTCCCCTGGGGCCCCTTGGGGGCCTGGCGGTGACGGGGGCCATCTTGGCGTTTCCTGAGCCCTAAAAGGCTTTTTTGAGCGCCCCCTGTCGGAGGCCTCGGGGCCCTCCTCTGGCGATCTTCGCTTCCTCTTGGGTTGTCATGGACACCCTCATGGCCGAACATGCTCAGGAAGGGGAAAAACACACAGACACAATTAATCCTCGATTCCCCAGAAAATATGGGAACATATGGGAAGTGGGGGGGAAGACAGAAACCCAGAAAATACGGGGAAATATGGGGAATATTTTTATTTGTGTGTATTTATTTGTGTGTCCCAGGGCCCCTTCACATGCGGGCACGTGTGCGGAAATCGTGCGCGTTCAGTTGGATTTCCATGCTGTTCGTCTGTTGGGCCATCCCCAGGGGCCTCGAAGACGACCCAAGATGCTCCCAAGAGACCTGGGACAGTCCTTGTTCGATGCTCGTTTTGGGGACCTTCTTGGGGCCCACTTGATGGATCTGTTCGACTCAGGTTCGACTCAAGTTCGACTCAGGTTCGACGCAGATTCGACTCAGATTCGACTCAGGTTCGACTCAGGTTCGACTCAGGTTCTTCTCAGGTTCGACGCAGCTTCGACGCACGAGTGGAGCGAGTGGCTCCAGGCAGGTCCCCAGAATGAGCATCTAATCCTTGGGGGCCATCTCAGAAGGCCCCACCACGCTCCCCTGGGCCTTCTTCTTGTAGAGCAGTCGCGAGGGGAGCCCTGGCAACGCCCGGGAGCGCTGGAGCATTCCGAGAATCCTGGGCTTGGGCTTTCGATTCATTTTTTTTTTTTTTTGTTAATAAAAAAAGGTTGTACAGACAAGTTCTCACTACTGAGAAGGGCCGTGAGGGTATTCCACGCAGTGCCTCGCGGCACGGTGGCGGACATTCATGTAGACCCCCAGGACAGTTTCTTAGGCTTCTTTCCTATGTCGATGTCAACTGAAAAAAATCGTTCAGAGCTCCTAGATGGTGGAGGTGATGATGAACGTCAACGTGAAGAAACGCCGACGCCGCCCAGTCTTGTAAAGTGGCCTGCAGCGGGAGGGGGGGGGATGAGTGCGGAGAGGGGGGGCGGGCAGGAGAGGGAGGAGGCGCCGCCGCCAGCCACAGGAAACATGCTGCGCGTGCCGAGATCTCCCCCGACCGCCTCGTTCGCCTCCACTTCCATGTACGTCACCTCGCCCACGGAGCCCACCGGGCTGGAAGGCCGCCGCGGCTGGCAGGAGGGAGGACAGAGGAGGAGGAGGAGGAGGAGGAGGAGGAGGAGGAGGAGGAGGAGGAGGAGGAGGAGGAGGAGTATGGAACAGAAGAAGCCGAGGAGGATGGGAGGAAAAGGAGGATGAGGAGGAGGAGGAGGAAGGGGAGGAGGGTAAGGAGGATGTCCCTGGAGGGGTGCCTCGGTGTCTGGCGGTGCACCGGGGCCCCGGGGGAACTGCATTCCGCCCCTTCCCCTGGATGAGCAGGTCTCCTGACGAGCAACCCAGCCTTCCCGGCCGGGGGTCCCTCGCCTGGGAGTCTTGTCCGGGGGACTGGCTCTGCCGTGCCTCTCTTCTTGCCCTCCCTGGTTGCGCAGGTCTCCTGTGGGCCCCCCTCAGCCTCGCCGGCTGGGGCCTCCCCCTCTGGGAGTCGTGACCGGGGAGGGTTCTCCACCCACCTCCAAGGTGTGAGCGGGCCCGAGCGGTGGCGGCCCGCGGTGTTGTTTGGGGCGCTTCAGGCATTGACTGGCGTTCCCACAGAGCAAAGCGAAGCGAAGGAGGGTAAGGAGGATGAGGATAAGGAGGATGAGGAGGAGGAGGAGGAGGAGGAGGAGGAGGAGGAGGAGGAGGAGGAGGAGGAGGAGGAGGAGGAGGAGGAGCAGGAGGAGGACGAGGAGGAGGAGGAAGAGGAAGAGCAGGATGAGGAGGAGGATGAGGACGACGAGGAGGAGGCGGAGGAGGAGGGAGGTAGGAGGAGAAGGAGGAGGAGGTGGAGGATCAGGCCCAGGAGGAGCAGGAGGAGCAGGAGGAGCAGGAGGAGCGGGAGGAGGATACTAAACGGGACGTGCAGGCGGTAGCAGCTGCAGACGAGCAAATTGAACGTGTCGCACGCGCGTCAGAAGACACTCATAGATCCCTCAAGTTTGCAGGCTCCCCATCTGTCGCCAGGCTCGTCTATCTTCCGGGTCCTCGTCCTCGCCCTGATCCTCAAGGCCCTCGTCGTCCACCTGCTCCTCCTCCTCGTGCGTAGCTACTGATGTTGATCACGCGATTGGATTTGCGTTGGTCCGGACCGACAGCTGGGAGAGGGACGCAGTGACGCGCAGGCGAGCGAACAGCGAACAGCATTATCAGCAGATGAGGCATCGGCTCATCCGCTACTCATTATCGAGCACCCTGCACCGATCTATCGTTGACATCCTCCCTGCCCTCCTCGAGCTCGCCCCCAGCCACGCGCAAATGGGGGGAGGGGGAGGGGGGAAGGCTTCTTAGAAGCAGCCTCCTTCCGAGAAGTCTTCCCGTCTCCCCCTACCCCCTTCTGCGCGCCGCCCACACGCGCCTCGTCTTCCTCAATCTCCTCCGCCCTGCTTCTTCCGATTGACGGCCCGAAGGCGGGCGTGAGCAGCCCTGGCGCTCCATGCTGATGCGCCTGCTGGTCGCGGCGCACGTTCACTCGCCGGGGGGGCCGCCGCTGGTGGCCTTCGAGGAGGGTCGGGCGGGAGGACGGATGGGGGATGGGCATGGGACTGGCAGGGAGGGAAGAGGATGGGAGGGGAGGAGGAGGAGGAGGAGGTGGAGGAGGAGGAGGAGGTGGAGGAGGAGGAGGAGGAGGAGGAGGAGGAGGAGGGTGAGGAGGAGGGTGAGGAGGAGGAGGAGGGGCGAGGATGCGGAACGTAATGTAATGTAACGGAATGGGATCGATGATGTAGTACAGTGGGAACAGTATTCGGGCCCTTTTACATCTTTGGGCCGCAGGTCCCGATTCAATCGGTCCAGGAGTTCATGCCGCTTCCTGGAAGTACGCCCTGGGTTGGGTCACAGGGTTTGCCCAACTCCCTAATGACGAACTGGCCGAAACAACGAGCAATCAACGCAAATCCAGAAATGCCCTGGGAAAAAAACATTTTATGAGACTCGTGAACGAGCCCCCCCCCCCTACGTGGACTCTGAACCCTTGCGGTGGCCCGAGCATCCCCCGCCGGCCTCCTCGAGCACCGCGCAGTCCGTGGCCAGCCAGTTAGCCCTGGCGGCCGCGGTGGCGCAGCACCGACACCTCGAACAGCTCGAGCCGTCCTCCGACAAAACGCGGACGGATTCGAACAAGGCGACGGCGGCGGGGGGTAGGGGGGGGTGGGGGGAGCGCGCAACGCTCCCAGTTCCCAGTTCCCCAAGAGTGGCCAACTCAAGGCCTCGCAGCCCCCCCGCCCCTGGGGACGGAGTGGTGCTTTCATCCCAGGGCCCCAGGACCACGTGCCCGACAACCAAAAGACCCTTGCACAAAATTCTGTACGCTTCGCGTATCCCCACCAGCCCATCTCACAGCAGCAACTCTCGCGAAGCATGCCGACAGTCGTGTTTTTCAGGCGTGTGTCCGCTTTGCCCCGCATATCTCCCCTGCCTCCTCCTCCCTCCCATCTCCTTCTCCATCCTCCCTTCCTTCCTACCTTTTCCTCTTCCTTTCCCTTTCCTCTTCCTCCTTTCCTTTTCCTCGTTCCTCATTTCTCCTCCTCCTTCCTCTCCCGCCTTGCATGTCCCCTTCCTCCCGCCTCCTTGTACATCCTCCTTGTTGGGGGAGCGGGAGAAGGACGAGGCGGAGGAGGAGGGAGAGAAAACGCTCCTCGTGGTTTGAGTCGTTTGGGGTTTCTCGTCCTGGTGTGAGTCGTTCGGGCCCTTCTTCCTGGTGTGAGTCGTTCCGGCTCTTCGTGGTGTGAGTCGTTCGGGCTCTTCGTCCTGGTGTGAGTCGTTCGGGCTTCTCGTGGTGTGAGTTGTTCGGGCCCCTCGTCCTGGTGTGAGTCGTTCGGGCCCCTCCTCCTGGTGTGACTCGTTCGGGCTCCTCGTGGTGTGAGTCGTTCGGGGGCCTCGTCGTGGTGTGAGTCGTTCGGGCTCCTCGTGGTGTGAGTCGTTCGGGCGCCTCGTCCTGGTGTGAGTCGTTCGGGCCCTTCCTTCTGGTGTGAGTCGTTGGGGCTCTTCGTGGTGTGAGTCGTTCGGGCCCCTCGTCCTGGTGTGAGTCGTTCGGGCTCCTCGTGGCGTGAGGCGTTCGGGCACCTCGTCCCCTTTTGGGGCATCTTGGGGGCGTGTTGGCGGCCCCAGGGGCTTCTAGGAACGTCTTGGGTGCCTTGGGGGAGCCTCTTCGGGCCTCTTGGGAGCCTCTTGGAGGCCGTTTGGGGCGTCGTGGGGGCTTTTTGGCGGCCCCAGGGGCTTCCAGGAACGTCTTGGGTGCCTCGGGGGAGCCTCTTGGGGCCTCTTGGGGGCCTCTTGGGGGCATCTTGGGGGCCTCTTGGGGGCCTCTTGGGGGCCTCCTGGGGGCCTCTTGGGGCCATCATGGGGCCTCCTGGTGCCTCCTGGGCGCTTCTTGGGGTCATCTTGGAGGAGATCGATCAAAGAAGAGGGGAGCTTTAATGAGCGCTGCCCCCATCACGCCCAAAGGGCGGTTGAGAACAGAGAGAGCTCTCTAAACCACTCACGCCCAAAGGGCTGGTCCAGAGTATGCTCCACAGTAGCGCTGCGGACAAGAGCATCGTGCTGGTATAGTCGATTGCCAACCCATTCCAGGAGAACGCCGAGATACTCTCCCTCTTCAGCCACCTCTGGCTCCAGAGTGATGCGAGTAACGTAATCTTTCTTCGGCGCAGCCGTTACGACATGAAGCGCTCCGCTCCGATAGGCGGTGTCCAGAATATCTGGGCTAACGTGCGGGCTAGCAACGCGAATGTCTCGACAGCCTGCGCTAAGCGCATTATCCTGGATGCCCATGTGGGACAATACGCGCGTACTTATCATCCATAACATGCGATGCTTGTCAGTTGCGAAGTCGCCGTCGGAATCTACGCGCCAACTAACATCCCTGTCAGTATACGTGTGCATGTTGCACACGATGGTAGCACTACCGAGATCGTCGTCGTGAACCTTCAGACGCACCACATCTTCGTTGCAAACAGACCCCGTCCGCAATTCGCAAAGCAACTTGCCCTTCGCAGCATGCAGCAAGGCCGGCACGATCTCGGACTCGAAGTTGAACCTGGTCTTGCGAGCGACGTTGCTGGGCCCCAAGCCACAACAGTCCACGGACATGTGCACGGCGAACTTCACCAATCGGGCGCAACTGCACCCCCGAGCCACGATATCTGCGGGCGCGAAAACCGTGTCACCGCAAGCTTTCCAGGAAGTGCTGGGCCGCTCGGGAGGGGGAGGCTCTTTCGTACCTAACTGTGCGACGAGTTTCCTCATGCAGTTCAACTCACCGTAGCCATCCTGCCTCTGCCCTTTGGCAAAGGGAGCGAACTTCTGTGTGAGGCCCTCTTCCGCGAACTCTATGGCTCTCACGGCGTTCAATTTGATTGCACGAACTAGATGTGGCGGTAGACAATCCGCAATGTCTGCTGGGCGACGACGATATGTCGACGCTCGGTCGTTGCCACAAGAAACAGGAATGACAACCTCCTCCTCGGCACGTACTGCCATCCAAAACTCCAACAAGTGCTTGCCAGGCAAATGCGCTGTGGATGACGTCAGCCTCGACACGCGGTAACCATGCACCACGAACTGCGAGAATGACACGCGGAGTCTCTACTGCATCTGGAAATTGGCAGGCTGCACGACCCTCGAGCAAACAATTCGACCCGTTCCGAGCCGGATGAGCGCAGACGGTACCATTCGATTCCACGGACGATCGTGCGCGTGTAGCTTGCCACGCGCCTGCGCGCGCGCGGAGAGGGCCTGGGCGCCCTGTCGCCTGCGGGCGACCGCGCGGGTTAGCCCCCGCAAAAGCCAAAAAGGGCATGTCCACACGCTGGGTAAAGCCTAAAAGGGCTTTCGTCTGTTTGATCCTTCCCTCCCGCTTTCCTCCTTCTTCTTTCATCGAAGTCAGAACCCCCGCCCCCTATGACGTCCCCCGTTGGCCTGGGTGGTCTACTCAGGTCGCGGGGGGGGATAGGGGGGGGGTCGTTGCCACGGCCGGTGCCTCGTTTTCATGACGGGGAGGGGGGGGTGCACCGTTCCCTCGGATGGGCACACCCCCCCCCTCCAAGGGCCTCCGAGCCTCTCCGTCCTTTTCTTCTCCCTTATCCTCCCCCCCCCTCGCGGTTTTCGAAGCCTTTGGCGTCTCCGCCCACCACCCTTGGGAGTATCCTAATGGCCTCTGGCCCACTCCGCCGCCGTGCTGTGCCGGTGGACAAGAGGCGCATGGGGTAGACGAGATGGTTAAAGGGGGAGCCAGTGGCTTCACTCGGGCGTCTTGGAGCGCACGCGCGTAGTTGGGTTCTGCAGGGTTTCCTTGGGGGTTGTCTTTTTGTCAGTGTACACAAAGTGGGCAATGCTGTCGAATTCGAGACGTATAGTTCTCTCTTTTTGTATATGTCTGGGTCCCGAACGACTCACACCATGACGAGGGGCCCGAACGACCCACGCCACGAGGAGCCCGAACGACTCACACACAAGGATGGGCCCGAACGACTCACACCAGGACGACGGGCCCGAACGACTCACACCACGAGGAGCCCGAACGACTCACACACAAGGAGGAGCCCGAACGACTCACCCCAGGACGATGGGCCCGACAGACTCACACCACGAGGAGCCCGAACGACTCAAGGAGGGCACCGACGACCTCAACCCAGGACGAGATTCCCGAACGACGCACGCACAGGAAAACCCGAACACCCACACACAAGGAGAGCCCGACGACGGCACCCCACGACGGGGCCCCGAACGACTCACACCACGAGAGGCCGAACGACCTCACACGACAAGGAAAGGGGCCCCGAAACGACTCACAACCAGGACGAGGGGCCCGAACGACTCACAACCACGAGGGAGCCCGAAACGAACTCACACACAAGCATGGGGGCCCCGAAACGACTCACACCGCGAGGAGCCCAACGACTCACGCACGGGTGGGGCCACGACTCACACCAGTTACGAGGGGCCCGAAAACGACACCACCACGAGGAAAACCCGAAAACGAATCCACAAAAGGAGTGGAACCCGAAACGACTTACCACCAGGACGAGGAGCCCGAACGACTCACACCACGACGCGGGCCCCGAACGACTCACACCGCGAGGAGCCCGAACGAGTCACACCAGGAGGAGGGGCCCGAACGACTCACACCAGGATGAGGGGCCCGAACAACTCACACCACGAGAAGCCCGAACGACTCACACCAGGACGAAGAGCCCGAACGACTCACACCACGAAGGAGCCCGAACGACTCACACACAAGGAGGGGCCCGAACTATCCACACCAGGACGAGGGGCCCGAACGAATCACACCACGAGGAGCCCGAACGACTCACACACAAGGAGGGGCCCGACCGAATCACACCAGGACGAAGGGCCCGAACGACTCACACGTCGAGGCGCCCGAAAGTGCGACACACAAGGAGGGGCACGAACGACTCGCACCAGGACGAGGGACACGAACGACTCACACCACGAGGAGCCCGAACGACTCACACACAAGGACGAGCCCGAACGACTCACACCAGGACGAGGGGCCCGAACGACTCACACCACGAGGAGCGCGGAAGACTCCCCACCCCACCCCCCCCACTCAAGGAAGAACCCGAACGACTCACACCAGGACGAGGGGCACCAACGACTCACACCCACGAGGAGCCCGAAGACTCACACTCAAGGAAGGGCCCGAAACGACGCACACCAGGACGAGGACCCGAACGACTCACACCACGAGGGGCCCCGAACGACTCACACACCAACGAGGGGCCCGAAAAACGAAATCACCCACCAGGGGTGAGGGGCCCGAACGACTCACACCACGAGGAGCTCGAAAAGATCCCACCCAAAACGAGGGGCCCGAAACGACTCACACCAGGACGTGCGGCACGAACGACTCACAAAACGAGGAGCCCGAACACCTCACACAAGGAGGGGCCGAACGACCACAACAGGACGAGGGCTCCGAACGACTCACACACGAGGACCCCCGAAAGACTCACACGCAAGGGGGGCCGAACGAGGCCCGAACGACTCACACACAAGGAGGGGCCCGAACGACTCACACCAGGACGAGAGGCCCGAATGGGTCACGCCACACCAGGACGAGCGGCCCGAACGACTCACAGAAAACCCCCAGACGCATGCACAAACGAACGAACGGCCCGAACGACTCACAACAACCCCGCCAGAAAACGAGCGGCCCGAACGACTCACAGAAAACCCCCCGAACGACTCACAGAAAACTCGCGAGAACCACAGAAAATCCCCAGAACAACCCAGCCATATGCAAAAAGAGAGAACCATACGTGCCAACCGAGCTGCTGGCCCGAGGCCCCCTCTCTGCACTGCCCCGGCTGGGTCCTGGTTCCTTTGTCGGGTCCTGTTATCTCGCTTTTGCTGGTTCCTCCGATCTCGCCTTTGTTGGTGCCTGGTTTTCCTGTTTTTTTTCGGGTTCCTATCGGGTTTACTGGTCGTGCAGGCTCTGAAGATGTTACTATTGCTTTGTCCTGGGAGTCGAGACAAGGGGCTCGGGTCCACAAGGGAGCGTGACAAAGGCTAGGGTCCACAAGGGTTTTGCCATCAGAGGGTCGAAGGCGCGACGATTCCCTAGCGGTTTTCCGTAGCCATTGTGGGGCGAGTCAAGTTAGTTCCGCACGGACGCTCTTCTGCAGTGAGTTTAGCTCCGCACGGACGCTCGTCTTCCCAACACCTGAGGGCGTGTGGCAGAGTTCACGGAGATGCCAGTCGATCCACTAATGAGAATGATGCCAACCGAGCTGCTGGCCCGAACCCTCCCCCCTGCAGTGCCCTGGATGGCTCGCCTTCGTCAATCTCATGTCTACGTTGCTCTGTGCTGAGTGGAGGCCTGTGGGTAAGAACTCGACAAATTCGAACTGCGCAGGGAGCGCAAGACAGAGCTAATGCAGGAGTTCGGTTGTCAGTGCGTCGCAGATAGGTGAATCGTTCCGGCCCCTCGTGGTGTGAGTCGTTTGGGCCCTTCGTCCCTCTTGGCGTGAGTCGTTCGGGCTTCTCCTTGTGTGTGAGTCGTTCGGGCTCCTCGTGGTGTGAGTCGTTCGGGCCCTTCGTCCTGGTGTGAGTCGTTCGGGCCCATCTTTGTGCGTGAGTCGTTCGGGCCCCTCGTGGTGTGAGTCGTTCGGGCCCGTCGTCCTGGAGTGAATGGTTCGGGCCCCTCCTTGTGTGTGAGTCGTTCGGGCTCCTCGTGGCGTGAGTCGTTCGGGCCCGTCGTCCCGGTGTTAGTGGTTTGGGTCCCTCCTTGTGGGTGAGTCGTTCGGGCTCCTCGTGGTGTGAGTCGTTCGGGCCTCTCGTTCTGGTGTGAGTCGTTCAGGCCCCGGCACTGTGTGTGCGTCCTTTCCGGCTCCTGGAGGTGTGGCTGAGTTCGTTCGGGACCTTGTCCTGGTCCTACCCCGGTTTCACCCTTTCTTAATGCTAGGTTGAGTCGTCTTCGGGTCGTGCGCTGTGTGTGCGTCGTTCGGGCTTCTCGTGGTGTGAGTCGCTCGGGCCCCTCGTCCTGGTGTTAGTGGTTCGGGCCCCTCCTTGTGGGTGAGTCGTTCGGGCTCCTCGTGGTGTGAGTCGTTCGGGCCCCCCGTCCTGGTGTGAGTCGTTCGGGCGCCTCCTCGAGTGTGAGTCCTTCGGGCTCTTCGAGGTGTGAGTCGTTGGGGCCCCTCGTTCTGGTGTGAGTCGCTCGGGCCCTTCTTGTGTGTGAGTCTTTCGGGCTCCTCGTGGTGTGAGTCGTTCGGGCCTCTCGTCCTGGCGTGAGTCGTTCGGACTCCTCCCTGTGTGTGAGTCGTTCGGGTTCCTCGTGGTGTGAGTCGTTCGGGCCCCCCGTCCTGGTGTGAGTAGTTCGGGCCCCACCTTGTGTGTGAGTCGTTCGGGCTCCTCGTGATGTGAGTCGTTCGGGCCCCTCGTCCTCGCGTGAATCGTTCGGGCCCCTCTTTGTGTGTGAGTCGTTCGGGCTCCTCGTGCGTGAGTCGTTCGGGTCCCTCGTCCTGGTGTGAGTCGTTCGGGATCCTCCTTGTGTGCGTGTCGTTCGGGCCCCTCGTGGTGTGGGTCGTTCGGGCCCCCCGTCCTGGTGTGAGTAGTTCGGGCCCCTCCTTGTGTGTGAGTCGTTCGGGTTCCTCGTGGCGCGAGTCGTTCGGGCCCGTCGTCCTGGTGCGAGTGGTTCGGGCCCCCCCTTGTGTGAGTCGTTCAGGCTCCTCTTGGTGGAAGTCGTTCGAGCCCCTCGTCCTGGTGCGAGTCGTTCTTTGTCCTGGGAGTCGAAACGAGGGACTCGGCTCCACAAGGGAGTCTGACAACGGTTAGGGTCCACATGGGTTGTGCCATCAGAGGGTCGAAGGCATTGCGAGTCCCCAGCGATGTTCCGTAGACATTGTGGTGCAAGTCTAGTTGGCTCAAGCCATTCTGGACGAGTGCCCATCCAACTGCTTCTGGCTCTTCTGTGAGCTCCGCGTATCACTAGTGCAGTGAGTTTAGCTCCGCACGGACGCTGGTCTTCACAGCAGCTGAGGGGCGCGCGGCAGAGTTCACGGATATGCCAGTCGTAGACTTACGTAATGTTCACGCGCCGTTGCCCCGGGCGGTGCGAGACTTGCAGGGGGTGATGATGGATGCGATGCCTACAGCTGGGGACGGCGCGTGTGCCATTCATTCTGTGTGGGGCGACTGGGAAAGGAGCGAGCTGGTGAATCGCGACGCTCGCGCTTTTCTCCGGGACACATTCGGCCCCACCCCTGACATTTTCAAATCGAGGCTGTCGTCCGAGGAGCTGCTGGGCGACATGGAATGGGCACTCTGGGATTTGATCCAACCTTTTGCGAAGCAGTCGGACCCCTTCGGTGCCCCGCTGCAATCGGGAGACAACGAAGGCCAGCACGTGTGGCACTGCCTGCTGGAATCCTACTTCGACGTTGCTCAGCGTTGCGTTGAGGCATGCCGGGAAGAACTGCAAAAGTTCGAACTGCACAGGGAGCGGAAAACAATGATCATGCAAGAGTTTGGTTCTCTCTGCGTCGGAGATTTTCAGGATGTCTTCATAGTGCCTTTGATGCGATCCCTGGGCTTGTTGGATAAGTACACGGCAGAAGCATTTGATGAGTTTTGTGAAGGACGCCGCCTGAGCAAGTGCGAGGCGCTGTTCGCGGGAACCGCTGGCGCTCGAGAGTGGCACAGAAGTGTCGTTGAAGATGCATGCCTCCAGAACTCATTCGATTTGTTTTTCAGTGAGATCCACGACGTGGTTGACGGCCTCGATTTCGACAGCGGCGTCGATCTGGAACCTGTAGCGGTTTTCGCAGAGTCTGTGGACAAGGCCAGGGAGCGCAACTACCAATCTGCCGGGCTGCCCGCAAATTTCTTCAATGCCGTCTATCCTGCCTATCTGGAAGCCATGCTTACGTGCGCATATTATTATCTCAGCGACAACGAACTGCCTGCGCCGGCGCGCTGCGAGAGGCAGAACGTAGTCATTTTCGTGCACTGCTCTGCGACGCACGAGTTGACGTACGCGCGTTCACACGTCGGAGACCCGAGCCTTCCAGTGGTGGCCACGTCCCTTCGAGATGACGGCGGACAGGGTGCCGTCCGAACGCACAGCGAGCGGTTGCGAGTTTGCCCGCAAGAGCAATTGCTTGGGCGGGGGGGAAGCCCGGGCGGCGATGGCCCCAGTGGAGATGATGGGCGCAGAGATGCGAAACGCCCGAAAACCCAGAGTGAAAGAGCCCCGGCAGGGCCCCTCGCCGAAGAGAGGAACGGTGGAGACGGGAACGATAGAGCGTCGGGGCAAGCGACGCGGCAGGATGATGGGAGCGCCGTGGCCAAGCGATCCAGGACAGGGGAGGAGGTCAAGCGAGAGCAGCAGGGTCAGAGTAACGAGTGCGCCCCGTTGCCGCCGCCGCCGTCTGGGGCGCGCGCTGGGCGGCGCGGCATGGGCGGAAGCACTGGATTGCAACTGAAGCAGGCTTTCGAGACTCATAGTGGATGTGACGCTTTTTGCGACGATCACGTGAATGCTGCAGCAAGCCAGGGCGCAGCCTCGGCAATGCCAGCTGTCGCCGCGAGGGATGGAGGTCAGTGCGTCACGGACATGTTCGATTTCTTGGGGTTCCAGCTCCCAGGCGAGGCAGGGGCGCTGGCGGTCGAGGCCACTGACAAACACGAAGGTTTGGCTTCGGAGTCAAGCGAAGGTGCTGGCGAGGAGTCTGAAAGCGAAGGGGGCGACGGCGTGGAAGAACAATATTTTGCAGTTCGCGCTCATGCTGAGCAGGAGGGTGGAGTGCCCGTAGAAATGGATGTGATTGATGGCCGTTGCCGAGAACTACGTAAACTCATGCGAGAACGGCCCGCGTTGCCGCTGAGAGCTGACGGCGCTAGCTTGACAGTGGCCGACCTGGAAACTGGAGTGAAGTTGCCGTTGTACTCATGCCACTTCCAGGACACCCAGAGCGGCTCTTGCCGTTTTCGCACAAATGACCGAGCTGTTTTCCTGCATCATATTGCTGGGGGCGCCATGGATCGCACGCGTGCGAGTATGATACGTGAGATTTGTAACAACGACATTCCTTGGATGACAAATTTGGACTACGTATACGGGGCCATGGCTGTAGCCGAACGGGAGCGGTGGCCAATGCTGGGTCTGTCGACGCGTCGGCGAGCCCTGAACCTGCTCGCTCTACGGTACAACGACGAGACGACGAAATGTCTGGCCTGCTTCATACGCGGCCAACTTCGCACGACGTGCGCAGGGTACCCGCCAGTAGACCTGGAGTCCAGTTCCATGTCCTTCGCTTCTGGCAGCGTCGAGATTAGATATTGGAAAGAGGCTGCTTTTCAGGATGTTGAAAAGCAATTCCCTGGGACGCTGCTTAATAATTGCGGGTTCGATCTATGGCAGAAGCGGTATGTGGATCGGGACGTGGGGACAAGCAAGGCGCACCCGTGGAGAGGACAAAAGCTGTTAAGTGAACCCTTGAGCACCTGTTTGGATAGCCAAGAGCGCCACGTGTCTCGGTGGGCCGTCCAGTTTACCTTCGAAGGAAGAGCAGGGAAATTGTTCGGATGTACTGAGGACGTCAGATGTCTTGCGTGTCCCGACAGGCATCCGGTGGATTGGGAGACGCCGCCGTTCTGTAGAAAACTGTGCCCGCAATGCGAGGTGCCAGTATGCCGCGACTGCACAGGTAAACTCAGGGATCACGAAGCGGCATCTTAGTTCTTCGACGGCGGGGCCATCCCCATGAGTTTAGCTAACGACCATTACTACGGCCACGTGAGTCGATACATTGTGGATAACGACGTGACGTGGCTGAAGTGCGCGGCGTGCTGCACCGCGTGGAGTACGATGTTGGTCTATTACCTGGAGGCCCCGTACGGCAACCTGATCGACGTCCCGCTCGGCAAGCCGGAAGCCAGAACGCAGGTGAAGGTCAGGCCCCCGGAGACCAGGACAAAGATAAACCAGGACACGGAAAACCAAGAAAACGACATCTTTTCCTGCAGCGTCACGTTTTTGCACACCCGTGCAAGTTGTGCTCGCTGCACTGCAGGACTCGGGTTTGTGTCTGGGTTTAGAGGGGTCTTGCAGGCTTTCGAGGCCTGTGGTCGGGTTTATTATCGAAATGCAGCAGTGCAGTGTTTCGTTCGTGCGGGCCTCTTGGGGGCGTCCTGGAGGCTCTGGAGGCCTCGTGGAGGACTCTTGGGCGCCTTTTGGGGGCCTCTTGAGGGCCTCTTGCGGCGTCTTGGGGCTTCTTGGGGGCCTCTTGGGGGCCTTTTGGGAGCCTATGGGAGCGTCTTGGGAGCCTCTTGGGGGCCTCGTCCTTCGGGTCTCTCACTGTGTGTGAGTCGTTCGGGTTCCTCGTAGTGTGAGTCGTTCGGGCCCCTGGTCCTGGCGTGCGTCGTTCGGGCCCTTCCTTGTGTGTGAGTCGTTCGGGCTTCTCATTTGTGAGTCGTTCGGGCCCCTCGTCCTGGTGTGAGTCGTTCGGGCCCTTCCTTGTGGTGTGAGTCGTTCGGGCTCCTCGTGGTGCGAGTCGTTCGAACCGCTCGTCCTGATGTGCGTCGCTCGGGCCCCTCCTTGTGTGTGAGTTGTTCGGGCTCCTCGTGGTGTGAGTCGCTGGGGCCTCTCGTCCTGGGGTGAGTCGTTAGGCCTCCTCGTGGGCGTCTTGGGGGCCTCTTGGAAGCTCTCGGGGCTCCTTGGGGGGCTCTTTGTGGTCTCTTGGGCGCCTCGGGGGGGCCTCGAGAGGCGTCTTGGGGCTTCTTGGAAGCCTCTTGGGGGCCTCTGGGGGGCCTCTGGGGGCCTCTTGGGGGCGTCTTGGGGGCCTCGTCCTTCCTTGTGTGGGCCCCTCGGGCCCCTCAGTGTGTGTGTGTGTGTGTGTGTTGTTCTGTGTGTGTGTGTGTGTGTCTGTGTCTGTGTCTGTGTGTGTGTGTGTGTGTGTGTGTGTGTGTGTGTGTGGGTGTGTGTGTGTGTGTGTGTGAGTCGCTCGGGTTCCTCGTAGTGTGAGTCGTTCGGAGCCCTGGTCCTGGTGTGCGTCGTTCGGGCCCCTCCTGGTGTGTGAGTCCTTCGGGCTCCTCATGGTGTGAGTCGTTCGGGCCCCTCGTCCTGGTGTGAGTCGTTCGGGCGCCTCCTTGCGTGTGAGTCGTTCGGGCTCCTCGTGGTGTGAGTCGTTCGGACCGCTCGTCCTGGTGTGCGTCGCTCGGGCCCCTCCTTGTGTGTAAGTTGTTCGGGCTCCTCGTGGTGTGAGTCGTTGGGGCCCCTCGTCCTGGGGTGAGTGGTTCGGGCCCCGCATTGTATGTGAGTCGTTCGGGCTCCTCGTGGTGTGCGTCGTTCGGGCCCCTCCTTGTGTGTGAGTCCTTCGGGCTCCTCATGGTGTGAGTCGTTCGGGCCCCTCGTCCTGGCGTGAGTCGTTCGGGCGCCTCCTTGCGTGTGAGTCCTTCGGGCTCCTCGTGGTGTGAGTCGTTCGGACCGCTCGTCCTGGTGTGCGTCGCTCGGGCCCCTCCTTGTGTGTAAGTTGTTCGGGCTCCTCGTGGTGTTCGTCGTTGGGGCCCCTCGTCCTGGGGTGAGTGGTTCGGGCCCCGCATTGTATGTGAGTCGTTGGGGCTCCTTGTGGTGTGAGTCGTTCGGGCCCCTCGTCCTGGTGTGCGTCGTTCGGGCCCCTCCTTGTGTGTGAGTCGTTCGAGTTCCTCGTGGTGGGAGTCGTTCGGGCCCCTCGTCCTGGTGTGAGTCGTTCGGGCTCCTCGTGGTGTGAGTCGTTCGGGCGCCTCGTCTTGGTGTGAGGCGTTCGGGCCCTTCCTTGTGGTGTGACTCGTTCGGGCCCCTCGTGGTGTGAGTCGTTGGGGTCTTTCGTCCTGGTGTGAGTCGTTCGGGCTCCTCGTTGGGCCTGTTGGGGGCCTCTTGGAGCTCTTGGGGCGTCTGGGGGGCCTCTTGGGGGCGTCTTGGGGGCCTCTTGGAGCCTCTTGGGGCCTCTTGGGGGCCTCTTGGGAGCCTCGAGGGGACCTCTAGGGGCCTCTGGGGGGCCTCTTGGGGGCCTCCTGGAGGCCTCTTGGGAGCCTCCTGGGGGCCTTTTGGGGCTATCTTGGGGTCTCTGGCGATCTCCTCAGAAACGCTAAGAAGCGCTGACCCCTGAGAAGGACAAAATCAGCCCGAAACCTTTGTAAAATCAATGGTTTTGCTAAGAAGGACGAGCGGCCCCCTCATAACGTTTTTCAGCACCCGTGCAAGTTGTGCTTGCTGCACTGCAGGACTCGGGTTTGTGTCTGGGTTTAGAGGGGTCTTGCATGCTTTTGAGGCCTGTGGTCGGGTTTATTCTCGAAATGCAGCAGTGCAGTATTTCGTTCGTGCCGCTGTCTGGAAAATTTAGTTTCGAGGGGCGTTGGGCGTCCGGGTCCAGCGTGTCCGGGTCTACGGGGCCCTGAGAAGGGCAATCTCTTCAGCTTCTCCATGCCGTGGGACGACATCGAGAGATGTTGTCGCGAAACGTCTCAGCACGCCGAAGAGATCCACGGGGACCGGCTGAGGTTGCTGCAGGATGCTCTCGGTGTGCCGCATTCGGAGGAGACGTTGGCGATGCTGGTGAACGTGCGCATCAAGGGGGGCAGCAAAGACCTGGCGCAGCACCTGAATGGGTTCACGTTGCGCATTCCTGCAATGCAAAAGTTGATCGAGATCATGCGCGACAGCGGCTATCCAGGCTATGGCAACAACGGCCTGAACTCATTCGACAGAGTGGCAACCCGCCTCCACGAAATGTACTCTCAGAAATACGCAGATAAATTCGGGGAGGCGGATCTCATCCCGCAGGCAGTGCAGGATGCGGTACAACAACTAGACGGGGCCAAAGACTCCATCGTTCAAGACAAAGTGGCGACGCCTCCAGAGCCGGCAAAACTGGTAGAGGATTTCGTCTCTGCGTTGGGCCCGCCCTATATCGTCGCTGAGCGGAGCACCATAGCCCAGTCGAACATCTCTAAGAATTACAAGTCCGCGTTTGCAAGGTTCGGCGATGTCAACATCCAGAGCGGGACGGACCTGACCAACCAGCATGCCGCCTGGTACCTGGGCATGGCGTTTCCTTTTCACGCTGCCGCGTGCTGTTGGCGGATACGACGTCCCGAACCAACCTCGTTGGCGTCGACCAGAGACGAGAGATCTCCCAACTCCTCGTGGGCTTCTGCGCAGTTGGCTCGAACCGTCAGTGGGCGTAGGCCAGCGGAAACAACCGAGCGCTCATTTTGCGATGGGGCCAGCGACCACGGCGAGGTTGTTTGACCTCACGCGCGGCTTGCCGCAGCGGATAGAGGGCCAGTTCCGACGCACTTGGGGCTTCGCGCTGGCCTTGCGGAATCTATAGTTTCGAGAGCGTGTCAATCTCGGAGCCAGCCTGAGCATCAAGCGAGGGGAACGGTTGCAAGGCCAAAGCGCCGAGGGCATGGAGACCGACGCTGCCATATCCGCTGCGGATTTACTGCAGAAGCTCGAGAAGTGTTACTACGCGTTACCCGATGGCATACGCCGCAAGATCAACAATGATGCCATCAAGCTGATTCTATAGGCTTACGCCACATCCGCCGACCCCTCATCTTGGCGGTTTGCCGGCTCGCTTGAATCGGGCTGGGGAGTCGTGTATGGGTCCATAATGACTTCTCTTGGGGCTACGTGGAATCCGCTTGGGGTCATCTCGAGGCCCCCCGGTCCATCGGACAAGAAAAGACGCTAATGCAATTTTGGCATCGTTCCGGAGATGCCCAAAGGGTAGAAGCGTTGGGTTGGGGCCCGTATATTTTTTGCTGGGGGCCGTTTCGAGGTTGCTTTGGGGCTTCTCGGGGGCCTCTTGGGGCCTCTTGTGGGCGTCCTGGGGGCCTCTTGAGGCCTTCTGGGGCCGTCTTGGGGCGGAAGGCTCGGATTGTCGGTTCGGGCTCACCCTCTTGGGCACCTCTTGGGGCCGTCTTGGGGCCCTCTTGGGCTGGCTTGGGGGCCTCTTGGGCCGTCTTGGCGCCCTCTTTGGCCGACTTGGGCGCCTCTTGGGGGCCTCTTGGGGCGGTCTCGGGGTGCTCTGGGACCGTCTTCAACGCCGTGAAGGCGGACAAGTAGCATGCGATCGAAGTGTACGTTGTCCCATGGGAATTTGACGATTTTCGGCGCTGCGGTTCTTCTGAGGACTGCTCTTGGGGGCCTCTTGGGCCGTCTTGGACGCCTCTAGGCTCGTCCTGGGGCCATCTTGGGCGTATGGGGGCGCTCGTTTGGCGCCTCGGAGCTCTCGTGAGCCGTCTTGGAGGGGTCTTGGGGCCTTCTTGGCCCGTCTTGATTTCCTTTTGGGCCCAACAGAGCTCCGTGACGCGCTCGTCGTGGGCCCAGGGGGGGGGGGTCGAATCTCCGGTTTGGGGCCCCAGGGGGGGGGGTTCGGAAGGGGGAACTATCTCACGCGCCTGGATACCCACAAGGGGTCGGCGGATTTTTGCAGTCGGCCTCGGCAACCTGCAGCGGCGACTCTTGGCTGACTTCCGCTTTCGACGCCGCGCCATTCCGGGCGCGCAAGAGATTCGGACGAAGATTGGGCACCTGGGGATCTGGGCTTGCGTCAACTACGGGAATGACATATTCTGTATTATTTCCCCGGGAGAACGGCATAATTATCTGGCGCTCAGGCTCAGCAGATACCGCCAGGACGATCCTTTCGTTGCAGGCGAGAGCAGGAGGCAGAAGTGGGCAAAGAGCGATTCGCCGAGCCTGGAGCCGTCGCCAGAGGACGCGCTTGAGGTGAACATTCCTGGATATGACACGCGTCGTTTGTTCCTCGCAGAGGACCCCTTGGCCGCCTCCAACGCATTCTTCGTGCAGATCCGCGCGGTCTTGGCGACGATGCTCGGAGTGCGCATGCGCCCTCGCTGTCCGCAGTGCTCTGAATCTGGATCGCCGTGCCAGGGCGCCCTCGGCAGCAACGCTGAAGCCATGGGAGGCATTGCAGGGCGCGTGGGCGCTTTGTTCGGCGCCGTGGAGGCTCAGAAAACGACAGGGGGGCTGCATTATCATTTTTTCATGTTCGCTCAGCGCCTGCACCAGCTCGCCACGCTGAAGGAGGTCGCCCAGAAAATCGAGGAAGGTCTCGTGAATGCGACGGAACTGAAGCATTTCCTCGGGCAAATCTGCTGTGAGAGATACCCCGACGTGGACCAATTTGCTAGAGAGAACTTCGCTGGAGCAGAACTTCCCGACATACTCGGAGTCGTCCGAATGCTCTGGATCGCCAGCGTGGGGGGACTTCAAATTGGGCCGATTGCCTCGGTTCTTGTATGATGACGCGAGAGCCGGAGTGGGCTCGCCTGCGCAGGGGGCTCCAGGGGAAGCTCAGGAGCTCGGCCTGAACTGCGACGACGCCACCTTCAAGGAGAAGTTCCACGGCGCTCTGCAGTATTTCATGCGTCGTTGCCAGCGCCGCATACATCGACTGGCGATGGATTCGAAGACCAAGCAGGAGAAGCGTTTGGTGCCCAACGCCTGCGCTTCCAAGAAGAACAAGAGAGAGTGCGAGCACGAGGCGCCGTGGACCAACAGAGTGTCCCCCGAGTGGATGACGGCGCCGCTGCTGGCTTGCAAGGGCGTTGCCGAGAAGTTCACGCTGCGCACAGGCGGAGTCCGAAATTGGCTGGGGCAAACTCTCGGATTGCGGAATGAGGAGTGGCTGAACGGGCGCATGCCGGGCCTGTGCGTCGCTTTTGCAGGGAGCAACAGTGACGCGAAACCGAATGACCGACTGCCGATCATCGAGCAAACGCATGGGACTTGCTGCAGGAGGAAACGCTGCATCATGAAGAAGCAGAGTCTGGGGGGAGCCACTCGAGTGAGGAGGCCGCGGCTTAAACTGACCCCCCCCCTTCGCATAATTCCGTCCAAGAAAAGCCGAAATGTAGCCGTGCCCTGTGGGCGAGCAGCTTTCCTGCGAGCGTGGCTTTTTTCATTGAGCGAGCAGCTTTTCTGCGTGCGCGAGTAGCTAGAGCTTCGGCGCGTTTGAGTGTCGGGCGCGCCGGTCTGCTCTAGCGCAGCCCGTGCGAGCTTCAACCCGATTCGACTGCGGATCTGTGCGTGCGCCATCGCTCCATGATGCGTTCTGCGAGCTTCAGGACATGGCGTGTTTTTTGTTGTCGCTGTGATGATGCGCGCGCCCCGCACGGGCGCCTTCGTCTGCCCTGGCCGATTGGGTGGGCACTGCAAGATCTTGCAAGGTTTAGGGGTCTCTCGCGCTTTTCGTCGGTCCGGGTCTCTTCGCGGTTTTCGCGCTCACGGGCGTCCAGCGGGATCGCCCGTAAGATGCAGGTGGCGCGCGCCTTTCCCCCGTTCGTTTGTTGCTATTTTGGTTGTGCGGGAAAATGACAGTCCGTTTTATTGCAATACAAGCACATAGAAATCATCAGCAAAAAACCTTCCCGCTCATCCCGCGCCCTTGGACTCCCTCCCACGGCAATCGCCCCCCACAAGACCAGCCCCAATATGCACTTTGATGGCGGGGGCTTATGTGACCCCGACGTCGGGTTCACTCATTCGTTTCTTTGCCATGGCTCCTCCACCCTTCATCCCTCCTTGGTCCTCCCTCCTCCCTTCTCGTCCCTCCCTCCTCGTTCCTCCCTCATCCTCCCTCCTCCCTCCCTCCTCGCTCCTCCCTCCTCCCTCGTCCCTCCTTCGCCCCCCTCCTACCTCCTTCGCTCCCTTCCTCGTCATCCGAACCATGGATAATCAATGCCAGACAACTCGATTGAAGGCCATTCCCAGTGCTCCCATAGCATTTTGGCCTCATGTTTGCCTCGCCTGCGCCTCGGCTGTCCCGCGGCTGTCCCGCGGCTGTCCCGCGGATGTCCCGCGGCTGTCCCGCGGCTGTCCCGCGGCTGTCCCGCGGCGGGCCGCGGCTTTACTGGCCCGGGCCGCAGCTTTATTGCCCGACGGCCCGCTTTGCTTCGGCTGTCCCGCGGCTGTCCCGCGGCTGTCCCGCGGCTGTCCCGCGGCTGTCCCGTGGCTGTCCCGCGGCTGTCCCGTGGCTGTCCCGCGGCTGTCCCGGCGCAGTCTGGCGCTGTCATATTACACTTGAACATGTGCTTTCGGTCGCCAATGCCAGCGGCACGCGGCACTCCGTCCGGCCCCACACAGTCGGTATCATCATTATAGTTGCATTGCTGCCTGCGGACACTGCTCGGAACAACGAGAAGGCGACACCAACTTGTTCATAGTATTGTCATTAAAGGAGTTGGGCGTCCCGGGGGCCTCCTGGGGGAGCGCCGTGGCCACTTGGAGCCGCCTTGGGGCGGCCGCGGGGCATCTCGGAGGCAAATTGGAAGGTATCTTGAACGACGTGGGGTGCTCATGAGTCATATTTGAGGTCATCATGGGCTTTCTGGGGCCGTCGCGGAGCCATTTTGGGCCATCTTAGGCGCTCTAGCCCATCGCGGGGGAAGAGCTTCAGACCCATGGTTTTAGGCAGAGGGCGACGCATGGGGGGGCAAAACGATTCCCTGAGTCCATTCACGCCGATCGCTTCCAGTGAAAGTTCATGTGCGCGCCATTGTATTCACGCACGCGTTCTCGTGTGTGCGTGTTCAGTTGCGCGCGTTTTCTCGCGCGCGCATGCGTTTCCACACTGCTTCCCAATTATTGGCCATGTGTGTCTCGCCGTTTCGACCTACCGACGCCTGTTCTTACTGATGTTTGTAAGAGATCACATGCCCCGGAATTTCCTACACCTGTTCAACAACCAGGGCATGTATTCAATTGCACATGCACCTGCCGTTTCACACCGAGTTATATATGCCCGGACTTGCGTGTGCATATTGTGCCGTCTCGGCGCTCTCTTGTCGTTCGCCCTCCACGTTGCTTTCCTTTTCTGTATCCGCCAGGTCCGTGACCGTGTCTGTTCCTGTCAAGGATGTAGTTCCTATGGATATCCCCTTCGTGGAAGATCGTCCCTGTGTCGCCGACATGCTATCCCGTCGCTGTGCTACAGCAGTGCTGCAGCTGCGCAGCCGTCCTCAGTCGTGCTGCTGCGGCTATGTCGCGGCGTCCCGCGGCGATGCCGCCCAAGAGCCCGCTTTGCTTCGGCTGCCCCGCGGCTGTCCCGCGGCTGTCCCGCGCGCCCTTTTCAGCGCAGGGCGGGGTCGCCTCGACGAACGCAAGCCGCGGCCTCCTCACACTCGAGCAACTCAGCGCACGCAGGTCGTGACGAATGGATATTTCGGGGGATACATTGGCAAGCGACAGCCCGCGGGCACGTTGGAGACCAAGAAATGCGTGGACAAGCTGTTTACCTTGAGGGCGAAAATACAGGGCAGGGGCAGAGCGGCGCAGCTCAGAGCAAGCAGCGGGAGGTTGATAACGGAACTCGAGATGAACAGCACGTGCCGCGGCACCGTGGAAGTCTGCAACCTGTGCTGCAATCTGGACCTGAGGGACGTTCTGAAGGCAGAGTGCATCCGAACGTTTGGCTCGCAGGCGATCGATGGGCGGTCGTGGGTGAACAGGTTGGAGACGTCCCAGAATTCGTCGCAGATGAAGGACACCAGCGCGACGACGCACGTCCCGCCGGCTCGCAAACCGAACATGCGGACGGACCGGTCGAGAGTGAACGACTTCGACGCCTACGCATATCGTCCTTTGGAGCACCCTTGGAAGTTGTTGTCCGCGTACGAGTTCTTGCGGCAGTGGAGGTGCGAACCACTACCGGTTCCGACGCACTACTTGTGCCGCAACCAGCCAGCGCGAACTGCGTGGACAAAAGGATCGGGGGAGCGCAAGACCCGGGTTTGCCAGGACTCGGGTTCGGCATCGTTTTTTGACGACCGCGACTCGGATTTTGACGAGGGGGAGTTTTGTGGGGTGTCTGCAGCGGGAGGCCTCGTCAAAATGCAGGCTCGGCCTCGTGATTTTTTTGACGACGTCGTGGGGGGGTTCCGAGTCATCCGTGCCCGGGTCTTACGTCTCCCCGAAAGGAGGTCAACAATTAATCAGGAGCAAGCAGTACAAGGATGGGGAAGTCGCCGCCAAGCCTGGAGAGCATCACATAGCAGTGACACCCGAGGCCGACGAGTATTTCGTGTTTCCGCAGGACGCAGGTGTCTTCTGCCACTCGTGGGTTCTGGTCAGGAAAGCGAGGCCGGACGCGGTGGTCATCGAAGGCTTGCCCATGCCCAGCGTACACAAAAGTTCTACGTACAACGCTCAGTATTGCAGTTTATTTTTTCCGTCCCTGGACGCTCTATGGAGGAGACGTGACTGCGCCTCACCTGAGTACGTTGGGGATGGAGTTAACGGTACTGCGGCATTGGCAGGAGGCCCCGCACCAGTCGCCCCAAGTTCGAGCTTCGTGTAGGCTGACCAAGAAGACAGCCTCAACAGGGACGCCATCGACGTTGGACAGCGTATCCTGGAAGACCGCCTGGGACGAGTACGTGCGCGGGAACGTGGTCAGCCAGGCAGCGGCGAAACTCATCCAGAGTTTCCTGCTGAATACGATGGCGTCGTCTGGCAAAGCGGCAGATGATCAGAGCGAGGCATATGCGTCGGAAAAAGAGCAAGATATGCCTCCGCTGAGCCTCCCTGGTGGAAAGTTTCAACAACTGCTCCAATCGGCTAAAGAAGAGGACAGCCTCGGCGAGAAGTGGACTGCCTCGGCGAAAGCGAAGGTGAAAGCTTCGGAGAACAGCCGAGTGAAGAAAAGTGCCCGACTGCACGAGTATGAACAAAGCCACCGCATCGGAGAGCGAGTGTGGAAGACGGAAACCTCTGGCGTCGAGGCTGGAGACCGTGCATGTCCGGGACATATCTTCGAGGATGCGTACCAGGACCACCTCGCAGCTCTATCCGGCAAGTGGCACGAGCCAGAGGGCACACGATGCTCCCTTCGACGAGAAGCGGGATGCTGCTGCTTCGTTCAACCCTGCAGGGAATGGCTTCACCAGCATCGACAAAGCGTTTGCTTCCATATTGGCGAGCTCGAAGATCCCGAACGAGAAACAGCGCCAGTTTCTCGAGCACTTTGTTCGACGTTTGAAGATTGAGTGGCTGGAGAAGCAGCAGGGCAACGTGAACCATAATTCCGAGGAGCCTCTGCTGGACGTAGTGCACGGATTTCCGGGCACCGCAAAAAGTGTTGTCATTGGCTGGATGCGGTATTTAATGGAAGAAGGTCTCGGTTGGGAGCACGGCGTTCAGTTCGTTTGCTTGGCGTTTCAAAATGCCATGGCGGCGCAGATCAACGGCCACACGGTGCACCACTGGAGCGGCATCCTGGCGCGGAACGACGACGGGAATGCCGCGGGCGACAGGCACAAGCAGCCCATGAAGTGCGGGGCCCTGCGCGTGATCATCATCGACGAGGTCCCGAGGGCACCGAACGAGTCACTCCATGGAGTGCATCGTTGTGTGCCCTCGACGTGGTGTGAGTCGTTCGGGGTCCTCGTGCGTGGATTGTTGGGGCTCTTCCTCTTGGTGTGAGTTTTTCGGGCCCTTCGTCCTGGTGTGAGGCCTTCGAGCTCCTCCTGGCGCGAGTCGCGTTGGAGTTCGCGGTCGTGTGAGTCGTTCGGGGCCCTCGTCCTGGTGTGAGTCGTTCGGGCTGCACTCGGTGCGAGTCGTTCGGGCTCTTCGTCATCTCCAACGGCGGCGTCTGGGCAAATTCTGATAATTCTCTAGTGCGCCCCGGGGGTCTCCATGTTTGCAAGACCTGTCGAGGTAATGAGCATAGCTCAGCGCACACTCAAGAAGAGATATGTTCTGGTGTGAGTCGTTCGGGGTCCTCGTGTGTGGATTGTTGGGGCTCTTCCTCTTGGTGCACGTTTTCCGGGCCCGTCGCCCTGGTGTGAAGCCTTCGAGCTCTTCCTGGTGCGACTCGCGTTGGAGTTCGTCGTCGTGTGAGTCGTTCGGGCCCCTCGTCCTGGTGTGCGTCGTTCGGGCTGCACGTGGTGTGAGTCGTTCGGGCTCTTCGTCACCTCCAACGGAGGCGTCTGGGCAAATTCTGATACTTCTCTAGCGCGCCCCAGGGGTCTCCACGTTCTGCAAGACCTGCGGAGGCAATGAGCATAGCTCAGCGCGCACACAAGAAGATATATGCTCTGTATGCAACATTTCCAGGTGAGCATGATGTCCGCGGAGCTGCTGGGCACCCTGGAAAGAGTGGTCAGTGGCGCTGTCCGTGCCAGGGGCGCGCACAAGAAGAGGGCGGGGGAATTGCATCGCGCCTTCGGGGGAGTGAACGTGGTCATGTGCGCTGATTTTTGGCAGTTGCACCCCGCGACGGGCGCCTTCCTGGCATCCAACCCCCTGGACGTGCCCGCAGGGCGCGCGCAAGGCGCGTTGGAGCTGTTCTGGCAAGACGGCGTCGATAGCGTGCGATCTTTGTGGCAGTTGACCGAATTGATGAGGTGCGACGATGCATGGTGCAACTCGTTTCTGGGCCAGTGCAGAGTTGGAAATCTCAGCATGGAGGACTACAGCTACTTCCACGGGCTCCCGACGTTGACGTCCCCGAGCGCGGGTAACTGCGCGCGCAACGACGACGTGGTGGACGACCCAGTATTCGGCCCGTATCGCAAGACTTGGGGGGGGGGTGCGCTTCACCGGAGGGTGCGCCGACATGGCGGCGCTTCTGAATTCGCCAGAGGGCGAGTGCGAAGAGTGCCGCGCGGAGCGAGGCAAGAGACACAGAGTTCTAACCGACACGGACTCGCTGGCGCCAGAGCTTCGCATGGACCCATTCTGCGGCGCACCTGCTCTGTACACTTTCAACGTGCCCAGGTACTTCGCGACGAACCTGCGCGCGAGAGAGTTTGCCGAGCAGAAGAACGTGCAGCTCTCGTGGTGCTACGCTCGAGATGTGCCGCTGCATCCAGGAGATCGCGATCTGCCGAGAGAGAAGTTGGACGAGAAGTTGTTCTCCTGGCTGAAGAGGCACGACCAGGAGACGGGCAACATTCCGAGCATCTACCCATTGGCCAAAGGCATGCCCATTCGGTTGACGGACAACGTCGATCGAAGCAGACAACTCTACAGGCACCGAAAGGGAGTGATTTACGGATGGACTCTGGCGCCTGATTGCAGTCCCCAGGAGATCGAGGGCGAGTTCATATTGGATAGGTTGCCCTTGGTTATCTATATCCATTTCCCAGAAGCACAGTGGAGCATAGGGAAGCTGCCGACGGGCGTGCGCCCGTTGAAGCGGAGATCCAGGACCTGGAAGGTCAACAAGCACACGGGCATCGAAGCCCGGCGCACGGGGTTCTGGCTTCTCCCCGACTTCGCTTCCACCGCTCACATGATCCAGGGGGCGACGTTGGAAGCGGCATTCGCGGACCTGCAGCATTGGTCCAGCAGGGCGTCCATGACAGCTCAGATTGCTGCCTACGTATGCTTGTCCAGAGTGAAGCGATTGCCAAACATCTGCGTCATGCAGCCGTTCTCGACTTTTCTGTTCGGCCTCGGCAACCCAGCGGGGCCCGAGCGACTGATGCGGAAGCTTTCTGGCCAGATCACAGCAGACGAGGCGATCCATGAATGGGGTGCGCTTGATGACGAGGCCGCTGAAGCGGAGAAGGTGGACCCCATGGCGAGGAAGCACCTGTGCGCCTGCTGCTACCTCAAAGGGAAGCAGGAGTACATGCTCGACGCCCGCGACTTCGGCATGAAATCAGCCGCCGACTTCTACGAGAAGTACGTGTCGCAGGGGAGGTGGACGAGATGCATGGACTGCGCGCGCGAGGTCGGCGCAAGGCCTCCTCGGGCTGCGCGGGCGGCCGAGGATTCCCAAAGAATGCCCGATGGAATCGCTGCAAGGACAGACCCGCCAGATCATTCAATATGCAAGCGGTGTGTGGAACGTGATTACTGGAAGAAGAGCCTGACCCCGCAGAGCCACGGGTGTGCTGCTTGCAAAGATGTTTTTGACGAAGGCGTGTGGGGCGCGGCTAGTATGAAACATCATCGGTATGACGATAGAGACCTCGTGTGCCCGGGCTGCGCACAGCGAGGGTTCGCACCCGGCAACGTCGACGAGCACCAGTGTGAAGATTGCTTGGAGCATTTGGCCAGCCTCGCGTTCGACAAGTACGTGCTGTACAACGCGAGGAGGCGGGAGCAGGCCCGCGTGGTGTGCCTGGACTGTCAGACGAAGCTGCGGCGTGGGAAATGTACAACGGCGTATGAACTGAAGTACTGGTCGAAGTCGGAACGCAAGAATCACACGTCTTCGAAGGGCACAATTTTGGTATGCAAAGCGTGCCGTGCGCTAGGATTCGACCCGACGGATCTGGAGACGTACGTGTGCCAGAGGTGCACTTGCAGGTTCGGCGCCCGGAAGTTCAACCAAACGCTACTGAAGCATTACAAGTATCACAATCGCATGAAGCTACAGTGCAAGGAGTGCGTCGGTGACGTCGAAGAAAGAGTGCGCCACCTGCGCAAAGCACTGCAGAAGAGCCAGCGGAAGTGCAAGTGCCATTGCCGCATTCACCAGGACAAATGCCCGCTGACCCCCGTCTCTTTCGGAGAGAAACGCTGGCCGGGCAGAGACGGGGCGATATCCGCCGACGACCGCAAGTTCTTGGACGAGTTGCAACCGATGCCAGAATGGCGGAGCAAAGCCTGGGGACGACGAGGTACGGCGCGGAGGCCGTCGGCCCAGACGTGTTACTGGGGACACTATCCCTGGGTAGAGTGAGACTGAAGACGGGATGTTGCCTCAATGGACTCGAGGGTTTCTCTGCGCTTCTGAATTCTTGCAGCCGGCGTGCTTCGGAGAGCATGGGATCGTGTAGGAGGGGCGGAGATTCTCGGCGTGGACGTTTAGATGCCCCGGTTTCTCTGCGCTCCTGAATTCTTGCAGCCGACGTGCTTCGGATAGCATGGGATCGTGTGGGAGGAGCGGAGATTCTCGGCGTGGACGTTTAGATGCCCCGGTTTCTCTGCGCTCTTGAATTCTTGCAGCCGACATGCTTCGGAGAGCATGGGATCGCGTAGGAGGAGCGGAGATTCTCGGCGTGGACGTTTAGATGCCCCGGTTTCTCTGCGCTTCTGAATTCTTACAGCCGACGTGCTTCGGAGAGCATTGGATCGCGTGGGGGGAGCGGGGATTCTCGGCGTGGACGCTTAGATGCCCCGGTTTCTCTGCGCTCTTGAATTCTTGCAGCGACAGTGCTTCGGAGAGCATTGGATCGTGTAGGAGGGGCGGAGATTCTCGGCGTGGACGTTTAGATGCCCCGGTTTCTCTGCGCTCCTGAATTCTTGCAGCCGACATGTTTCGGAGAGCATGGGATCGTGTAGGAGCGGAGATTCTCGGCGTGGACGTTTAAATGCCCCGGTTTCACTGCGCTTCTGAATTCTTACAGCCGACGAGATCCGGAGAGGCTTGGATCGTGTAGGTCAAAAGCGCGCCCCGATGGCTTCGGATGCCTTCCAAGACGCCGACCACTATACCAGGAGAGCCCAGAAGCACCCCAAGACATTCCAAGAGGCATTCCAAGAGAGCCCCGAGAAGCAAAAATCTTCCCATTCCTGGTGGGAAGACGTATATTTTTGTTTCGGAGGTTCGCTTCTTCAGCTTTCACCGCGTCCAAGACGGCTCTTAGGGGTATCTTGGGGCCCTCATGGAGGCCTCGTGGTGCATCCTGGGGACCATCTGTGGGCCATCTGGACCATCTGGGGACCTCTTGGGGCCATACGGTGGACCTCTGGGGGCCCTCTTGGGGGGGCTTGTATGAGCGCTGCCCCTCCTCCTGGTGTGACTCGTTCGGGCTCCTCGTGGTGTGAGTCGTTCGAGGCCCGCGTCGTGGTGTGAGTCGTTCGGGGTCCTCGTGGTGTGAGTCGGTCGGGCGCCTCGTCCTGGTGTGAGTCTCGTTCGGCAACCTCGTCCTGGTGTGATCGTTTCGGGCCCAGCTGGACCTCTGGGGACCTCTTGGGGCCATACGGTTGAACCTCTGGGGGCCCTCTTGGTGGAAGATGAGGAGCGTTCCTGCCTCCTCCTGGTGTGACTCGTTCGGGCTCCTCGTGGTGTACGTCGTTCGAGGCCCGCGTCGTTGTGCGAGTCGTTCGGGGTCCTCGTGGTGGAAGTCGGTCGCGCTCTCGTCCTGGTATGTAGTCGTTCGGGCCCCTCGTTGTGGTGTGAGTCGTCTCTGGCTCTTCGTGGGTGAGTCGTTCGGGCCCCTCGTCCTGGTGTGAGTCGTTCGGGCTCCTCGTGGGGCCTCTTGGGAGCCTCTTGGGGGCCTCTTGGGGCCTCCTGGGCGCCTCTTGGGAGACTCTTGGGGGCCTCTTGGGAACCTCTTGGGGGCTCTGGGGGCCTCGTGGGAGCCTCTGGGGGGCCTCTTGGGAGCCTCTGGGCCTCTTGGGGGCGGCTTGGGAGCCTCTTGGAGGCCTCTGGGGAGCCGCCTGGGGGCATCTTGGGGCCTCTTGGTGGCTTCTTGCGACCCTCAGAAGCGCACATGAGCGCTACCCTCTGAGAAGGACAAAATGAGCCCAAAACCTTCGTAGAATCAATACTTTTGAGACTCTGGGCCATCTGGGGACCTCTTGGGCCATCTGGTGGACCTCTGGGGCCCTCTTGGGAGGCTTGTATGAGCGCTGCCCCTCCTCCTGGTGTGACTCGATCGGGCTCCACGTGGCGTGAGTCGTTCGAGGCCCGCGTCGTGGTGTGAGTCGTTCGGGGTCCTCGTGGTGTGAGTCGGTCGGGCGCCTCGTCCTGGTATGAGTCGTTCGGGCCCCTCGTTGTGGTGGGAGTGAGTCGTTCGGGCTCTTCGTGGTGTGAGTCGTTCGGGCCCTCGTCCTGGTGTGAGTCGTTGGGGCTCCTCGTGGGGCCTCGTGGGAGCCTCTTGGGGGCCTCTTGGAGCCTCTTGGGCGCCTCTGGACCATCTGGGGACCTTTTGGGGCCATACGGTGGACCTCTGGGGGCCCTCTTGGGGGGCTTGTATGAGCGCTGCCCCTCCTCCTGGTGTGACTCGTTCGGGCTCCTCGTGGTGTGAGTCGTTGGAGGCCCGCGTCGTGGTGTGAGTCGTTCGGGGTCCTCGTGGTGTGAGTCGGTCGGGCGCCTCGTCCTGGTATGAGTCGTTCGGGCCCCTCCTTGTGGTGTGAGTCGTTCGGGCTCTTCGTGGTGTGAGTCGTTCGGGCCCCTCGTCCTGGTGTGAGTCGTTCGGGCCATCTGGACCATCTGGGGACCTCTTGGGGCCATACGGTGGACCTCTGGGGGCCCTCTTGGGGGCTTGTATGAGCGCTGGCCCCTCCTCCTGGTGTGACTCGTTCGGGCTCCTCGTGGTGTGAGTCGTTGGAGGCCCGCGTCGTGGTGTGAGTCGTTCGGGTCCTCGTGGTGTGAGTCGGTCGGGCGCTTTGTCCTGGTATGAGTCGTTCGGGCCCCTCCTTGTGGTGTGAGTCGTTCGGGCTCTTCGTGGTGTGAGTCGGTCGGGCCCCTCGTCCTGGTGTGAGTCGTTCGGGCCATCTGGACCATCTGGGGACCTCTTGGGGCCATACGGTGGACCTCTGGGGGCCCTCTTGGGGGGCTTGTATGAGCGCTGCCCCTCCTCCTGGTGTGACTCGTTCGGGCTCCTCGTGGTGTGAGTCGTTCGAGGCCCGCGTCGTGGTGTGAGTCGTTCGGGCTCCTCGTGGTGTGAGTCGGTCGGGCGCCTCGTCCTGGTATGAGTCGTTCGGGCCCCTCCTTGTGGTGTGAGTCGTTCGGGCTCTTCGTGGTGTGAGTCGTTCGGGCCCCTCGTCCTGGTGTGAGTCGTTCGGGCTCCTCGTGGGGCCTCTTGGGGGCCTCTAGGGGGCCTCTTGGGGCCTCTTGGGGGCCTCTTGGGGGCCTCTTGGGGGCCTCTTGGGGACCTCTTGGACGCCTCTTGGGAGCCTCTGGGAGGCATCTTGGGGCCTCTTGGGGGCCTCTTGCGACCTCCGCAGAAGCGCAGATGAGCGCGAGCCCCTGCGAAGGACAAAATGAGCCCAAAACCTTCGTAAAATCAATGATTTTGAGAAGAAGGAAGAGGAGCGCTGCCCCCTCAGAAGGGCAACATGTGGCCGAAACCGTAGTAAAATCAATGACCTCTGGGGGCTCTCTTGGGAAGCTTGTATGAGCGCTGCCCCTCCTCCTGGTCTGACTCGTTCGGGCTCCTCGTGGTGTGAGTCGTTCGAGGCCCGCGTCGTGGTGTGAGTCGTTCGGGCTCCTCGTGATGTGAGTCGGAGGCCTCGTGGGGCGTCTTCGGCGCCTCGTGGGGCCTCTTGGGGGCCTCTTGAGGGTATCTTGGGGGCCTCATGGAGGCCTCGTGGTGCCTCCTGGGGACCTCCTGTGGGCCATTTTGACCATCTGGGGACCTCTTGGGGCCATACGGTGGACCTCTGGGGGCCCTCTTGGGGGGCTTGTATGAGCGCTGCCCCTCCTCCTGGTGTGACTCGTTCGGGCTCCTCGTGGTGTGAGTCGTTCGAGGCCCGCGTCGTGGTGTGAGTCGTTCGGGCTCCTCGTGGTGTGAGTCGGTCGGGCGCCTCGTCCTGGTATGAGTCGTTCGGGCCCCTCCTTGTGGTGTGAGTCGTTCGGGCTCTTCGTGGTGTGAGTCGTTCGGGCCCCTCGTCCTGGTGTGAGTCGTTCGGGCTCCTCGTGGGGCCTCTTGGGGGCCTCTAGGGGCCTCTTGGGGCCTCTTGGGGGCCTCTTGGGGGCCTCTTGGGGGCCTCTTGGGGGCCTCTTGGACGCCTCTTGGGAGCCTCTGGGAGGCATCTTGGGGCCTCTTGGGGGCCTCTTGCGACCTCCGCAGAAGCGCAGATGAGCGCGAGCCCCTGCGAAGGACAAAATGAGCCCAAAACCTTCGTAAAATCAATGATTTTGAGAAGAAGGAAGAGGAGCGCTGCCCCCTCAGAAGGGCAAAATGGGGCCGAAACCGTAGTAAAATCAATGACCTCTGGGGGCTCTCTTGGGAAGCTTGTATGAGCGCTGCCCCTCCTCCTGGTGTGACTCGTTCGGGCTCCTCGTGGTGTGAGTCGTTGGAGGCCCGCGTCGTGGTGTGAGTCGTTCGGGCTCCTCGTGATGTGAGTCGGAGGCCTCTTGGGGCGTCTTCGGCGCCTCGTGGGGCCTCTTGGGGGCCTCTTGGGGGTATCTCGGGGGCCTCATGGAGGCCTCGTGGTGCCTCCTGGGGACCTCCTGTGGGCCATCTGGACCATCTGGGGACCTCTTGGGGCCACACGGTGGACCTCTGGGGGCCCTCTTGGGGGGCTTGTATGAGCGCTGCCCCTCCTCCTGGTGTGACTCGTTCGGGCTCCTCGTGGTGTGAGTCGTTCGAGGCCCGCGTCGTGGTGTGAGTCGTTCGGGGTCCTCGTGGTGTGAGTCGGTCGGGCGCCTCGTCCTGGTATGAGTCGTTCGGGCCCCTCCTTGTGGTGTGAGTCGTTCGGGCTCTTCGTGGTGTGAGTCGTTCGGGCCCCTCGTCCTGGTGTCAGTCGTTCGGGCTCCTCGTAGGGCCTCTTGGGGGCCTCTAGGGGGCCTCTTGGGGCCTCTTGGGGGCCTCTTGGGGGCCTCTTAGGGGCCTCTTGGGAGCCTCTTGGACGCCTCTTGGGAGCCTCTGGGAGGCATCTTGGGGCCTCTTGGGGGCCTCTTGCGACCTCCGCAGAAGCGCAAATGAGCGCGAGCCCCTGCGAAGGACAAACTGAGCCCAAAACCTTAGTAAAATCAATGATTTTGAGAAGAAGGAAGAGGAGCGCTGCCCCCTCAGAAGGCCACAATGGGGCCGAAACCGTAGTAAAATCAATGATTCTGGTTTCACAGAAGAGGAGAGGGTTTTTTCAGAGCCCCCCCGTCGGGGCCAGAATCCTCGTGAGGGTCGTCGTTTTTTGGCCCTCCCAGGAGTCGAAAAATACCCCCTGAGAACACTCGGGACTCCCTGTCCAGGCCCAGGGGGAGGGGGTAGGGGGAGGGGTAAACCCCTCCCCGAAGGGGAAGAAGGGGGGTTGGGGGGTTGAGGACAGAGAGAGCTCTCTAAACCACTCACGCCCAAAGGGCTGGTGGGATTTGAAGCATACATTGAAATCAAATTGTAAGCAAGATTGGGATCACATGTGAAGCATGATTTGGAGCATGGTTCAAATCGCATTTGAAGCCTTGTTGAAGTCAGAATTGCAACATAATGTATTTCCGTGTGGTGCATGCTTTGATGCTTTTGCGCGCTGTCGTGTGTGTGCATGTGTTGTGTGATGATTCACGTTTGTCTTGCCATCGAGTTTTGGCACTAAGCGAAAGAGCGCTTAGCAAGCAGACTGTTCGAGAGAACCTGCTCCAAAAAGTCGGCCCATGACTGGGCCTGCAGCCAGGACAGGCGCAGCAGGCGCCGGCGCAGCCGCTTGGTGCGCCGCACCTCCCTTTCGCGCAGTAGGCACCGCCGCAGGAGCGGTTGTTCCCCAACCCGCCCCAGGCAGCCGGCGAAGACGCCGAGTGCTACCCGGAGGGCTGCGGCCGCAGTGGCCGCTGCTGCCTGCTCACCGAGTGGCCGAGAGAGGGGCTTGCAGCAGCTCCTGGCCAGGACTTGCCCCCTTGGGTCAGAGAGCTCCAGAGGAAAACCGTCGGGGCTCTCGGAAGCACTTGCGTGGCCACCGACTGGCAACTTGAAGTTACCCCATCTGGGGCTACTCGTCGAGTTGTTGCCCCCGGCTCAACAGGGGCTGCGCAGACGCTCTGCCCCCACGCGCAGCAGGAGGCCACCAAGGCAGCGCAGCTAGGGACAGACGCTGCGGCGAGGCAGATTACGCGCCTCGGGAGGGCCGCGCGCCGGACCAGAGCCACTGGCCGCGAGCCCTCGTCGAGCCCCCCCCACGTCCCCAGAGAAGGACTTCGACGCGCACGAGTGCCCACGCGCGCGCGGCCTGGGGGTCAAGAGCGACCACAGCTGCAGTTTCAAGGTGTTTCGCGCGCTAGCGGCTTCGGCGCGCAAGGCGGGGCGCCGCAGCAAGCCCCGGGAGTTCGTGGTCCTGGACGCCCTTGCCAAGTTCATTCCTCAGTGGATGACGAGCGCTACAGGCCGCGCAGCGAGCGGCCACGCGACGGGGCAGGGCGCTCGCGCAGCTCACCTGCCAGGCCCACGCGAGGAAAGAGGCCGCGACGGTCGAGACACTCCTGGGCGCTTTCCTGGACGCGAACAGGATTGCAGTGGAAGACGCAAGGAGGGCGGCGTCAGAGAACGACGCGACGCTCTGGCGCGAACTCGCAGACCGGACGCGCAGGAAGGATCTCGCGTGCATCCCGAAGGAGATGCTCGCGCAGGTGGGCGAGAACCAGCGCGCCAGGGCCAGGTCTGCGGCCAGCGCCGCCGGCAACGCTCGGACCCAGACCGGGCTCAAGGGCGGCGGCAAGGGCAAGCCCCAGCACCGGCACCAGCAGTTCCACAAGCAACAGCGGCGCCAGCAGGGCTCGCCGAGGCCGCCGCCCCCGCCAGCCCCCCAGGCCAAGGGCAAAGGCAGGGCACGGAAGTGAAGTCCGGCGTCGCCTGGCGCGCGGGGCGCGGATGAAGGCGACGGGTCATCTGTAGATGCCTGGTCGTCCGAGGGCGACTCGTGGCGCAGCATGCTGCAACTGCACGAGAGGGATGTTGTTGGAGAAATTAGTCGTTTCACCCTTGGCGCCCTGCTCCATCATGGGTTCCCTCTCTCAGAAGAGCTCCACGTGGGAGGCACGGGCACTCCGACTCCCAGGGGGCCACGCCGCCGCGGGGCGGCGGCGGGGCGCCGCCGCTCTGTGAGCCGAAGAGCAACCTCCGCCGTCTCAACGAAGGCACGCCGCTGAGGGCAACAGCCCGGCTGCATGCGTCATCGGCAGCCCAGGGTGGGGCGAGTCGAACCCCCGCGCGACATTGCGCGGCCGCGGCGTGGTTGACATGGTGTCGGGGTTGGGTTGTTTCCCAAAATCTCGAAACGATTTCCAGCGCAGTGCAGCGCATGCGCCCGCGTGCCCGCGCGCGCCCCCGCCCCCCCCCCTTGCCTTTCCATTTCTACTATGTCTCCGTTGTCTCTCCCCCCGCGGGGCCCCCGGAGGTCCCCGAGGCTCCTCGGGATTTGAGCTCGTCGCGCGGCGCGCGTTCCCGCGGGGTCTGGCGCGCGAGATTCGGCCCCGCGCAACGAAGGACGTCAGCGAGGTCCGCGCGGGGGGGCCCGCCCAGGTCAGCCAAGTGGATATGTCGGAGGTGTTCCTCGTCGACGCGCTCTGCGTCTGGGAGCGGCGAGGAGGCGCGGCGGGGCCGAAAGCACGCGCGAACCGCAAATGCCGCAGCAACCCCGTGAACGACTTCGCCTGGCTGCCGCAGAGGATGCGTTGCGACGGCTTCCAGCAGGCGCCGGCGGCCCCCCTGGCGGCGGCGGCCGCGCGTCATCCTGGGCCCTCACCGGAGATGGCAAAGCGATTTAAAATCAACAATCAAAACTTCGCCGCCGTTGGAGGCGCATCGACGGACGCGTTGGGCGCCAGTTGGCAACCCCGACGCGCCCACGTGGACGGCTGCGCCCCCGTGGCCCCGCGCGTTCGGCAACCTCGAAGGCGTCGCGGGGCGGCATCTCGTTGCCAGGCCGGCGCAGCACATCTCGCTGCGCGTCTCGGGCGCGATGGTCATTCCGTGCGTGCACGACGCTTTCTGGGCCGGCGCGGGTGACGCGGGTCCAGGAGGGAACACGGTATCTGAATGGATTGGCGCGCTCTTCGAGGAGGTCGCCGCCGACCTGCCAGGGCGGCGGCCCGACCCGCCCGCGGAGAGTCCGCCGGCTCGGGCCCCGCCCGCCCGACCTGGCCCGACCGCTCGGGCACGCGCGCCAAGTCGATGACGCACTATTCTCCAATATCCCGCCCGCCCGACCCGACCCCCAAGCCAGCGCACACTCGCGCCAATTCTATGATGAACCTCATTTGAATGTCCCGCCCGCCGACACGCCCGCTAGGTTTTGCCCGACACGACCCGCCTGTTAGGGCACGCGCTTGCCACTTCGATGATGCATCATGCTTGAACGTCCCGCCCACCCGACCCGGTCCACCCGCTCGGGCCCGCCCGACCTGACCCGCTCGCGCGAACCGACCCGATCATTCGGGCACGCGCGCGCCAACCCGATGATGCGTCATATTTCAGCGCCCTGCCCTCCCGACCCGACCCGCCCGCTAGGGCTCGCATGGCCCAGCCCGACCGCCCGACCCGACCCGACCCGCTAGGGCGCGCACCTGCTGGTTCGAAGACGCATCATGCTCCAATGCCCCGCCCGCTCGACCCGACCCCTCCGCCGCGGCACGTGTGTGCCCTCTCGATGATGCGCCCGAGTGCAATGCCCCGCCCGACCGACCCGACCGCCCGTCAGGGTTCGCCCGACCTGGCCCGCTCGCCCGACGCGGCCCACCTTCAGGGCACGCGCGCGCCAACTCGATTGCGCAGCATACCTGAACGCCCCGCCCACCCGACCCGACCCGCCCTTCAGGGCCCGCCCAGCCCGTCCAGCCAGACCCACCCGCCCGACCCAACCCGCCCATTTGGGCGCGCGCGTGCCAATTCGATGACGGATCCTATTCCAATTCGCCGCTCACCCGACCCGACCCGCCCGCTGGGGCCCAGCCCGACCGACCGACCAGACCCGCCCGTCCAGCCTGACCCGCCTGCCAGTGCACGCGCGCGCCAACTCGATGACGCATCATACTTGAGTGTCCCGCCCGCCCGACCCGACCAACCCCCTCGCACACGCGCGGGCCAACCCAGCGACGCATCATACTCCAATGTCCAGCCCGCCCGACCTGGCCCGCCTATTCGGTGATGCATCCTATTTCAGCGCTGCATACTCGGTAGGTTCTGTAACCCCAAGATCGCCCAACTTTGTTTTCATGTCCAGGAAGTTGCCCTGGGCGTTTTCTCAGCAGGCCTTGCTGAAGTGTTTAAAGTGGTGACTAAAAGGGTTGTCCGATCTCCTGGGCCAGGGGGGCCCGCCCTTCCAACATCGGGCCAACGGCGCTGCAACCGCGCAGCACCGTCTTGCCAAACGTGCGACTGTCGCACGCGGTTCTTGGTACATTCGGGGGAGATTGGTTTTGGCAGCACCACTAAAGTGAGCATTGCCAGTGCATTTAGGAGGCACCCAGTTGTCCGCGGCAAGCCCCGTTTCCGTGCCAGCGCAACAGTCTTCGTTTCGCTCCTCCTCTTCCTCTTCCTTTTCCTCCTCCTCCAGCTCGTTTCCTTCTCCTCCTTCTCCTCCTCCCCTCCTCCTCCTCATCATCATCTTCTGCATGTCCCCTCTTCTCCTCCTCCTCCTCTGCCTCCTCCTCCTCCTCCTCCTCCTCCTCCTCCTCCTCCTCCTCCTCCTCCTCTAATGCCGCCTGCCGTTATGCAGTCCTCTTTGTTGTTCCTCTTCGTTGTCCTTTGCCTTTTTCTTGGAATGCATGTTAGAGATTGTTGTGTGGCCAATGTTGGGTTTCTCGGGGCCACATAAGGCCGCGTGGAAGGATTTGTGATATGGTTGGGGCTTCTTGGGGGGGAGAGCTCTTGGAGGGCTTCTCGGGTGCTTCGTAAGGCCTCTCGGCAGCGTCTCGGGGCCCTCTGGAAGCCCATGGGGGGCCTCCTGAAGGCATCTTGGGGGCGCGTTGGGGTCTTCTTGAAAGGAATCATGAAGGGGGGACTTTCAAGTCCAGATCGCAATCATCCTCTTGGGCGTCCCTTGGGGTTTGCTTGGGGGGCTGTTCGGCCCTCCCCCGGCACTCCCCCCTTCCTCCCTCCCCTTCCCTCCCGGGCCCCTTCGCGCGGCCGGCGGGCGCCAGCGGGAGGTTGACCTGGCGACCCGGAGCTGACTTCGCTCCGCCTCCGCGCTTGGGTCAGTTTTTCCTGCTGGCTGGCCTAGGCAGAGTGCTGGCCAGAACAGGCTGTGTGTTCGCCAGCCTGATTAGTGCAGCTAGCTGTTCAGTGGGCGTCCATCCCCACTATCCTTCCACGCGCCTCCATCGTCCCTCCTCCTCCGCAGCCTCGTCCTCCTCCTGCGCCGCCTCCTCCGCCACCTCCTCTTCCTCCATCCCTTTCATCATGAATCGCTCCTCCCTGTCGCACCCCAAGACGTGTCAGTAGGGCGGGCTGGGCGCTTCGCTTAAGACTTCCTCACTATGTAGGATCTTGGAGCTTGAGGTGTGCAACAGTTTCCAGGATGGAAGGCGGGCCGTTTTCAAAATGTGGCTCTGGTTTCAGCGCCCCGCACATTCGTTTCCAGAGCGTGCAACCATTGCAAAGAATGGAAGGCGGCTCCTGTTCAAAATGTGGCTCTGATTTTGGCGCCGCCCTGAATGTTCGCAGCAATTTCAAGGATTTGCACGGTGGAAGTCCCAAGAGAGGCGTTCTGGCACGATTTAGGATTGTCCAGACGCAATTGTCACGCTGATTGGAGTGAAACCCCAGGAATG
>CAUYUJ010002212.1:15000-42500 GCA_963575745.1 Prorocentrum cordatum | reverse complement strand
GGGAACAGTGAATGGGATGTGGGAAATAGATTCAGGTATAGATCTATGAAGAGGAGACTTGGAGGGAGAGTTCCTTGCAACTTCGTTGAACCGTCGTGGATTTACACTGGGGCTCCTCCTCCTCCTCCTCCTCCCCCTCCTCCTCCTCCTCCTCCTCCTCCTCCTCCTCCTCCTCCTCCTCCTCCTCCCCCTCCGTCTCCTCCTCCTCCTCCTCCTCCTCCTCCTCCTCCTCCTCCTCCTCCTCTCCAGAGGTCTCGAGCGATGTGGGGCATCACCACGCGCACAGCGATCCTGGAGGACAAGTCGCCCGTGATCAAGGCGATGCAGCAGGAGGGCCAGGACTTCGCGCAGGTGGCGAACCAGAAGCGCGCGGAGGTCAGCAGGCTGAAGGACCAGGCCAAGGCGGCGAAGGACACGGACGGAGCAGCGGCCCGCCAGTTCGACCAGGAGGCCGACAAGATGATGGAGGGACTCCGCGGCTTGGGCCCTCCAGCGCCCGCGGTCTTCTGCGCCATGATCGAGGCGCTGGCGAACGAGGAGATCGGCAAGAGACTCAAAGACGTCCTGGTCGCACTCTTGGCCGAGATGGAGGAGGCGCCACCCACCTACGTTCGCCTGTGCCGCCTGGAGAGCTGCAAGCAGCCCGACATGCTGAAGGTGGTGTTCGCGCTGGACCGTGTGGACCTCGAGGTGCAGGTGATGGAAGCGTTTCGCTCGATGGGAGTAGTGACGACGGTGGGAGCGGCGCCGAGTGGGTACCTCGAGGACGAGATCTCGGCCTGGATCGACGTGCTGAAGGACGCCTGAGTGCAGGCGCCCGGGAGACAAGTTCAGAGGCCGAGGATGAAGATGAAATCCTTTTTGAGGCCTGGCTCTAGTGAGTTTGGGTTCGGAGGGCGCGGGCACCGCGCCGTAGCCATTGAGCTTCGGCAGTGCGGCCTCGTGCACCTGGCAGTGTGACGCACTCTCGATGGGTGCGGACGGCGGACGCACGCTTAGGATGGCCCCCTGCTCCTTTTCGCCTCCCTCTTCGCCCCTCGCCTTTCGTGGCCCCTGCCCGTCGCTCGTGGCCTCCTCTGTTCGGCCCCCTCGGTCGGCCCCTTCGGCCTGCTCGGTCCCTCGTGTAGGTGCAGCTTGAGCATCCTGAGGCACGAAACCAGTCAGTGGAGCAGTCATTCTGATCTCTCGTCCCACAGCCGCTCACAGACAGACAGACTCCTCCTCTCCCTCCTCCTCCTCCTCCTCCTCCTCCTCCTCCTCCTCCTCCTCCTCCTCCTCCTCTTCCTCCTCCTCCTCCTCCTCCTGTCGCCTCCTCCTCCTCCTCCTCCTCCTCCTCCTCCTCCTCCTCCTCCTCCTCCTCCTCCTCCTCCTCCTCCTCCTCCTCCTCCTCCTCCTCTTCCTCCTCCTTAGCCTGTCCTCGGTGTCCGCGCGGCCCTGCGGCTCAGCCGCACTGCTGGCAAGACGCCGGCCGCAGCGCGTCGCAGTTCTGCCGCGGAAGGGGACGCCATCGGCGCGGGTAGCGCGGGGTGACGGGGTGGCCGACAGAGCCAGGTCAGAGAGATCGCCACATGCTCCCACACGTGGATCTGCTCCGCAGCGTGGGCCAGGAGTGCCACCAGGCCAGGCCCTGCGGGCAGCCTGCCCAGGGGGCGGTTGAGACGGGCGGGACCCATGACCCTGACCCCCATGACCCAGGGCCCCCTGCGCGAAGGGGGTGAGGACCCACTCGGAAACCCCGGGCCGGGAAGGGGGGGGGAAGGCAACAGCGGACAAGGGAACAGAGGAGGAAGAAGGGAGGGGGATGTGGAGGGAGAAGGAGGAGCAGGAGGAAGAGCAGGAGTAAGGTAGCAGAGTTGGAGGCGGAGGAGGCGGAGGAGGATATGGATATGTGAGCTCTGATTCGGATGAAGACCGCTATCAGTCACCGCCCGAACCTGCTCTGCTTGACCTATCCGCATGGCCCTCCCTGTATCGCACACCTCTTCTGTCCCCCGAGGACAAAGGGGAGTGGGAGAGAAGGGAGGGGGCCAGGGGGAGAGCGGAAGGGGAAAGGGATGGTCAGGAGAGGCACTGGGGAGAGGGGGAAGGGGGTGAGACGGAGAGGGGAGGGGGGTAGTGGCAAAGGGGGGGGGAGGAGGAATAGGCAGTGGCGAAGGGGGAGGGGAGGAGGAGGAGGAAGAGGAGGAGGAGGAGCATGCACGACGGAAGATAGATGGGGTGTGCATGTAGGATGGAGGACGAGAAGAGAGGGGGGAGGGAGAGAGGGAGAGAGGCAAGCTAGGCGCGCGCGCTATATCTGATATCCAACCTCACCCACCCATCCTCTTGTATCCGCCTATTGGTTTCCTAGCGGACCTGGATCCCAAAAACGGCCGCTATCGTGCAAAGCACAATCAGAGAAGGGAGTTCTGCACATTTGAGACGGAGGTGGCGGATGAGCACGAGGAAGAGGAGAAGGACGAGAAAGGAGGAGGCAGAGGAGGAGCAGAAGCAGCAGGAGCAGGAGGAGCAGGAGGACACGGGGAAGGCGGAGGCGGAGGGGAAAGGATGGGGGCGACAACGGCGATGAAGGGATCGGATCCAGAAATGCTGCCCGCGATAGGGCGAGAACGCCATTTTGAACGACGGTGGCAACGTGCCGATCCGGGAATGAGGCCAAACTTGCTGCGGGAGCACCTTCTGAGAGAAACGAAGCACGCTCCGACGTGCAACGAAGCATGAGCTTGACAAAGGACCCAATCAGATGCAGCTGTGAGTACCTGGGACGCATGTGGCCACAACCACTGGGGCCTTCGGTGGAGATCCTTATGGGGCCACGAACCGTGTGAGGGGTATGCCGACATTGGGTGGCGGGGACGCATGTGGCCACACCCCTCGGGGCCTTCGGTGGAGCTCCATATGGGGCCGCGAACCGTGCGAGGGGGAGTGTAGGTTTGTAAACTCGTTTGCGAAACCGGGGGTGCTGCTGCCATCGGGTATCTCCATCGGCTGTAGACCCTTTTTGGCCCTTCTCTTTCAATGAAGGAGGGCCCCTGACGGGGGGCCATAGCGGGCGCCGACCTGCCCCCCGGGCCTCCCCGCGGCCGCTCGCCCTGGCGCCCCGACTGGCGTCGAGGCGCGGGCACCGGGCCGCGCGATGCTGCTGGTGTGGGCTGCTGCGGCCCTGGCACTGGCGCTGGCGCAGCTCACCCGGGGCTTCGCCCCGAGGGCCGGCCCGGGCGCCGCTGCTCCCGGGCTCGGCCGCCGGGTTCGACTGGGACCGGCTGCGCTACTACATGGACGGCAACCGGACGGAGGCCGAGAACGGCACGAGCGGCGGCAACGGTTCGGTTGCCGGCGACCACGGGAGCTCCGACGGCCGCCCGCGGCGCTGCGCTGACCCTGGGGAGGGCGGCGTTTGCGACGCGGGCTCCGACCAGACGGAGTCGGAGGAGTTCCCGGGCATCCTGATCGTGGGGTACAGGTTCGTCGCCAGCTTCTTCCTTGTCATGGAGCTGGCCGCGGTGGACGGGGAGGCTACATGCAGAACCCGATCTGCGCCGTCGGCCGATTCCTCTTCGGTCCGTCATGGGACTCCTTCGTGCTGGCGGCTCGAGTCGCCTTCGGGACGTTGCTGGTCATCGTGATCCTGACGTTGTGTGCCTGGATTCTGGAGGTCATCCAGATCGCGAGGGTGCACGTCCCCTTGTGCGGTCTTCTCTCGTGGTGCCGTCAGCGCTGCTGTGGGCCAGACCGCAGCAAGACCATCGGGGTGGCGACGGCCGACCAGCTGAACAGAGAGCCCGGCAGGTAGTGCACGGCGTGTGGTCTTCGCAGTCGACGGCCAGATCGCCAGGGTGGCACTACGCTGGAGCGACGCCAGGACCAACGCTCACGGACCGCGAGACGGCGCACGGGGCGACGTCGCGGCGGCTGCGGAAGGACCTCGAGAAGGCGACGATCAAGCGCCGCCACCTCTGTCGGAAGGCCGGCCCTTGCCAGGAGTGTGAGCCCCTGAAGGCCCACTTTCAGTCCAACTCCGCGGTGGCCGCCGACGCGGTGGTCGACCTCGACGAGCTGGCGGAGCACACGGCGCTGGGCCGGTGCTGCATGCGGACCACGCGTGGGCTGGCAGGTGCGCTGGGCCCCGCCTTCGGGGGCTCATCAGCGCAGGGGGCAGCTGCCGCCGCCTGGCCCGCTGCGGGCGCCGCCGACGACGACGCCGGCAGCCGTCCAAGACGGACGTTCCGAAGCCACGGGGCGAGTCGGAGACCGAGGGCGAGGGCGCGCCATGCATGGCCCACCGAGTCGGATGGCGCGAGAGCGGGTCCGACCAGATCGCCCTCCGGGCCAAGCGAGGCTGAAGAGGAGGTTCAGGCAAGTACCTCTGGCCACCGCCCCAGGCCAGGCTATCGAGTGGGGCCTCGGCGCAGGCTTCTTCTGCAAGGCCTGGACACGGCAAGGAGGACAGGCCCATGTCGCCCCCCTCGGCGTCGACCCCGCCCCAGAGCACGGCCCTGTCTGGGTTGCGCCGGCGACGCTCGGCCCCGACCCCATTGGCGGCAGCGCGTTCACAGCGGCCACGATTGCCGCGCAGCTGGGGGCACATAGGGCGGCGCTCGACGCCCCCAGGCAGACGTCCATGGACGAGGCCGCGCGTGCCCTCCGGGAGCAGGGCTTCACCGTCTACATCGAGGACTTGCTCGCGATGGAGGTTGGCGAGCTGGTCGCGCACAGACGCCCCGTGCTGCTCGGGGCGAGGCGCGCGGGCGACGAGTAGCAGGCGCGGGCGTTCGACACGCTCGACCTCAAGCGCCCTATTGCGCCGGCGGTCGGCCCCATCCTGCAGCACCCGAACGCGCTGCATCACGATGTCTGGCTGCTCGGGGACCGCTTCGAGGCCGACCCGCGGATACGACGTGCCGACGAGCGCCTTCTACCCATCGGCATCGGCCACCCGTGGACCACGGAGGGCAGGGAGGTCGTCTACACCGCGGGCGGCCCGCTGCCGACCCCCCCCCCCGACTGGGGGAGGCAGCCACCACCCCTGACGCGCGACTTCAAGGGCCCGGGCCACGGGGCGCGGCGCGTCACCCATGAGGGGGCATGGCTCGCCGTCGGCGGCGCGCTCGAGGACCTGCCCGACAGCCGGGACAAGCAGGCCGCCAAGCGCCTCGCGGAAGTGGTGGCGGGGGACACCGGCGCCAGGCTGGCAGGAGCTGCGGCCCTTTGGGCCGGCGCAGACCTCGACTGGGAGGCAGACGCGGGCGCCTGCAGCGACCGCGACGCCGAGGCCAAGAAGAAGGGCATCCAGGAGTGACTCGCACGCCGGAGGAGGGGGCTGCCCCCGGGGCGGGCCCCGCCCGCCGAGCCCACGAGCGCCCGGTCCGCGGGAGGGCCCCCCAACCACGACGGAGGCGAGTGCCGTCCAGACCCCAGCGGCGCCCTGGGAGCGAAGTCTGTCTGGGGCGGCATCGACGCTCGGGCCTTCGCCCTGGGCGCCGGCATGATCTGGCAGGGCCCAGGCCGACCACTCTTCCACTGGCGCAGCGGGAAGGTGGTCAAGAGGGAGCAGCTGCAGGCGGCGCTGCAGCGCGCGGCGGCCGCCGAGGGCCCCCCCCCACGGCGCTTCAAGTCGCGCGGCCTCCGCATCGGAGGCGCCCCGGCGCTGCGGCACGCGCTGGGCGACGCCGAGGCGGTGCAGCGCTGGGGCCGCCGGGGCAGCTCCGGGTTCCACGGCTATCTGCACGACTCGAAGGAGCAGAGCCGAGGCGCGGCAGCGGCCATGGCGCGGGACGCCGCCACGCTCCATGCAGCGCGAGGCGGCGACGACGACGGCTCGCCGGGACGGCTGTCAGGCAGCCCTGACCCGCGCCGCCCGGCGGCGGCCGGCAGCGCCAGCAGCGAGCGCGCCACAGCCTGGACTCCGAGGAGGCGGGCTGGCAGACGAGGCTGCACATCGGATGGGTGCGGCCCCTCCGCTGCTAAAAGGAGTGGTCCCTCCTCTCCCTCCCTTGGCCGCTCGGGGCCTCCTCACCTCGTCGGGCCCGGGGCCCCCTCCGGGGCCCTCCTCCTGGGTGGGACCTTTCTCTTGCCTTGTTCGACGGCTTCGCCTTGCCGCCGGTCCGGCTCAAGGCCTCACGTGATATTTACGTGTATAGATCGTTTGTTTTCAGTTTGGGGAGCCGCCTCAATAACGCGCAGGTGTGTAACTTCGTTTGCGAAACAGTGTGTTTTGAGTGGCTGGGAGAAACGAAGGGGGGTGCTGCTGCCATCGGGTATCTCCATCGGCTGCAGCCCCTTTTTGGCCTTTCTCTTCCAATGCCTACCCAGCCCACCCTTTTGAGACGCCCGCCCCAAGGTGCGGGCGGGCCGGCAAAGGAGGCTGCACATCGGATGAGTGCGGCCCCTTCGCTGCTAAAAGGAGTGGTCCCTCCACTCCCTCTCCTTTCTCCGTTGGCCTCCCGGGGCCTCCTCGCCTCGTCGGGCCCGGGGCCCCCTCCGGGGCCCTCCTCCCTTCTCCCGCTCCATTGGTGGGACATTTCGTTCGCCATGTTTGAAGGTTTCGCCTTGCCGCCGGTCCGGCTCAAGGCCTCACGTGATATATACGTGTATAGATCGTTTGTTTTCAGTTTTGGGAGCCGCCTCAACTGCCGAAATCAGTGGCAAGGGCGCCACTGATGCCTTCGGTGGAGCTCCCTATGTGGCCACAAACCTTGTCAAAGGGTGCGCCGACATGGGTGGCAGGGACGCATGTAAACTGTGCCGCTGGGGCCTGCGGTGGAGTTCCCTCTGGGGCCACGAAACGCGCGAGGTGTGGGCCGAAAGGGGTGGCGGAGGCGCGTGTAAACTGTGCCATTGCGGCCTTCGGTGGAGTTCCCCATGGGGCCACGAACCTTGTGAGGGGACACGTGTGGCCGCACTCCTTGAGGCTTTCGGTGGAGCTCCGCATGGGGCCACGCACCCTGTGAGGGGTGTGCCAGAAGAGGTGGCGAGGGCGCATCTACATTGCACCAGTGGATCCGTGCGTGGAGCTCCTGATGGGGCCGCGAAACTGGGGGGGGGCCGTAATGGGTGGCGGGTACGCATGTCTGTTGTGCCACTGGGGCCTTAGGTGGAGCTCCCTATGGGACCACGAGCCGTGTGAGGGGTGCGCCGCAATGGGCGGCAGGGACGCGTGTAAACTGTACCATTGGGGCATTCGGTGGAGCTCCCCATGGGGCCACGAAGAATGTGAGAAGTGTGCCGACATGGCTGGCGGGACGCATGTAAATTGTGCCATTGGGGCCTTCGGTGGAGCTCCCTATGGGGTCATGAACCGTGTGAGGAGTGTACCGACATTGGGTGGCGGGGACGCATGTGGCCACACCCATTCGGGCCTTCGGTGGAGCTCCCTATGGGGGCGCGAACCGTGTGAGGGGGATGCCGGAATGGGCGGCGGTGTGCGCCACTGATGCCTTCGGTGGAGCTCCCTGAGTGGCCACGATCCTTGTGAAAGGGTGTGCCGAAATTGGTGGCGGGGACGCATGTAAACTGTACCACTGGCTCCGTGTGTGGAGCCTCTTATGGGGCCACGAACCCTCGGTGAGGGGTGTTCCGACATGGGTGGCAAGGGCGCATGGAAAATGTGCCATTGGAGCCTTCGGTGGAGCTCTTTATGGGACCACGAATCGTGCGATGGGTGTGCCGTAATGGCGGGGACGCATGTAAGCTGTGCCATTGGAGCTTTCGGTGGAGCTCCTTATGGTGCGACGAAACATGTGAATGGTGTGCCGACGTGGGTGGCGGGGACGCATGTAAATTGTGTCATTGGGGCCTTCGGTGGAGTTCCCTATGGGACCACGAGCCGAGCGAGGGGTGTGCCGCAATGGGTGGCGGGGACGCATGTAAATTGTACCACCGGATCTGTGTGTGGAGCTCCCTCTGGGGCCACGAACTTCGTGAGGGGTGTGCCGAAATGGGCGGCGGGGACGCACGTAAACTGTGCTATCGGGGCTTTCGGTTGAGTTCCGTATGGGACCACGAACCGTGAAAGAGGTGTGCCGGAATGGGCGGCGGGGACGTATGTAAACTGTGCCATTGGGGCCTTCGGTGGAGCTCCCTATGGGGCCACGAAGCGTGCCGAGGGTGTACCGTAATGGGTGGCGGGGACGCATGTAAATTTTGCCATTGGGGCCTTCGGTGGAGCTCCTTATGAGGCCACGAACCGCGTGGCAGGTGTGCCGCAATGGGTGGCGGGGACGCATGTAAATTGTGTCATTGGGGCCTACCTATGGGGCCACGAAGCGTGCGAGGGGTGTGCCTAAACTGGGGCCTTCGGTGGAGCTCCCTATGGGGCCACGAACCGTGTGAAGTGTGTGCCAAAAAGTGAGGCGGGGACGCTTAACTGCGCCATTGGGGCCTTCGGTGGAGCTCCCTGTGGGGCCACGAACCGCGTGTGAAATGGGTAGCGGGGGTGCATGCAAACTGTGCCACTGGAGCCTTCGGTGGAGCTCCCTGTGGACCCATGAACCCTGTGAGGGGTGTGCCGAAATGGGCGGCGGGGACGCACTTCAACTGTGCCGCTGGGGCAGACGGTGGATGTCACTATGGATGGCATGGGCGCATGGGATGATGATGATGCTGGTGATATCGATGATGTTGACGATGATGATGTTGATGATGATGCTGATGATGATGATGATGATGATGATGATGATGATGATGATGATGATGGTGTTGGTGGTGGTGGTGGTGATGCTGATGATGATGCTGATGATGATGATGATGATGATGATGATGATGATGATGATGATGAGGGTGGAGGGAGGAGCGGGAGGAGGCGGAGGTTGTCTCTTCAAAACGAGGACCCAACACCACAGGATGGTTGAGAACAAGTGTATTACGCATTTCTGTGCGTTACGAGACAGTCTGCGGGAGCGGTAGAAGCGGCGCCCCGTTGGAGGCGGAGGAGAGTAGTGCTTACCTTGAGTAATTGTGGAGAGAATGGGGGGGAGCTGGGAACAGGAGCAGGGGAAGGAGGATGAAGAGGAGGAGTAGCAGCAGCAGCAGCAGCAGCAGCAGAAGGGAGGACCAGGAGGAGGAACGAGGGCGGAGGGATGGGACCAAGAAGGAAGAAGACATGGGGGGAGAAGGAGGAGGAGCAGAAAGAACATCGGGGACGAGACAAAGGAGAGAGGTGAAGCAGGGCAAAGGGCAGAGGAGGAGGAGGAGGAGGCGGAGGAGGAGTGACGAGGGCAGGAGGAGCGGGAGGAAGGAGGGATGACAGCGGATGGAGGAGGGAGCAGGAACAAGAGGAGGAAGGTGCAGGAAGGGGGGCGGGGGAGGGGCGACCCCGACAAAACTTGCGATGTGCAGCGGGCACGCTCCCCACGAACACGAGTCCACCAGCCGCACCCGCCGCCTGTTTGCGCGGGGCCGGGCTGGAGCTGTCGGCTGACCTCGCAGCGCGTGGCAATACCGCGGTCGGACTTGCCCGTGCCTGGTCATGTCTGAGGTCTCAGTGCCGCCAGTTATTTTCAGTGACGGGGTGGATGGTTCCATGAGTCAGTACCACCATCATGGGTCGTGGGTTTGCCATGTGTTCACGATGTGTGGAGTCGCTATATGTCTTTGCTGAGGTTCCCCCTCATTGCCATGCTCTTGAAGACGCCCACGGTGAACCACCGCCGCCCCCTGCCTGTTGGTTGGAAACACCCATGCCGCCAAACGTTGGGGCGCAGTCTGGTCAATCGATTGGACTGTGTGTTCCCCCAGCCGTGGTGGAACCCCTTGTGGGAAACACGTGGGAGAGGAAGAGAAAGGAGCAGGAGAAGGAGGAAAAAGAGGAGGCGTCTTGAGGCCCTCTTGGGGCCTCCTGGGGGCTTCCTGGTGGGGGCATCTGAGGGGCCTCTTGTGGGCCTCGTCTGTCATTCTCTTGTCTTGCCGCTGGGCTCCGCTGCGTTGGTCAAAAGGTCGGCCTCCTGGGGCCTCTTGGGGGCCTCTTGGGGCTTCCGGGGGGCCACTTGGAGCCTCTAAGGGACGTCTTGAACTTCGGAAGCTGTCTTGGGGCCCTATCTGGGCAGTCGTGTGTCCCGCCTTGGGCGCTGCAGGCCTGATTGGGCGCCTATGGGGCCGTCTTGGCGACGCCCTTGCGGGCCTCTTGGGGTCCTCCGCGACCGTCCTGGGAAGCCTATGGGACCGCCCTGGAGCGTCGGAGGCCCGAGAAGGCGAGAACGCTAGAACCAGTGACAAACCCAAGGGACATCTATGGCTTTGGCCTTCTGCAGGTCCTCTTGGAGCCCTCTTGGTGCATCCTGGGGGCCTCCGAGGCCGTCTGGAGTTGGCCGTCTAGGGGCCAGCTTGGCAGTATTGGAGGCTTCCTGGGACCGTCGAGCACACGGCTGGCCCAGCTACGTTCGCATGCCGTTGCAGCGTTCGTGTTGCGTGACTCTTCTCTGGGCGTTGGGAGATTGGCCGTCGGAGCGCTCTTCTCCTCCCTCCACCTTGTTCTTCCTGGCCTTGCCGCTTATGCAGCGACGCGGTTCCCCCATCGGCGCCGCTTCCTTCGCCCCGTTTGAGACAACTCTATTCGACGACGCTGCTCTAGCACAAGCTTCCCTGGGTACGTTGCTACGCTACTGTTATATTGCTATCCCCACGTGTCCGGCGGTTCCCCCCGCATTCGGGCTTGGTTCGGTTGTGGCCATGTTTTCTCCTGTCTGGAGCTGGTGGCGTTCACACATCAGCCAACAACAGACTGGCCTCCCAGGTTTCGCCGCCCTGGGCCGCTGCTTGTGGAGAAAGCTGTGTTGAACGCGATGTGGATGAGCGCCACCGTCGCGGCCGAGGTGCGGTCACTGCGCGTGTCCTTCGTCTCTTCGTGTCCCTCTCGTCCTGCTGTTGCTACAGTCCTCTTGCTTCCTGCGGCTCCACTTACACATCGCCCCCTATCCAATGGTGATTGGGTTCGCCGCCTCTCCGTGGGAGCGTGGGCCGTGCCCCTTGCCTTTCTTTAGCGGCACCGTGCACGCCCTCTTCCACTCCACCGCTGCGTTTCGGCTTGCTCTCCAATGTACGCGAGGCCCTGCTCGTGCTCCCTCAACGTACAACCGAGTGAGCTGGCCAGGTTTACCCATCGGTCGTTGAAAGTGGGTATTTTTCTGGATTCCCAGATCCAATCTACTTTAGGCGCCGTCTTTCTTTCGCACGCGCATGGAACCATGGCCCGCGCATAGTTCTACAAGCCAACTATATAACCAGTCGATGCCTGCCTCTGGTGCCAGCACCTCGGACTCAAATACGGACTGGACTCTCTCAACCAAGTGGCCGGCCCGAAACAAAGTTGTGCAAACGAAGCCGGACTCCCCAGGGATAGCTTCCAGCACAGCGAAGACCAGGGCAGCAGAGCCGTCTTTCCATGGGCCCCCGTCAGAACATAATCTCAGTCTGCGCCAGTCGTCTGGAATCCCAGCGCCCTCTGACCAAGTCCGCCGTCTTTCCATCGTGGCGTTCACGCAGTAGTCAGCTAGGACGTTATATTCTCGCGGTGCCCAGAGAACATAGTCGAGAGAATCGCACAATGGCCAGATCCCACGGTCGAGCAGGAGCTCGAATGTGTGGCTGATGCGGCTGAAGACAGGCGTGTGTTGTGACGAGCTCAGCTCAGCTCGTCCGGCCAAGACTTCTGCCAGCGGCTTACAATCCATTTGTACCCGAAGCCGTCGGCTCCCACTGCCCCAAGCATTATCCAGCGGATGCGTCGGAAATTCAGGTGGGCAATGGATGTCGGCGAACTCGCGCGTCTCGCCCGGCCAATTCGATGGATCTGGCGCCACGCTCACAATGCTGGACTTCGCGGCCGGCTCCGGGAGCTGCCATGCAGCGCAGATGCCCAATATGAAGGCGTCGCAACCGCACATCCAGTCGGCGATCGAGGAGCAAGCCTTGAGACGACCTCGCCAATGGATTCCGAACGCTTGAACGAAAGGGGCTTCCCATGAAGTTGTGGGTGGTCCGCTCCGTGAAGTTGTAGGCGCCATCCTAATTTAATCAAGCCTGTCCCTTCCTGTTTAGAGGGCGGGCGGTGACCCAGTCTACTCTCAACGCCTTCCTGGTGCATGTTTCTGCCCACTTCTTCCGACCGGCGTGCATTTGCTACGCCATTGATCTCGAATCGCCGTTTCAAAGGCTGTCGTTCACTTGACATTGCAGCCGGACCAGCCAGCTGAGTGTTTGAATGGCCCGCGGACGTTTAACAGTGCGTGTTGGATTGGTCACGCACCTCTCCCTGGGCACAGCCATGGCACAGACAAGTGGGACATCATGGCGGTTGTTGGAAAATTAGATTGGTTTAGATCGATTGAGGCCGATGGGGATTGCATTAAACATGAATTGCAGAAGCTATCGGCATCCACACCATTTTCACAAAAGGGGAATCAAACAACTTTTCGCTCATGGAGTTCCATTCGACCGACGACAGGACCGCGGTATTGAACCACCTGCGCAATGCTAAGCCCCAGCATGAAGGCAAGCATATTTGGGCAACGGTCGATCGTCCATCTTTAGCCCGAGCCGCCCATATTTTTTGCTTCGGCGACAAATGCATGTTGAGAGACACAATGCATATCAAATTCCAAGTGCGAGTTGACGATGCCACCCATACATTCACGGTCACAGTTGCAGGGGAGTTGGCTTTATCGCTTACGATTGATAAGCAAACCGTTCACCGTGAGCGGAGCCAAGAGCGGTGTGAATGGCAAGAGTTGCAGAGCCATGCGAAGTTCCATGACCTCATTACGGCATGCGACGATATCGTAGCTCGCACGGCGATGCCCCGGAAAGGTGGGGCCAAAGGTATGACGAATTGCACGAAGTAGTACACGCGGCCAGCACTGGCAGCCACTACCCCAACAAGTTCCTCCTCCGCGACCAAGGCCGGAGCCGACACTGTTTCACTATAAGCAGGTCACATGTTAGATTCCGTTTCTTTCCTAAGTCGCGTGTCCGAGGTGGGCAAAGATACCATGATGGTTTCTCGATCTTACCCTCTCTCGAGATCAAGATTTCATTTTCATGTCCACCTCGCTGTCTACGACTTGCACGTTGTTCTCAGGGCTTCGCCGCGATGAAGATCGTGGTCGTCCCACAGTTGTCCTCCTCATTTTTCTCTGCGGGTGATGTTCGGAGCCCGGGCAAAGATGCCGCCCCAGACTGCATCCCGGCAACCAGCTCTTCGAAGGCAGAATTGGGGAGGGGTCGCGCGCCAGGATCGGCAACCGGAGCGCATGCCATCGGTATGGACGTCCTTTGCGACACCACTGCAGATCTGCAGGCGCCTCGGAGCCCGGCTCCGACACAAACGCAACTCAATGTAGCCACATGGAATGCGAGAGTGCCGACATCAAGCTGGCGGAGCTGACGAACATCACGCAGACACGCAGCATCGATATCATTTGTTTGCAGGAGACCAGGAAAACAAAGGCTGAAGTTGATGATATCGACGTTTGTTGATTCAATCGAGAGGACACGGAAGGCGCATCGTTTCCAGGAGTTGGAATTCGAATTGCGCCGCAGGCCCAACAGCGGATCACGTCTCACAAGCAAATCTCTGATCGCATATACCCTCTGGAATCGCGAGTCGGCCAAGGCGCGCTTGGAATATTCATTTAACGCGCATGCGCCTCGCAACTTGAAGCCGCTGTCGGAGCGTCAGATCTTCTACGCGAAGCATGACTCTGAGTACATGGCGTGCCACGCTAACAGAGGGAAGATCTTGATCGGCGATTTCAGCGCGAGGGTCGGCGCGGCGGACGCTGGAGAAGATGCTCTAGGCCAGCATGGGTGGGTCGGCGAGCAGCGCGTCAAGTGGAAGCGCCGCGTCGAGATCTCCTGCTCGAGTTTTGCACGGGGCCCTCTTTTAAGATCGCTCACCCATGTTTCAATCAATAGGTGGGCAAGTAAGTGACCTTCATGGAGGCGGGGGTCCGATCCATGGACGACATCGCCGAACATGCCCTTAACATGTTGGATATCGTCTTGCGTGATGCTGCTCAGCTTGGCGCCATCAATTGGATTGGAAGTCATCGCGAAGCCGCTCTTGCGACATATCACGTTTTCGTCGCGTGTTCCATCGCTGTCAACTTTGACGCTGAGCCGCGCGAGGCGCACCAACGTTTCGACGCCCGTTCCCTGCCGGGCGAACTTGTTGGCCAAGCATTTTCGGAAGCTTATTTTGCGGCCGCGAGCCCGCAGTTAAGCGCGCAAAGTATGTGGGGCGACGCCGAGGCCGGCATTGCACAACCGAGGCAAGCACCGCCCTTGCGGAGGAGCACGCGAAATATATAGTTATGTATATATATATATATATATATATATATATATATTATATATATATATATATATATATATATATATATATATCCCGGGGGGCGATGTCCCCCGGCCGAGCCCAAGGACCTCGGGGGCGCATGGGGGTGCAGGGCCCCCGGGGCCGCTCGGAAGGGTTCCCGTTCGGCTCCAGAGACCGCCAGGGCGGGCCCCAGCCCAGCCAAGACAGCCCGCGAGCGCTCCAACACGCGCCAGCATGGCTTCCAGACGAGCCCAGCGGCCACCAACACGCCCCAAGCGGCCTCCAAGACGCCTCCCAAGAGAGCCCCAAGAGGCAAACAACGTTGTTTTGTTCATTGTTGTTTCTAATGTTTTTTGTCTTCTCGCTTTTCCTGCTTTCCGACGCTCCAAGACGGCCCAGGAGGCCCCCAAGAGAGCCCCAGAACGGCCCAAGAGGCCCCTAAGCCGGCCCCAAGACGGCCCAAGAAGCCCCCAAAGGCGTCCCGAGACGGCCCAAAAGGCCCCCAGGACGGCCCAGGAGCCGCCCAAGACAGCTCCAGGAGGGCCCCGCCACGGCCTGAAGACTGCCTAAGCGAGCCCAGCGGACCTCCAACACGCGCCAGCATGGCCTCCAAACGAGGCCAGAAGCCACCAACACGCCCCAAGCGGCCTCCAAGAGGCCTCCCAAGGAGCCCCAAGAGGCCAGAAACGTTGATTTTTCATTGTTTTTTATATTTGTTTTGCCTTCTCGCTTTTTCTGTTTTCCGACGCCTCCAGACGGCCCAAGAGGCACCCAAGACAGCCCCAGGACGGCCCCAGAGGCCCCTGAGCCGGCCCCAAGACAGCCCAAGAGGCCCCAAAAGGCGTCCCAAGATGGCCCAAGTGAGCCCCAAGACAACCCAGGAGCCGCTCAAGACAGCCCCAGGAGGGCCCCGACATGGCCTGACGACTGCCTAAAAGGCCAGCGAGCCTCCAACACGCGCCAGCATGGCCTCCAGACGAGCCCACAGGCCACCAACACGCCCCAAGCGGCCTCCAAGAGGCCTCCCAGGAGAACCCCACGAGGCCACAAACGCTGATGTGTCATTGGTTCTTTCGATGGTTTTCGCGTTCTTGCTTTTTTTGCTTTCCGACGCTCCAAGACGGCCCAAGAGGCCCCCAAGAGAGCCCCAGGACGGCCCAAGAGACCCTTAAGCCGGGCCCAAGACGGCCCAAGACGCCCCCAAAGGCGTCCCAAGACGGTCCAAGAGCGCCCCAGGACGGCGCAGGAGTCGCCCAAGACGGCCCCAGGAGGGCCCCGACATGGCCTCAAGATTGCCTAAGCGAGCCCAGCGGACCCCAAGAGGGCCCCACGAGGCCGCAAGAAGCCCCCCGAGGCCACCCAAGCGCCCCCCAAAAGGCTCCCCGGAGGCTCCCAAGAGGCCCAACAACTCCTCCCAATACGCCCCAGAGACTTCCAGTACGCCTCCAAAAACTGACCCCGAGAGGGTCATGCGAGGCCCCAAGACAGCCCAATGATGGCCACGCGAGAGCCACACCATACATTATGATGAGGAGGCGTAAGTAATGGTGGCGAGGGATGCTGATGACAAGGATGGAAGGGGAGCGAAGGATGAGGAGGAGTGGGGAGTGACTCGAGGTGAGGAAGGACGAGAACGAGGTGTAGGAAGAGAAGGAGCGGCAGATTGAAGAGAGCGGGGGGGGACATGGAGGAGACTGATGATGATGAGGAGGAGGAGGAGGACGACGAGGAGGAGAGGAGGACGGGGAGCAGTGACGTAACCAGCCCTTAACATGTACGCTCCCAAGTGCGAAGGGTGCCATGAGCCGTCTCGGGCATTTCTTCAGCGCTCTTTCCGTTTCCGTGCACAACCATTGGCCCATCCATGGAGCCATGACGGGGCCCAGGTCAGCGCCGAGGCTGTTCCCGGAGCTTCCAACAAGGTCTCCGAGTTGCACTTCCGCGTCCTGCTCCACCGACCCCGTACCCCATATCGGCTGAAGACATGATGCTGCTGCCTCCGCAGTCGCCAGTCAGTATTTTCCTGCTTAGTTTTACGGCATTGCAGGCTGCCATCCATATCGCGGGTCGAGCCGCCGCTCCCTGCACCTCCGCATTCGTGGTCACGGCTCCAGCTGTTACTGAGAGGCCGCGACACGCTTCATAACTATCCAATTTGCAGTGGACTCCAAGCTCAGATCCCAGTCGAAGGCACCAACAAACGAGAACGTCAAACATTTTGCAAGCGGTGCCTTTCGGCAAATGCACGGTGTGCCCACCCCCAGTGCGAGGCTCCTGTAGCGCCACCCTTCCGACGGCCAAAAACACATGTCACGCCTACTTTCTGCACAGCGCACTATTCCGACCCATGCCGCAATACCACGCGTGAATGGAACTTCTGTAGGAACGCCCGCGTCGGCTGCCGCCTTCTGGCAACTAACTAATCATCTGGCCCGTGCTTTCCGTGCTCCGAAGGCTCCCTGCCCTGTCGCTTCGCGGTGCTGGGGTGTCCTTCCCACGTCCGGCAAAAGGTAAAAAATGTATCAGGCCGGCTTCCGCAATGCGTTAACCATCACAACAACCATTCTTGCCCCTACAACCCTGGTCGGCAATTCGCCTGCGCATCGCCTGGCTGCCAGGAGGAACGGAGCGATGCAGCCCGCAGTACTTGCGTCCCATGCCAAGCCGGACGTCGACCGTGCACAGTGTGCTTCTCGCGCCGAGGAGCGCCCGGAACTCCAGATCTGCGCGCTCACTGTGGCGGAGCCAGCCCAGCCGCCAGCCCTTCTCTAACCGCTCCAGCGCAGTCTTCGACGGCGCTTGCATCTACGCCCTCGCGATGTAGCGCTCCGAAGTGCGGGGCGCCAGCGGTGCAAGAAAGCACATCTCGAACGGGCGCGCAATGCCCCATGTGCATCGTCGGGGTCTTTCCTTGCGCTACGGCCACCTGCAACTTCCGCGTCCCTCGACAACATGGACAGCATTGCCTCGTCTGCCAACCGCCCGCCCTGCTCCACTTCTGCCGCGCGCCCGCGTGTACGAACGTAGTCGAGTCGCCAGAGGACACTTTGTGTTGTCTTTGCACTTCGTCCTGTTTCCCCTGCGCGACGCGTAGGTGCGACGGCCGTTCCACCCCTGGTTCAGCAGGCCTATGTCGAACGTGTGGGCTGTCCACACCACAACCACTACCATCCCTCTCCAAACGATCCTACGAGCAAGCCGGACGCCCTTGTAGCTCGTCTGGGTGCAACGGTGTAGCTTAACGGAAGTCGTCCGACGGCCTCTGCATCGCGTGCATTCGGAAAAGGGAAGCCATGTAGCAATCGTGCCATTGGGTGCGTTTTTCGCGTGGGCCCTCTCGGCACCGTTGTGGAATGTAGGCACTGTTGCCTCGCGGGGCCCCGTTGCCAGGGGCCCGGAAAGGCCGGCTGCCGCGCCCCCGCCCGCCATGGCGTGCGACGCGCAGTGCCGCACAACAACGGCATGTGCGAACGTTGCTTTAAACCCACATGTTCCTTCCCAACTGTGCGACAGAAAGTTGACGAAAGCAATGTACGCCACCGGATACTGCCCCGACCACGTCCGACATGCCGCGGTAGCCACCGCCGCCGCCGGGCCCCATCATCCTCCGACGTCGGGGTCTTCTGGTGTCCCACACGCCCGTCCACGTAGCGATCCGTCGCAAGCACTCCGCAAGCAGGTGGGGGCAGCCGTCCGCATGTACCTCCGAGCACGTGACTCGCCGAAATGTTCCGTGCCGTGGTGTCGCCTCAAGTCCACCCGCGTAGCACTTCCGAACTCGTCCAGCTGTCCGCCCGCCTGCGCAGCGCATCGGAACTGGTTCGCAGAACCCGTGCCTGGGACTTCTCTTGGCGTACGCACCGGCCACCGCGCCGGCTGGTGGTCGACAGACGAATGATGCAGCAACCGCGTTCCGAAAGCGTCGCTCTCTCCGACCGGCCACTTTCAAGGAGCCTGCGCAACGTGCGGGGCTCCTGCACTTCTTCGCTGAACGCGCGCGTTGCACGGCAGCACGCAACGCAGAAAGGACTTCGGCGCGTGCTGCAGGTACGGAGCCCTGGCTGGCATCCCCCTACTGCCTCCCGCTCCGGCCGAAATGGATCAGCTCCTTCGTCCGGGTCTTTCCCGCGACCACTTCATGCAGCACATTCGGTCGTACAACTGCGCCCTTGGATTCGCATCCTTCAACAGCGAGAGCACTGTCGCCGCACGGAAAACCCGCACGGAAGACCCCTTGTCGGGCACCCGGGCACCGGGGCACCCGGGCACCCAGGCACTGCAGGCACCCCGGCACCGGGGCATCCGGGCATCCCCCGGGCACCCGGGAAGGAGGAGGGAGGATGAGGAGGAGGAGAAGGAGGAGGAGTGAACGTCGGGCAGGCGTCCAGCGCAATCCGAGCCGAGGGTAGAGCCAGAAGGAGTAGGAGGTGGAGGGGACCGGGAGGACCGTTTCGGCCGTTCGAAAAAGCACCTCATCCATGTCCTCCTCCTCCTCCTCCTCCTCCTGCTCGTTCTCTTCCCCCTCCCTTCCATAATCAGACTATTCCTCCGCCGGCTCGGCTCGGCCCGGCCCGGCCCGGCTCGGCCAGCGGAGGAGGAGGAGGGAGGAGGAGTGGGAGGATGAAGACAGGACAGGGGGGGAGTAGGACGACGAGGAGGAGGAGGAGGAGGAGGAGGAGGAGGAGGAGGAGGAGGGGGAGAAAGAGCGAGGAGGTGGGGAGGGACATGGACAAGGGGAGGCGGATGAGGACTAATTTCGTGGAGGAGCAGGCGTTCGCAACCGGCGCAGCATCCAGGCAGAAGAGGAGGAGGAGGAGGAGCAAGAGGAGGAAGAGCAGGAGGAGGAGGAGGAGGAGGAGGAAAAGGAGGAGGAAAAGGAGGAAGCGCAGGAGGAGGCCCGGTTCGCCTGAGACATCCTCAAAGCTCTGGGTTCCGAGACGTCCTGACCTGAGTTGGTCAGACCACTTTCGCCTGAGACATCCTCGAAACTCTGACCTCGGAGGTGCCCTGCCCCACGGTGGTCCGGGCACTTTCGCTTGAGACACGCTCGCATTTCTGGGTTCCGAGACGCCCTGAGGTGAGGTGTTCACTCCGATCTCGCCTGAGACATCCTGCGATCTCTGACCTCGGAGGTGCCCTGCCCCATGGTGGTCCGGGCACGTTCGCCTGAGACATCCTCGCAACTCTGGGTTCCGAGATGCACTGAGCTCTGACCTCGGAGATACATTGCCCCAAGGTGGTCTGGCCACTTCCGCCTGAGACCCTCGCCACTCTGAGTTGCGAGATGCCCTGAGCAGGTGGTCTGGCCACTACCGCCTGAGGCATCCTCACAACTCTGTTCTCTTGGGGCCTCCGGGGGGGGCCTCTTGGGCACTCTTGGCCAGGGCCCAGAAACAAAGCCAGGCCAGGGCCCAGAGACAAAATCCGAAACGCCCCAGAAACAAAACTTGAAACACAACTTGAAACAAAACCCTTGAAACAATTGTCCGGCTGTGGAGCCGCCTGTCGGGACACACCGCCCTATGCATGTGTGATGTTAACCCATGCGCGCCCCGTATGATTCACACATAAGTATCATATTCAGCTAGGGGGGCATGGTTGTATATCTGTATGTCTGAGACCACAGCACACGTATATCTATGAACATCTGTGACCTCATATCATACGTACATGTATCTACATGCATGGTACAGCATCTTACGTGCGTGCATGTACATGCAGTGTGTCAATGCTTACGTATGTGTATGCATATGCATGGTATCACATCTACGTATGTGTATGCATATGTATGGTGTAACATCTCACGTATGTGTATGTATACGCATGGTAAAACATCATACGTATTTATTCATATGACGGCGCACCAGGTCCGTGCGCCCGGGGCTGGCGCCGCTACCACAAATGTGGGCTCCGGGGCCCTCGGGGAGCCCCGGGGCCTCACAGAAGACCGCCAGAAGGCACCAAGGAGGCCCGAAAGGCTCCAGAACAGACCCGGGACGCCCGAAGGTCGCTCCCAGACGCCCAACATGGCCTCCAAGGCGGCTTCAGAAGCCCCCAAGACACCCCAAGCGACCCCCAATAGGGCCCCAAAGAGAGCCCCAAGGGGCCAAAATAACCCCATTCCTTTCGTAAAACGTATATGTTTAACATATTGCTTGTTTTCGCTGTCGGTCCGGCCGAGGACGCGCCCCAGAGGGCCCCAATACAGCCCCAGAGAGCTCCAGGACGGCCCACGAAGGGCCCAAGACGACCGCAAATGTGGGCCCCGGGGCCCTCGGGGAGCCCCGGGGCCTCACAGAAGGCCGCCAGAAGGCGCCAAGGAGGCCCCAAGAGGCTCCAGAACAGACCCGGGACGCCCGAAGGTCGCTCCCAGACGCCCAACATGGCCTTCAAGGTGGCTTCAGAAGCCCCCAAGACACCCCAAGCGACCCCCAATACGGCCCCAAAGAGAGCCCCAAGGGGCCAAAATAACCCCATTCCTTTCGTAAAACGTAAAATTTCAACATATTGCTTGTTTTCGCTGTCGGTCCGTGCTTGACGACCTCAGAAGCTACCGAGACCGCCCCAATACGGCCCAGGACGCGCTCCAGAGGGCCCCAATACAGCAGGGGGGGGGGATTTTCGGAGGGGGGGGGGGAGACCCCTGGGTTCGGAGGAAAAGGTCGCCAATTTTCCACAGTACAGCGGCGGTGGATCACGCTCTCTCGTATATGCACATGTATATGTATATGCGTATGTGCATGTATTTGTAAATGTATATGTATTTGCATATGCATATTCATATGTATGTTTGTATGTATATATACATATATATATATATGAGTATGCTTATGCACATGCATATGTACATGTAGATGCACAAGCATATGTATATGCACATGTTGATGTACATGTATTTGTATAGGTATATGTGTGTATATATATACACCTGTACATGAACATGTAATGCACGTGAATATATATACATATATATGCAAAATGTTGTGTATATGTGCATCCGTACATAGGCATATGCATTTGTATAGGTATGCTTTTATTTTCAAATATAGATGCATGCATATGCGTATGCCTAATTATATGTATATGTGTATGTATATGTATAGGTTTAGGTATGCGTATGTGCATATGCTTATGTTTATGTAGATGTGTATGTATGCGTATATGTACACGTAGATGTATCTGCATCTGTATATGTATTTACACATGGGCATGTAAATGTATTTGTATACGTATACGTATATGTATATGTAGTTGTAGATGTACATGAATATGTACATCTATAGTTACATGTATGTCTTATGTAGATGTAGATGTAGATGTAGATGTAGATGTAGATGTAGATGTAGATGTAGATGCATATGGAAATGTATATGTATATGCAGACGTATATGTATATGTCGATGTGTATATATATAATAGAGAGAGAGAGAGAGAGAGAGAGAGAGAGATGTAGATATCCCCGTGCACAAGGCCCGGGCGACCGGGGCCGCGACCACGACAGGGCATGGGAGGACCAGGGTTCCCCAGTCCGCTCCCAGAGCACCCCGGAGCGGCCCTGGAGCTCCCAGACTGTCCCAGAGAGCTCCCAGAAGCCCTCGGGGACTTCGACAAGCCCTTCCAAGACAGCCCAGATAGCCTTAACGTGGTCCAGGATGGGTTCGAGACCGCAAATACACAGCCCAAGAGGCCTCCAAGAGGCCTCAAGAGAGCTCCGAGAAGCATCCCGAGAGCCCGAAGAGGCTCAAATCCTTGATTTCCGTTGGTTTTTGAAATGTTTTTCGGTGTCTCGCGTTTTCGACCTCCCGGCGCTCAACGACAGCCGACGACGCCCCCAAACCGCCGAAAAGACCTCCAACAGAGCACCAAGATTGCCCAAGGGAGCCCGAAAATTGCCTGGGACGAGCCTCAGACGGCCCAAGAGAGCCCCAGGACAGGCCCATGCTGGGCCCCACAGCGGGAGCGGGAGGCCCCAAGGCGGCCCTGACGGCCCGAACGTGGCCCCAGATGGGCCCAACACGGCCAATACACAGCCCCAGAGCCCTCCGAAATGTATGTATGTATGTATGTGCATGTATGTATGTATGTATGTATGCATGCATGCATGCATGCATGCATGCAGGCAGGTATGTATGTACGTATGTATGTATGTATGTATGTATGTATGTATCTATGTATGTATGTATGTATGTATGTATGTTTGTATGCATGTATGTATGTATGTATGTATGTATGTGTGTGTATGTATGTATGTATGTATGTATGGTATGGTATGGTATGGTATGTATGTATGTATGTATGTATGTATGTATGTACGTACGTACGTACGTACGTATGTATGTATGTATGTATGTATGTATGTATGTATGAACACGTATATATATACATGCACATTTTTACATACATATACACATACTTATACATATTTTTATACATATATATATATATGTATTATGTGTTGGTTTATGTATGCGTAATATATAGTATATATATACACACATATACATATAACGGCGCACCGGGTCCGGGGGCCCGGGGCCGGGACCTCGACCACAAATGTGGGCTCCGGGGGGCCCGGAGGCTCGTCGGGGCTTGCCGGAGGCCTCCCCGGTCAGACAAGACTGCCCCAGGAGCGCCCAAGACGGCCCAAGAAACTTCCAAGAGGCCTCCAAGAGGGCTCCGAGATGCTGAAGATGGCCTCCAGACGTCCAAGGACGCCCCCAAGAGGCCCCAAGAAGCCTCCAACATGCGTCCCAAGAGGGCCCCTAGACGCAAAAATTGGCCCATTCCCTTCGTAAAACGTACATTTTCAACAAAGTTCTCTTTTGGGCTTTCCGACGTTACAGGACGGCCCAAGAGGCGCCCAAGACCGCCCCAAGACGGCCCAAGAAGCTTCCAAGAGGGCCCCAGGACAGCCCAAGAGGGCCCCAAGACGGCCCAAGAGGCGCCCAAGATGGCCCAAGAGGGCCCCAAGACGGGCCCAAGAGGGGGCCCAGAGGGGGACCACGAACCGCAAGCTCGAGCCTTCCGCCCCAAGAGGCCGCCAGGAGGCCCCCAGGAGGCCCCTCAAGAGGCCCCAGGAGACCCCAGACGTCCAAGGACGCCCCCAAGACGCCCCAAGAAGCCTCCAACATGCGTCCCAAGAGGGCCCCTAGACGCAAAAATTGACCCATTCCCTTCGTAAAACGTACATTTTCAACAAAGTCGCCTTTTGGGCTTTCCGACGTTACAGGACGGCCCAAGAGGCGCCCAAGACCGCCCCAAGACGGCCCAAGAAGCTTCCAAGAGGGCCCCAGGACAGCCCAAGAGGGCCCCAAGACGGCCCAAGAGGCGCCCAAGATGGCCCAAGAGGGCCCCAAGACGGGCCCAAGAGGGGGCCCAGAGGGGGACCACGAACCGCAAGCTCGAGCCTTCCGCCCCAAGAGGCCGCCAGGAGGCCCCCAGGAGGCCCCTCAAGAGGCCCCAGGAGACCCCAGACGTCCAAGGACGCCCCCAAGAGGCCCCAAGAAGCCTCCAACATGCGTCCCAAGAGGGCCCCTAGACGCAAAAATTGGCCCATTCCCTTCGTAAAACGTACATGTTTCAACAAAGTCGCCTTTTGGGCTTTCCGACGTTACAGGACGGCCCAAGAGGCGCCCAAGACCGCCCCAAGACGGCCCAAGAAGCTTCCAAGAGGGCCCCAGGACAGCCCAAGAGGGCCCCAAGACGGCCCAAGAGGCGCCCAAGATGGCCCAAGAGGGCCCCAAGACGGGCCCAAGAGGGGGCCCAGAGGGGGACCACGAACCGCAAGCTCGAGCCTTCCGCCCCAAGAGGCCGCCAGGAGGCCCCAAGGAGGCCCCTCAAGAGGCCCCAGGAGACCCCCAAGAGGCCCAAAGGAGGCCCCGAGAAGCCCCAAATCGGCCCCCAAAATGCTTCGAACCTGCTTCCAGGAGGCCCCCGACAGGTTCAGAGGCTCCCGAGAAGCTACGTCAAACTCCCAGCGAGCGACGGGACGAGGCCCCCCACAAAATCACAAGAGGCTCCACAGGCGGCCCAAGAGAGCCCCAAGATGGGCCCGAGAGGGATTCCACGCAAGTTGTTATTGTATGGCTCGGGAAAGGACGAGGATGAGGAGGAAGACGAGGAGGAGGAGGAGGAGGAGGAGGAGGAGGAGGAGGAGGAGGAGGACAGGAGGAGAGGGAGGAGGAGGAAGAGGAGGAGCAGGAGAAGGAGGAGGAGGGGTGCTGTGGACGCCGCCGAAGCTTCCCGGGGAGTCCTGGGGGCACCTTGGTCTAGGGCCCCTCGTCGCAGCGGCTGGGCGCAGCCCGAAACGTTGGAGCGTTCGGAGTCCCGGGGTCGATTTTGAGACGACTTTGCGTTTCCAGTGTCTCGCCCTTCTCCTCGACAGTCGAAGGCCAGACTGACAGATTACCTTGGGTTCCAGGGGCCACTCTGGCGCGGCCAGGTTGGAGGTTTTTCCTTGCTCGCCAGTCTGTAACCTCGCTGGCTCCCTCGCCAGATTGCCAACTTTTGCCAGAATTGGGCCGCCAGATTGGCGCCAGATTGGCTTCGACTTCGCGTCCCAAGATTTCAGTGTCTCGCTCTTCTCCTGGACAGTCGAAGGCCAGACTGACAGATTGCCTTGGGTTCCAGGGGCCACTCTGGCTTGGCCAGGTTGGAGGTTTTTCCTTGCTCGCCAGTCTGTAACCTCGCTGGCTCTCCGCCAGATTGCCAACTGTTGCCAGATTGGGGCCGCCAGATTGGCGCCAGATTGGCTTCGACTTCGGGTCCCAAGATTTCAGTGTCTCGCCCTTCTCCTGGGTAGCCGAAGGCCAGACTAACAGATTGCCTTGGGGTCCAGGGCCACTCTGGCTTGGCCAGGTTGGAGATTTCTACTTGCTCGCCAGTCTGTTACCTCGCTGGCTCTCCGCCAGATTGCCAACTTTTGCCCGATAGGGGCCGCCAGATTGGCGCCAGATTGGCTTCGACTTCGCGTCCCCAATTTCTTCTCACAACGATTCCTGGGCCTGTGACTCGACAGAACCTAAGCGCGCGCGAAGCGCGCGTGGTTCTAGTATATATATATATATATATGTGATATCCAAGCGCACGCTGGACCTGATCGACCTTCGCGCCCACGCGAGGCTCAAAACGAAAACAACAACTTTGCAGCCGAAGACTGGTTGAAGCAGGTTTGCAAATCAGCGAGGCACGACAAGACAATGTGGATGAATGACCAAATTCCTGCTGGGGGTCAGGCCCCCTTGAGGCGAGCCCGCCAGCCTCGCGCCTGGAAGCAGGGCAGATTGAAGGACTTGGGGGGCGAACTCGTGGACAACAGCTGCCGGGCAGATGCCATGGCGGAGCGAGAAAATTCAATGGCGCATTCGCCCTGCAGACGTCGTTCCTTTGGGGCCGCTCGGCGCCTCTCCGCTGGTATCGGAGGCGACTTCACGCGGCGACAAATCGAGGCAGCAGCGCGAAAACTCAAGCGCGGCGAAGCGGCGGGCCCCGACGACATCCCAGCAGAGTATGGGAAAACACTTGCAGACACGCGTGGGGGCCAGGGTTGATCACGGATCCGATGACCAAGTGCTTGAGGGAGAAGTCGGTGCCAAGCGAGCTGCAGCATGCAGTAATCAGCACGATCTACAAGAGCAAGGGGCCCCCTCGACGAATGCGACAATTTCAGACCGATCAGCCCTTTGTGCATCAGCTACAAATTCGCGGCAAGCTCACCAATCAAAAGGTTGCACGAGGTGGGGGCGGGGGACATATTAACAAAGACGCAGTTTGGATTTCGACGAGGACGGGGAACTTCGGACGCAACGCGCGCAGCACGGAGACACGTCGATTTAGCATACGAAGGAAAAGAAGGGAAAACAGCAATGGCAGCATTAGATTGGAAGAAGCCTGTTGATTCAATCCACGTCGGCGCCATGCTTAATGCACTTCGCGCTTTCGGTGTCCACGAGTCCATGCTGCACATGATTGGTACAACCTACGAGAACAGGTACTTCTGCGTAGCGGACGGGCGAAGCACATCCCAATCGCGACCACAAGAATCCGGGATCTCACAAGGTTGTCTTTTGTCTCCGATCCTGTTCGTCATGGCGATGTCTGCGGTTATCCGAGAGACCCGGGACAATTTGCCAGCGGATGCGCGCGAGGCCCTGGACGAATGGCAAAGTCCAATACTGCTGTACGCTGACGACACGCTGCTGGTGGGCACACCCCAACGCCATTTGCAACTGCTCCTGGGGGCTGCGGCGGGCGCCGGAAAAATATCCGGGATGGACTTGCATTGGGACAAGTTCCGGCTGATGTGCGTGAAATGCGGCATTCGATTTGTCGCCCCTGGAGGCGCCGCCATCGCAGCGAAAGAGCACATGAAGCATCTACGGGACACGCTGCGCAGCGCAGGCAAGTTTGGAGGTGAACTTACCAAAAGACTTGACGCGGCATGGGGCGTATTCTCGGACTTTGAACGCACCTGGAAGCATTCATCTATCGCCACAGCCAGGGCGCTGGAAGTATTCCAATCCGTCGTTACTACAATAATGATGCACTCCTTGAACACAGCCTGACTAAACAAGGCGGAAAGAATAATACTCGATGGATTCCAAGCTCGCTGCCTGCATCGTATTCTACATATACCACATGCATATGTCTCGAGGGTGTCGAACAAGACGGGGCTCGAGCAGGCCGAACAGCTCAGCTACACATCTCAGCTCTTGCGACGCCAGCTGCTCTGGTTTGGGAAGGTCGGCAAAGTTGAGGACGGCGACGTGCTCCGCGCGCTGACCTTCGAGACTGGCAGCCCGCGAACCACCAGTGGGAGAGCGCGGAGAGCACGGGGGCGACCTAGGCACGAGTGGGCGAAATATTTGCACCGAAAGATCGCCCCGCGCTTCGCTTCTGAAGCCGCCATGCGGAACTGCATTGGCGACGAACGCAGCAGGCGCCATTTCGCTGCGAACTTCGTAATTGATACTCGAGTCTTACTCATCACTGCCAGCAGCAAGCAAAGCTTGCTGCCATATCCCGCCAACGCGCCGGACGGCGTCTATCTACAGTGACACTGTGCGTGTTAGATTGGTTTCTTCCCCAGGGTGCCGCTCAGTCGCAGGGGCCATTGCTGGCTGCTGCGCCTCTTCTGGGGTGCCGTGCAGTTTCTCGCTGTTCTCCGCCCACATCGCGCATGCCTTGGCGTCGT
>CAUYUJ010002212.1:0-10000 GCA_963575745.1 Prorocentrum cordatum | reverse complement strand
CTGCCAGCCGCGCAGGCGCGAACTGGTCAACGGCCAGGAGGGCAGAAGCCTCGAGGTCGTGGTCCGCCAAGAGCGCCGGATCGAACAGAAGGTCGCGTTCCTCTTGGATGGCGCGCTGCTGGGCATCCACCATGTCGTCCCTGGGGAGGTTGGTGCATTTCCGTGTTCTGCCCCGCCACGCCATGAGCGTCTTCAGCCCCAGGCCCACCCCGAGCCCCACGTCCCCCAGCGCCTGCGACAAGCCGCCCATGTAGCACGGAAGGAACATCGGCCCCATCGTGCCCCCCTCAGCACTGCCCTGCGTAATGCAGCAGACGACGGCCACTTCGTTTGTGCTGACGTGCGACATGTCCTCCTTGAGGACCTGCACAGCGGAGCGAGGCACCCTCTTCCCTGGAGCCCAACGTGCGTGGACACGCGGTGCAGCAGTCCCTCCCTCCAGACCCTCGGCAAGGCTTTCTAGAGTCTAGAGGTCGCCCGAGACTGCCCACAGGGCCCTTCCCTAGTCCACCGCCTGCGACGCGAGCTCATGCAGGAGGAGATGGGCGTCCCCGACGTCCCGCACATAGCCACTCTGGCCAGGGAGGACCGAGGACTCCACCTTTGCCTTCGCCCACTGGCACAGAATGGTCTCCCGGAGCAAGCCAAACTACGTCTTAACCATGATTTCTTTCGCTTCGCGGGGTGCACGTTCGGAGCACGTACAGTCACGTCGTCGCGGGGCCTCTTGGGAGCCTCCTGGGGTCCTCCTGGAGGCCTCTTGGGAGCTTCTTTGGGCCTCTTGGGGACTTCTTTGGGGCCTCTCCCACCCTCCTTTTCATACTCCCTCCCCATCTTCCCTTCTGGCGCCGGCTCTAATCATGGGTGCCGCCGTGACCAACTTCCATCTGGCTGGCGCTGCGCCGCAGTTCGCCCAGGGGGAGAAAAATAACATTATGTACACTCCAGTCGTTGTGTGGCCTTGTGGGGGCTTCTTTGAGGCCTCTTGGAGGCTTCTTGGGGACTTCTTGGAGGCCTCTTGGGTGTTTTTTTGGAGCCCCTTGGGGGCCTCTTGGGGGCCTCTCGTGGCCTCTTGGGGGCGTTTTGGGCCGTCTTGGGGCGCTTTTGCGCCGTTCCGCCCCTTCGGAGGCCGTCTTGGGGGCCTCTCGCGGCCGCCTTGGGGTTCTCTTGGGGTTCTCTTGGGGTCCTCTTGGGCCGTCGCAGGCCTTGGGGGCTTCGTTGGGCCGTCTTGGGGCCCTCCTGGGCAGTTTGGGGGCCCTTTTGGGACTTCTTGGGCCTTTTAGGGACAATTGTGGTGGCTGCCTGGGCGGCCATGGGCTTCTGAGAGTCGAGAAGGCGAGAACGCTAAAATCATTATTTTACAAAAAGAAAAGGATAATTGATGGTTTTGGCTTTTGGAGGCACTCTTGGGGGTCGGGGACGTCTTAGGAGTTTCTTGGGTCCTTTTGGGGCCATCATGGACCGTTTTGGAGCCGTCTTCGCCCGTCTTGAAGCCATATGGAGCCGTCTTGAGGCCCTATAAGGCCTCCCAGAGGGCCCAAAGGCCCGAATCATCGATTTTACATAGGTTTTGGTACGCTTTTGAGCCCCAAATGGGGGTGGCCGCTTTGGGTCGACGGATGCGGCGTACCCCCTAGGGGGGGAGACATCATAATGTAACACAATACAATATGTAACAATTCTGCAATCATTGGATACATTGGATACGTTGCATTCATTATAGCCTCCGCGGACCTGCCTCCGGCAACACGTCACCTCCGGACGTGGATTCCTTTCGCTTCCTGGGGTGCACGTCCGGAGCACGTACAGTCCAGTCGTTGTCGGGCCTCTGGGAACTTCTTGGGGGCCCCTTGGAGGCCTCTTTGGGGCTTCTTGGGTCCTCGCGAGGGCGTCTGTGAGGCCTCTTGGGGGCCTCTGGGAGGCCTCTTGGGGGCCTCTCGGAGCCCCGTGTGGGCGTCTTGGGGGCGCTCTTGCGCTGTCTGGCCACGTTCGTTTTTAAAGGCTTCCAACTTTCATAATGAATTTTGGGCCGTCTGGACGCCCTCGTGGGGCCCCAAGAGGGCGACGGGGCCCAACTCACGTTCCATAGGTTTTGGTTGGATTCTGTAGGTTTTTGAAGCGCTGGAGGGAAGGGCCACTTTGAGTCGGCGGAAGTGGTGTGGCCCCTGGGGGGGGTGGGGGAGTACATAATAATGTAACACAATACAATATGTAACAATTCTGCAATCATTGGATACATTGGATACGTTGCATTATAGCCTCCGCGGACCTGCCTCCGGCAACACGTCACCTCCGGACGTGGATTCCTTTCGCTTCCTGGGGTGCACGTCCGGAGCACGTACAGTCCAGTCGTTGTCGGGCCTCTGGGAACTTCTTGGGGGCCCCTTGGAGGCCTCTTTGGGGCTTCTTGGGTCCTCGCGAGGGCGTCTGTGAGGCCTCTTGGGGGCCTCTGGGAGGCCTCTTGGGGGCCTCTCGGAGCCCCGTGTGGGCGTCTTGGGGGCGCTCTTGCGCTGTCTGGCCACGTTCGTTTTTAAAGGCTTCCAACTTTCATAATGAATTTTGGGCCGTCTGGACGCCCTCGTGGGGCCCCAAGAGGGCGACGGGGCCCAACTCACGTTCCATAGGTTTTGGTTGGATTCTGTAGGTTTTTGAAGCGCTGGAGGGAGGGGCCACTTTGGGTCGGCGGAAGTGGTGTGGCCCCTGGGGGGGTTGGGGGAGTACATAATAATGTAACACAATACAATATGTAGCAATGATGCAATCTTCGGACACACTTGATACGTTGCAGTATAGCCTCCGCGGACCTGCCTCCGGCAACACGTCACCTCCGGACGTGGAGTCTAGGCTTACGCCACATCCGCCGACCCCTATATAAACTATTGCGCCTCAAGGATTGCATGTCACGAAGCGTTTCCGAATCACGACATGGCGTTCGACATCGTTCCTGTTGCTTCGTTACTGTTATCGTACGTCTTGGTTTTTTGTTGTGGCCGTTTGGTGGCATCTTGGCTTGTCTGCAGGCCATATCCGGCCGCCTCGAGGCATCTTGGGCCAAGTTTGGGGGCCTCTTGGGGGCTTTCTGCAGGTTTCTTGGAGGCCTTTGAGGTTCTCTTGGGGGTCCCTCGGGGCCTCTAGAGGTGTTCTTGGGGCAGGCTGGGGGCGTCTTGGGGCCGAAGGCTCGAAAAGGTGTCATCTGGACTCCCTCTTGGAGCCGTCTGGGGGGCCCTCTTGGGCTGTCTTGGGGGCTTCGTGGGCTGTTCTTGGACCCTCTGCAATCCCTCTTGGGTGCCCCTGCGGCCGTCCAGGGGCGATATTGAAGGTTTCTTGGCCCGTCTTGGACTTGGTGAAAGCCGAAAAGGCGAGTATGCGAAACATGTTGTTTTTTCAAGGAATTTGGCGACTTTTGTTTCTTGGGACCCTCTTTGGACGTATCTTGGGGGACTTTTGGAGCGTCTTGGCAGCTTCGGAGGCCGTCTGGAGGCCATCGTGGGCGTCAAGGAGCGATATTCCGGCGACTCGTGGCCCTCTGGGACCGTCTGGGGAGCGTTTTGGTGTCTTATTGGCCCGTTTTGGAGCCCTCTGCTCCCCATGACGCGTTTCGTTCGGGGTCGCGCCGGGCCCTGGGGGGGGTCAAATTGCCGGTGCAAGCCGAACTACGTCTCAACCATGATTCGCCAGAAGTTCTCCCCGAGCTCTGGGGGGCCGGCGTTGTGGAGGGGCACGGCGCAGAGGCTCATCCACCCCCGCGGCCGCATGGCCACGAAGCTGGGACCCGTCACGAGCAAGATCAACCAAACCACCGTGTCCAGCGAGGCACATGAGTGATGGAGAACTAGGCGACGAACAAGCCCTGGCGTCGTCGCACCCGTGGTGGACCCCCCCGCCAGCAGGCTCTGGTCTTCGTTTTGGACTATGGGCCCGTCAAGCTCTCCGCGCCCTCGACTCGCCCAAGACCTTCCCGCCTGGGTCCGCAACGAGGCCTGGACCGCGGCATGCCGCTGCTCGTCCCACTCGCCTGGCCACCTGGATTGGTCCCAGATCTGCGAGCGCCAAGCAGCCAGCGAGTCTGCAGGGGAGAGGACCACCTCCTCTGCCCTCAGACACTGCGCAGGCTGAACAGTAGGGCGCTGCCTTTCCTGTCCCCCCGTGTTTTCCCTCCGGTGGCTGGAGCCTGCGTAGGCCGGGACCACCCACCCCGCCATGGCGAGAGCCAGGATGATGCGGAGCAGCCGCTCCAGGGCATCGCAGAGCCACTGTGCCGCTACCCGATGCAGCTTGACCCCATACGGCCCTCGTCCTTGTCCCGCGCAAACCGACCGCAGGAGGCCCTTCAGGCATTGGAATGCACACCCCGACGCCACAAGCCCGGCTGCCCAGGAGGGTCAACCCAGTCGCCAGAGGGGCATCCGCAGCGTGGACCCCACCCTGCGTCCTGAACGCACTGCAAGCGGGACCTGCACTTCGATGAAGAGTCCCCCGACGAGTAGTCGACACACTCTGGCCACCCGCAGGGCCCCTCCGAGGAGCACTGCAACCCGTTGTGCACAACCGCGGGGCCCACTGCGAGGGGGCCGCCACTACCGCATCAATGCACCTCGGGGTGCCGCCATGGTGCGTGCCCCCCGGACGAAGGAAGACCGCTTCGCTCCGACGAGGCAGCCAGATCTCTGTCTGCGGGCCCTGGCCATCCGGGGGGCTGAGGTGCGCAAGACCCCGGTCCTCCAGGAGAGCGGCCCAGCCCCGGTCACGCGCCCTGGCAGTCTCCCTATTCCCCCCAAGAGCCGCTGGTTGCATGTCGATGTCGCCCAAGGGGACTATCGGAATGGGGAGTGGAGCCCATGGGCTCGCTCCGCTGATTTCCCTGACGTCCTCCCTGAGCCCGTCCAGCTCTCTCTGCCATTCTTCATCGCACCCAGACTTGGGCAGAGGGGGCGGGTAGAGGGTGCACATGAGCCACGCCACGCCGCCAGCACCCCTGTGCGTCACCCACAACCGCCTGTCTGATCCAAGGGCGGCCACCTCCCTGAGCTCGGAGAGCTGCCTCTGGTCCAAAACCGGGGATGCTGAGGCAAACGAAGGGCCCTCTCTCACACTGATACCTATACATAGCAGTTGCGGGACCGTCACCCCCCGTGCCGGACGCGCCCTTGGGAGCCCAACGAGCGCCACCTGGAGGTGACCAAAAGCAAAAGCGATCCCCACCTCGCAGTCCGTGAAGAGATGCTACCTGATAAAATTGCCATCAACACTCGTGCAGCCCAGGGCGCTGGGTGAACCCACCCCTAAACAGGCACGGAAGGTCCCGTTCACTTCTGGGACTTGCAGCGTCACAGGAGCAAAAGAGGGCATAGGGAACACGAAATCTCGCTGCGCCCACCGCAGGGACGAGCGGATATGCTGTTTTCTTGCGGGTTCGGGAGGGCATCTCCCAACAGCCCCACTTGCAGTTCCAGCGCATGCCCCTCCTGTCTCAGAATTGCCCAGCAGCACCCAGTCAGAGCATCGGCCTCATCATCTCCTGTGTGTCCCAGGCCGCGCCCGTGTGGAAACTCAGCACGGAGTGCTTCGATGCCCCGCATCCAGACCAACCCCGCACGAGCTCAGAGCACCATGTTCTACAGACAAGACCTCGCAGAGAGGCGGCGCGCTCCTGCCCCCCACCTCCCACAGGAGACCCGCTGTCCGACCACCTGACCCTCCTGCCACCCGACCATCGGGAGTAAGAGATTGAGGAAGGGGAGGAGGAGGAGGAGGAGGAGGAGGAGGAGGAGGAGGAGGAGACCCTGAAGTCAATGAATGCACACAGTAAACTAATTACTTCGCGTATGACGCAGAATACAACATTGGCGGGGAGGCGTGTGGTGCCTCCCCTGAAGTGTCGGCCAGGCGTATGGTGCCCGTGCCTTGATGTTTGGGGGACCTACGGTGTCCCACCTTGCCCACCCCGTCCCGCACACAGGGACTTCGCACCCTCCCCTAGGTGGGAGAGTGGGTGCGCGGGCCGCCCCCCCCCCTAACGCCGCACGTACTGAGCCAGGGGTGGTGGGGATTTCCATTGAAGGCAATGAGTTCCAGAAGGTCCCTCTCGCCCGTGCCCCCATCCACACTTGAACGCCGTTGGAAGCCTTGTGGTGGCCTCCGGTGCTGTCGGGTGGCATCGCCTTATGGTGGCTGATGCACCTGGCACGCTGCCGAGCCCCATGATGGCTCTGGCCAGGGGGACAGCGCAGAAGGAGCCAGGCGGTCCACAGGCGGGGAGTTACGCCGCAGCCGCCGCCACCTCGCGGCGTCAGGCCCCCGGCGGAGCAGCGCGGGAGGGCCAGCGTGAGAAGTAGGAGGAGGATCAGGGCCCCGTGTCCCGCGTAGGCTGTGTCGAATCGACGCGGGGCGACACGCTGTCCGCTTGCATGGCATGACGTATCGCCAGGGCCGCCGCCGCGACACGCTAAGCAAAAGCTCCTGGCCGCAAACCCTTCCCTGACCCTCCCCTGAGACCCTGCCCCCTCCCGCCCAGGTGAGGGCCTACGACGAGCGCTTCCTGCACGGCTCCCGCGCGCTGGCGGCTGGGCACGCCGGCGCGGCCGAGGCCCAGGCCCCCAGACCGAGGAGGAGGAGGAGGAGGAGGAGGAGGAGGAGGAGGAGGAGGAGGAGGAGTCGTGGGCGGCCAAGAGGGGGGTGATGAGTAGGAGGGGATGGGTAGAATGGTCAGGGCCATGATATTTCCCACATGTCACGGCCCCCTCTTGTTATTTCAATCGAAGGTTGGGGGGTGAGATCGAAGTGGAACGGAGAGCCCCCCTACCGGGAAATCGATGTCGGTTTCGTGTTCGTGCGGTGCGTGCGGGCGAGGCGAAGCTGCGTGGGCGGGGGAGAGGAAATTCTCCTGTGGCTGGGCCGCGGCCAGACCAAAAGGTTCTCCGCCCGGCAACCGGTGGCGCGCGGTGTCCCGCCGGTGTCCCGCCGGTGTCCCGCTGGTGTCCCGCTGGTGTCCCGCCGGTGTCCCGTCGTTGTCCCGTGGTGTCCCGCGGTGAGATCGACAGTGAGATCGATAGTGAGATCGATAAGGAGACCGATAGTGAGATCGATAGTGAGATCTATGGTGAGAGATCGATATTGAGAGATATAGTGAGATCGATCGTGATGTCGATAGTGAGATCGATAGTGAGATCGATCGAGTGGGATCGATAGCGAGATCGATAGTGGGATCGATCGTGAGATGAATAGTGAGATCGAAAGCGAGATCGATAGTGAGATCGATAGCGAGATCGATAGTGGGATCGATAGTGGGATGGATAGTGAGATCGACAGTGAGATCGATTGTGTCCCGTCGGTGTCTCATCGTTGTCCCGTCGGTGTCCTGTGGTTTCACGTGCTGAGATCGATAGTGATATCGAACATGATATCGATAGTTAGATCGATGAGACCGATAGAGGGAACGATAGTGAGATCGATAGGGTGATCGATACTGAGATCGATCATCCTATCGACGATCGATCATACTTTCGCTGGTTCCCGGGGGAGGGGGGGTAATGGTACCAAGGCGCCCAAGAGCGAATGGTGACTCAAATAACTCGACACCAAGGCTCCCAAGAGCGAGCGGCAACGCAACGATCTCCACTGGCATCGTCAGAACAACAATCACCACTGTTGCGCATTGCTGGCCCCCTCCCCCCCAAACCTGCTTATCACCCGCAGGGTGGTCGTATTGGTATATCCCTTGGTCCCCCCTCCTCGTCCGCGCACATGCCTCGGGCCATGATTTGCTGCCCCCCCTCGTGAACGCCCCTTGTTGGACAAACCCGAGGGAGGATCGATACGATCGAATTTACATGGAATGACCGGAGACAGAGTCCGGCAGCTGTTCCTGCCCATTTTGATCGTGATTCGCTGCCGGCGTCGCCGCGGAGGTTGCCCACTTGAGACACAAAAAGTCGCCTGCCCATCAGCAGCCGTTGTCACTATGGGAGGGGCAGCATCTGCTATTGGGCATCGTGTTGCCAAGACGCTGAAATAATCACCACATGGGGGCCCAGGATGGGCTTGAATTTTCTGGCCTAGCCTCAGATCTAGGCTGGGGACCCTTTTCGTCACCGAGGCTCGGCGCGGCTAGAGAAACGCCATCGTTACTCTTTCAGCCTTCCTGAGGGTAGCACCATGGTTGTGCCGATGCGTTCTGTAACCATTTCGGGCGTGCCGAGAGGAGGCAGAGGAGGAAGAGCAGAGGAGAGGCAGGAGTCGGGGGCGCGCTGCGGGCGTTGCGACGGCCAGTTTGAAAGTGGACCCCTTGCGGCGAGCCAGAGATGGGTTGCAGGAGGCATGGTTCGAGAGAGGATAGGTCAACGCGATGAACAGGATGTGCCGGCGGCACCCGCCGCCGCTGCAGGCCAGATTGTTCTGGCCCACATGCGAAAGGAACACAACGACCGTGGACGACGCCATGGTCAGCGGGCCTGACGATGGATGCTATCATTTTGAACGACGGACATAATCCATCAGTTTCTTCTGGTATTGTGGCGTGGTGCGCTATGCTTCTATGCTACTTTCTGTCTTGGCATATTACTTCTGTCTTTCAGAGCATCAGTGTCGACCCATGTTCAACAGGTGCGTTCATCACGAAGCACGCCCACCCATGCAATAACAAGTATCACCCATGCTACCCGACGTTTAGGGTTCACTGGCTAATGACGATCGTCGCGTAGGGAAAACCAACATAATCGCGATCCAAGAAGGATCGGGCCGCGATCCGATGGTGTCTCGAGGTCGTCACCCAGCCGACAGGTTTGGATCGCGATCCAATATTCCGGAGCCGACCTTGCGCCTTGGAGCGGTCCGGGCCCAGGCCTTGAATCTTCCCCTCTATATCATCTTTTCGTACCCTCTCTGTGATTATGTTGTGGGGTGGTCTTGCGCTTGCTTGGCAATCACACCCAGGAGGCTAGCAGCAAAGCCTGGCCACCCATGGTTTGCCTGTCCTCCCTAGAGACGACCTCCGAAGGTCCTAGCTCCTCGACGGCATTTTGCCCGCTGCCCATCTGATGAGGACCGTGCCTCTGCGATGGCTCCCCGCGCCGTCCCCCCTTCGGCAGCACGCACATTCCCGCACAACCTGTGAGTACACCGGCTCATGGTGCCTGAGGCTGCCTGCGCGCCCCTCGAGGCGCAGACTGTCTACGCATGGGGCCTATCTCCCTTTTTCTTCCTCTGCGGCCGCTCTCTCTTCTTACAGCTGTCTTCGTTTGCCGATAGCCCGGCGCGGCCCGTCGGCTATCTGACGCGCTAGCGCCCGCTTTCGCTGGTGACCAACAAACTGTTAAGGGGAGGCGGAGGTGGATCTGGTGTAGCCGCCACTTCACCACGATGCGCATGCACATGGAATCCGCCTAGTACATCGGGCCCGAATAGTTGCGCGGGCAATCGTGAACTGAAGAACGCTCACCGTGCTCGGGAAGGACGGCATCGAGGTCATTGCGCACTTACCCCCTTCCAGGACGCAGGTTGATGGCGAGGTTCAAGTTCAGTCCCGCATTTATGTGAGCGAAGGAATCCGATGGCGTGCGCATGTAGGGTACGTCTATCCACATCTATATATATATATATATATATATATATATATATCCCTGGGGGCGAGGCTGGGGGCCCCAGAACAGGTGCCCCCACCCCCCATGGGGGGACCGGGGCTCATTTTCCCTGTGTTTTTACAGGGTTTCCGCGTCCTGGGCCTCGGAGGCCGCCGCCTCCGACCCCCCATGGGCCAGGAGGGCCTCCAGAGGCTCCCAAGACGGCCCAAGCGGGCCCCGAGTCGCCGAAAGACCGCTCCAAGACGCCCAAGATAGGCCCAAGACGGCCCGAGAGGCGCCCCAAGGCACTCCACGACGCTTCAAGACGCCTCTCCAGAGCGCTTCCAGAGGCCGAAATCGTCAAGTTTACGAATGTTTTCGACCGATTTTGGCCTTCCAGCCTTTTCGGCTGTCCGACGTTCCAAGATGGCTCAATAGGCCCC
>CAUYUJ010002211.1:2500-92040 GCA_963575745.1 Prorocentrum cordatum | reverse complement strand
CATCATCATCATCATCATCATCATCATCATCATCATCATCATCATCATCATCAGCATCATCATCATCATCATCATCATCATCATCATCATCATCATCATCATCATCATCATCATCATCATCATCATCATCATCATCATCATCCGTCCTCCTCCTCCTCCTCCTACTCTTCCGCTTCCTCCTTCTCCTCCTCCTCCTCCGCATCCTGCCCGACGCTTTACTGCAAGCGCTTCGGCTGCAAACTTCGGCCAGGCACTTTACTGCAAATGCTGCGGCTAGAAACTTCAGCCCGAAATTCGTGGGGGGAAGTCTGCATGTATTGCTGGGCGGTTCTTCCGTCAGGGGGGGTCCCCGAACATGATGCAACATCGCGTGTGGGGGAGCTGGATGGAGAGGGTGCTAGGTGGGCAGGGGGCATGGATGGAGGATCAACATATGGCGACCGAAGTGAGCAATTGTATTCAACAAGGTCTTCCCGGCAATGTTTCCCAAACCTGTTTCCGACGCGAGGGATCGGCTCTTGTGGCGCAGAGGCAGGGAGCTACGGACTCCAGGAGTTCAAATGTAGCCCTCCGCCTGTCGATTCGGCTGGGATTGGCCACTGCCCCTCCCAGTAGACTATTCTGCTTACGTGATTGGGGCTCGGGACCCTCAACACTTCTTCCGCACCTCGGGATAGATGTCAGGGGCACCGAGGCCGAGAGCTATGGACTCGAGGAGTTCACATGTAACCCTTTGCCAGTCGATTCAGTAAGATCGAATATACCCCGCATCTGACACGTGCCCGCATGTTGGGATGTTGGCCCCTCGTGCGCTGCATCACGCACAGTCCGCGATTCGACAGGACCACCAAGCCCCCAGCATCAGTCAGATGTCTGGGGGGTCGCCACTCTCCCTCTTGAGGAAACACACGCACACACTTTCACGAACGAATCGAGGGTAGGAAGCTGGGTGGCCAGGGAAGGTGAGGAAGAAAAGGGTCGGAACTGAAGGGAGAAATGCAAAAGTTCGGACCACTGACAAGGCAAGTTCGTTGGACCCTTTGGGGGCCCCGTAGGGCCCTGATCCGTAAGGATCACCAACTGGAATGGGGTGGGGAGGGGCTGGAGATCAGCGAACGCGGTAGTGAGTTGGAACATCGCCAGGTGCTCCGCACTGAGCACCTCATCATCGTAGTTATCCGCCATCCCCCGTTTTAGGCCACGAGGTTGGTATCCCCATTCACGAAAAGTACCACACATTGGCTGGTGAAATGAACCACCCCTGCCTAAATGGCAGCCGTGACTATCCTCTCCTCCTCCGCCTCCTCATCCTTCTTATCTCACTCCTCCGCTTTCCCTCGGTTCTTCTGACGTTCGGATCCCCTCTCGTCGCCACGGCTGGACGCGGCTTGGAAAACGGGCCAAGATGGTCCCTGGAAGGGCTGCTGGAGTCGGCTTTGAGCAGACTCTGGTCCCAAACATCTCAGATGCCCCAGGATCGATGTTCGATGTCAGGCGTATGCGATGGCATCGATTTGCTTGACGCCTGTGGAAGCGGGGAGCGAGGAGGGGGCAGAAAAAGGAGAGATGGGACGGAGGGGGAGGGGGAATGGGAGGGAAAGGGTGGCGGGGACAAGGTGCAGGAGGAAAGCGGAGAGGGAGGGGCGGGGAAGGGAGGCGAAGGGAATGAAGGGGACGGGAGGTGGTGAGGGGATGGGACGACAGGAGGATGACGGTGAGGGACAGGGGGACGGGGACGGGGCGGAGGCGGGGATGGCTCCTTTCCCTCGTCGAATCCCTCCCCCGCGCTCACGCGCGCGCGGTGTGCGCACGACGGCAATTTCCTGCCCTCTGCCGAAACGAAGCAGAAGAGAAGTAGGAGAACGACCACCGACGACGACGACGACGACGACGACGACGACGACGACGACGACGACGACAGTGACGACGATGACGACGATAGCGGCGGCGGCGGCAGCAAAGGCAGAGGCGGCGACGGCGACAGCGGCGACGGCAACGGCGGCGGCGACGACCCCACCTGGCCTTGGTGCAACTGCGCAGCACCAGCAACGCCACCCACAGCACCTCCTCCACCGCCTCGCGGAGCCGGCCTGGGAGCGCATCGGCCTCCTGGCGTCGGCGTCGCCCAGGGCGCGCTCTTTCAGCGTCGGCGTCGCCGTCGCCGCCTTTGTCCTGGATCGTCGTATTCTCCTCCTCCTCCTCCTCCTCATCATCATCCGCCTCCTGCTCCACCATCCGCCTTCTGTTCCCCCCTGCGCTCCTCCTCAATCCCCCCCTTACCCATGCCTCTTCCTCACCCATCTGCCTCCTCCTTCTCCTCTTCCTCCTCATCAGCTGCAGCAGCGTCCTCCTTCTCCTCCTCCTTCTTCTCCTCTCCTGTCCCTCTTTCCTCCGCATGATGCTCCAGCTCCTCCGATTCATGAACATGCCTGATCCTGATCCTGATCCTGATCCTGATCCTGATCCTGATCCTGATCCTCCTCCTCCTCCTGCTCCTGCTCCTCCTTTGCTTCCTGCTCCAGCTCCTCCCGTTTCACTTTATGCTCCTCCTCCCCCTTCTCTTCGTCCTCCTCTTCCTCCTCCTACTCCCCAATCTCCTCCTCCCCAATCTTCTCCTCCTCCTCCTCCTCCTCCTCCTCCTACTCCTCCTCCTCCTTCTACGTGATCCTCCTGTCCCCATCGTCGTCCTCCTCCTACTACTACGTGCTTCTCCCAAATATCATCCTCCTTCTCTTCCTGCTCCTCATCATCATCATCATCATCATCATCATCATCCTCATCATCATCCTCATCCTCATCCTCATCCTCATCCTCAGCATCATCATCATCATCATCATCATCATCATCATCCTCATCATCCTCATCATCCTCATCATCCTCATCATCATCACCATCACCCATCCCCTCCTCATATCATCAACCTCATCATCCTCCTCATCATCGGCATCATCAGTAGTAGTAGTAGTAGTAGTAGTAGAAATGGTATCATCAGCATCATCAGCATCATGATCATAATCATCATCAGCATAATCAGCATCGTCATCATCAGTTGCATCATCATCATCACCATCACCATCATCATCATCATCAGCATCATCATCATCATCATCATCAGAATCAGCATCATCACCATCATCATCATACTCAGCATCATCAGTATCATCATCATCAGCATCATCATCGTCATCGTCATTGCCATCATCATCGTCATCATCACCACCATCATCATCATCATCATCATCATCAGCAGCATCATCATCAACAGCATCTTCATTACCCTCATCCTCATCCTCATCCCCATCATCGATCATTATCATCATCAGCCTCATCATCGTCACTGTCATCATCATCATCACCACCACCACCACCAACGTCATCAGCACCACCACCACCACCATCATCATCATCATCATCATCATCATCATCATCATCATCATCATCATCATCATCATCATCGCCATTGTCATCATCATCACCACCAACATCATCATCAGCATCATCATCAGCTGCATCAGCATCCTCATCATCATCCCCATCATCGATCCATATCATCATCACCAGCAGCATCGTCATCGTCGTCGTACTCCTCGTCGCCGTCGTCGTCATCACTACCATCAACAACAGTATCACAGTCATCATCAATGCCGTCGTGTATTACCATGAACAACGGCCACTCGTCGTCCGCATCGTCATCGACATCATCATATGCATCGTCATCATCAGCAGCAGCATAATCACAACCATCAAGATCGACGACATCATCGACATCGCCACCAGCATCGCGACCATCATCAGCAGCAGCATCGTCATCGTCCACATCATCGGCAGCAATAACATCATCGTCGCCATCATGATGTCAATCAACCTCATCATCACCATCATCACCATCATCATCAGCAGCAGCATGACCATCGTAATCACCACCACCATTACGATCCGCTGGCTCCGCCCCTGCGTCTTCCTCGACTTGCACCTGAACCCTCCGCACACTCCTCGGCTCCTCTCCTGCCTCCCAGTGCCCTCGACTCGTTCCCGCCACCTCGTGAGGCGGCGTTGCTGCGCTATCTGAACCATAATCATCGTATTCCTCTTCCCTGCCCTTATCCTCAATATTATTCTCGTCGTTCTCATTTCCCTTCCCCTCCCCCTTTTCTTCCTCTTCGGCATGATCGTCACCACCGTCATCAGATTCTTCCTTCTCTGGGCCCCAGGAAGCTCCAAGAAGCTTACCAGAGGCGACGAGATGAGCCCCAAGACCAAATGGAGAGACCCCAGATGGGAAAGACCGACGAAAACAAAACATTCGTACATGTGTTTCGATGTTTAAAGTTTTCGGCCCAAGATGGCTTCAGGACGGCTCCTCGACCCCGAGAGGGCCCAAAGCAAAACAAAAAAAGCGGCCCTAGATGGCCCCGAAAAGGTCCCAAGCTGGCTCGGGAGAGCAACGGAGGGGCCCCAGACGACTCACAACAGCCACAACCAGTCCGAGCGGCCCCAAGAGGCGAAAAGGAGGAAGTGAGACCTCAAGGGAGGCCCCAAGGAGGCCCCACAGAGCCAGCAGCCAGTAGCGGTTAACAACCGCAAGGCGCAGGGAAGAAGGGGTAAGCGAGAGAGAAACGGAGAGAATGAGGGGATTGAGGGAGAGAGCGGGACGGAGGCAGACAAGAAGAGAAAGGCAAGGTGGGCGTGGGGAGGAGAGAGGGTGTGGAGGAGAAAGCTGGGCAAGAAATATGAGGAAGACTTCTCTTTCCGGAAGACAGTCCACAAACGATCGGAACGGATGGATCGGCGCGTGTGGCTTAAGCCTATTGAATCAATCGAGGTGCAATCGACCGCACACGTCACTGCCACCAGACAAACTACTCTATAAGCAGGCGGCGAAGGCGCTCTGATACCAGATTGCCCAAGCGCCAGTCCTACGTGCCCGCTGACAGGGCAGTGTATGCCAGCTGAGGGTCCTTACGCACAAGCGCTTGTCAGAACGAGCGGCGTGGGTAAGGTCCGAAGTGCAAGGAATGCGGCGACAACTCGACAGCGGCGCGGGCGAGGCGGTCCGAAGCTGACCCGTCTCTTCCCGCATGACTACAGATCGGCCGGCCCCCGCCCTGCCGGGGAGGACAAGGCGTGTGAGATGTCTGGGTGACCCCCGACCGTCTCCCGTCTCGCGGGGGAGCGGCCTGAGCTCTTCTACGCAGCTTCCTGACCAGAAGAAGGCTCGAAAACAGCTCCAGTGGCCACTAAGACAGCTCAAACCATCGGCTTTGAGGCGGCCCCACGAGGCGCTAGGATGGCTCGGAGGTGGCTCCAAGACGACTGCATGGAGGGCCCGCAAAGTGCCAAAATCGGCGAACCCGGACTGACTGTTGAATGCTTCCCACATGTCCCAGTTTCTAGCTCAAGAGGGCCGCAGGATGGCTCTTCCAGAGGCCTCCAGGAAACCCTGAGACAGCCTCAAGAGATACAAAGACCGCAAAGGATGCCCCCCCTCCCCCATCCTACCTGCGGCAATGGCCGTGGCAAACTAGCCCATCACCCTAGATGGCCGGCTCCATCAAACCCGAACCCGGAAAATGTTGACGCCTCGCTCCTTACTTCCATACACAGCAGCACTGCGCCCAACTACCTTCGGGACGGACGCTTCTGGAGGAGGACCTCCCCATCCTCCCTTCTCCCCATCCTGCGGCAGTGGCCGTGGCAAACTAGCCCATCACCCTAGATGGACGACTCCATCAAGCCCGAACCCGAAAAATGTTGACGCCTCGCTCCTGACAGTAGGGGCCCGACCACAAGAAGCCTTCCACAAGAAACCCAAACCTGAAATCTCAGGACGTCCACTGATTCTGGTGTGGGAGCGTCACGCCCTCCACTGCAAAACCGTCGAAACCCAAGAAACCCAGAACACCCTGGAAACACTTTTTTTGGTCGGCGGGGCGAGAGCGAACCTCTTCCGCTAAAAGCTAGGCGGGCTACGCACAGCTTTAATTAGGGAGACAGGGCACAGGCAGGCGGGGAACACCCTGGAGACACGCAGGGTGCTTCTTGGTACGGGCCTCCACTGTACTTCCGCCGCCCTCCGCCGAGCTCCCGCCGGCTGAACCGCCGCCGCTCGACTGCCGCCCGCTCCCGCCGGCCCGCCGCCGAGGCACGAGTGCCTGAAGGGGCCCTGGGACACACAAATAAATAGACACAGACAACAAGATTCCCCCATATTTCCCCATATCTTCTGGGCCTTCGCCTTCCCCCCCACTTCCCATATGTTCCCCTGCTTCCCGGGGAGTCGACAGTTCATTGTGTGTCTGTGTGCGTTCCGTTCCCTCCCGAGTAACCGCAGCGTGCCGGCCCCTCCCGGGGGGAGAGGCCCCTCCCGGACAGAGCCGCGCGCGCGGGCCTCAGCCGGCCCCCTCCCTCCGCGCTGGCCCGCGGGGTGCGGCGCCGCGAGCCGCGGGCGAGGCGTGCGAGGTCGAGAGGAGGTCGGGCCCGCCCTGGGCGGCCCCCAGATGCCTCCAGCTCGGTCGTCCTCCTCCTCCTCCTCCTCCTCCTCCTCCTCCTCCTCCTCCTCCTCCTCCTCCCTGCTCCTCCTCCCTGCTCCTCCTCCCTGCTCCTCCCTCCTCCCTCCTCCCTCCTCCTCCTCCTCCTCCTCCTCCTCCTCCTCCTCCTCCTCCTCCTCCTCCCTCCTCCTCCTCCTCCTCCTCCTCCTCTCTCCTCCTCCTCCTCCTCCTCCCTGCTCCTCCTCCCTGCTCCTCCTCCCTGCTCCTCCTCCTCCTCCTCCTGCTCCTCCTCCTCCTCCTCCTCTCCTCCTCCTCCTCCTCCTCCTCCTCCTCCTCCTCCTCTCCTCCTCCTCCTCCTCCTCCCTGCTCCTCCTCCCTCTCCTCCTCCCTGCTCCTCTCCTGCTCCTCCTCCCTCTCCTCCTCCCTGCTCCTCCTCCTCCTCCTCCTCCTCCTCCTCCCTCCTCCTCCTTCCTCCTCCTCCTCCCTCCTCCTCCTCCTCCTCCTCCTGCTCCTGCTCCTGCTCCTCCTCCTCCCTGCTCCTTCTCCTCCTCCTCCTCGCTCGCTCGCTCGCTCCATGGGGCTTAAAAGTTTGAGCTCGTGCCAGAAGATGAAAAGGTGAAAGTCACGCACTGAATTCCGAATTCATGCAAAAGGAGGGGGGTCAGGGCGACCCCGACGTGGGGGCAGCCAGCGAGCCCCCTTCAGAGTGCCCGACTGCCACTCCAGGAAAAGGCGGTCCTGTCGGCGAGGGGGTCGGGCCAGGGGTCATTCCCGACACCATGCCCCAGGCGGCCTCCCCTCCCCAGCATGCGTCCAGATGCGCCTTCTGGACATTTGGGTCGTGGGTGACACAATTCCGTCCCCCCGTTGGACTCCTCCTGTCACCAGACACGGAACCTCATGCAGTGGCTGTGCACTTGAGGGGCACGCGCTCAGCTGAAAATCGGAAGCACTTTCAACCCGTATCGTGCAAGCTCCCGCCGCATTGCGGTCGGAAGCCCAGTCAGGGGCGGCCCCCTCCCCTTCTTCATTGCGCGCTGCCCCTTCCTCGCACCCCCGCATGTTAGGTGTGATCGCGGCGCTGCGCAGTCGCATGCTGGCTGCACTGCATAGACTAGCAACAATTCCCACAATGTCCCCGAGCGGCCTTGAGCTCGCCGACGGCGCCGTGTCCCCACCCGCTCTTTCACGAAAGCAAGAGAGGCGCAAACGGCGGTTGAGACAACGCAGCGGATCAGCATGAGAGAACTGCCCAGGACCCGTGGGGGGGGAGAGGGCACGCCAGAAGGCCAAGCCCCCCAGAGGGCCACCGAGGGGGCAACGCCAGGATCCACAGGCGGGCACGTGTCCAGCAGGGTCCTACGACATCCAGGGAGCCTCGGGAGGGCCGCAACTTCGGGGGGCATTCCAGCGACAGGGGCAGCAGGGTCAACCGATGGAGACACGGGGAGGACCCAACAAGCAGGGACATCCCGGACCACGCATCGCACCCGCAGTTCAGTGCACGAACGCAGCCAAATATTCTCTCTCGCCATCCACCCCCTCACATAGTCACCGGTCCGAATACACCCCCATGGGGGCACGGTGGTTCTAACAGGGGTGAGGCCCTCGGGGAGCGCATCCATGGGGTGCGAGGCTGGCGCAAAGCTCGTAAAAGTGCACTCAATATACAGGCTCGCAACCTTCCCCTGCTCAATGAGTTTGCCTACCGTAGCAAGCGTGTAAAGGGAGAGTAGGCCCGCGGAGTCGGTTGTCGCGCACTCAAGAACAATGGGCCGCACACGGTCTTCTCGCCATAATGGCTGCTCCGCAAGCACTCGCATGGCATTCTTGATGTGACTCCCTCTGTAAACCACAGACACAGCGCGCGAGCATGGCAGAGGGGGGGCGGGAGCCATGGCTGGCCCAGTCTGCACAGGAGTGTCCAGAGGCGCAACAACGGCGGCAGGCAGAGCTATCTTTGGCTGCTTAGGGATGCGGACCAAGGGGCGGGAAGCAGGCCCCGCATTCTTCACCGCGGGAACATTGGCAAAACATTCCGACAGGCCCTTGGATCGGTTCACACGTTTTACTTCACGCCTCTCCGCCAGGCATTCCGCCAGCTCCTCCTCAGAAGGTGGCAGCGGGGAATTAAGCCAACACATTCGGCAGCTGGCAGCACTCTGAATGTGCTTCAACAATCTCGCAGTATCCCAAAACTGGGTGACACAAAACGGACGCACCGTTCCCGTCACAAACGCAGTCGGGCTGGCTTCAGTCTTATGTGTTTTCCCGATGTGGATTCTTATTACTTGCTCCTGCTTAGACGTGAAACCACATATAACAGACGTACTGGGAGTCCGCCGCAACCTGTGGTTGGGTTCCAGTTGCCTCCTCGGGGTTGAGAGCAACAAGGGAAAGGGGAGCAAGTGGGGTTCCCCTGACTCTTTCCATTGGCAGCGGCATGGCGATGGCGCTGGTCAGACTTGAACCGTTGGCCATACGCTTGCTGGCCTCGGTGAGTCTACCCCCCCCCCCCCCCCCCACCACCCACCCCCCACACCCACCACACACACGCACACGCACACACGCACGCACACACGCACATTTCACACCCAAATTCTCCCTGCCGCTGATACCTAACCCGAGCGCCCGCAATCCCCACAAGCCTCGCAAAGCGTCGGGGGCCGTTCCGAACCATATTCAGCCAAAAGGGCACCCAGTCGCCAGGCGGCGGGTGCGACGGGGGGGCGATTTTGAGGAGCCACGCAAGGCCCTGGCCAATAAGTTGGGGCCAATGGCCAGGGACTCCCCGAACCGTATCGAGCAGCATGCGCACCATCGGGGGGGGGGGGGGGGGGCTCGCACCAAGAACCGAGCCAGGAAACGAAGGCGCACGATAGAGAGCACGCTTGGACGGGCAGACGACTGACGGCGGCCAAAATCTTGCGAGAGGCAACCTGCTCATCCTTATTGTTGCGCTTCCCTAGGTTCATGGCCGTTTTGTAAATAGCTGTATGATGCTGCGCAATCAATCTCTCAATCTATACAGGCACAGCATCCCAAGTAGAGCTGCAATAGAACATACGCGACGCAGCAAGCGACTCACAATACATGACCTTCTTGGCCAGGGGTACGAGGGGGGAGGGGGCGATCAGTTTCTTGATGGGCTTGAGGGCCCCCGCCATCCCCGCAGCACGGTGCGCCACCTCGGCTCCGAGTCCCCCCGTATCCATGCACATGGTCCCTAACACTCGGTGGCGCCGAACAATTTCCAAATCCTGTCACCAGGCTTCCGAACGGAGGGTGGGTCGACTTTGCGTGGCCAACCTTCTTCTAGCTGCTTTTTGTCCCGCCCCGCGGAACGCCGACAAAATCTTGGCCTTGGTGGGGTTGACCATCAGACCCCGCTCCTGGACAAGCCCACGCAGGATGTCATACGCCCGAATGGCTTTTCCAAGGAGCTCCTGCGCACTGCCAGCTAGCAAAACTGTCAGGTCGTCAATAAAGGACACGCCACTAGTGGGTTTATCCCAATCTTCAGCTACCGAGAAGTGCATGGTTGGTTGGGTCGGGGTCCACACGAGGTCTTCCTGTATCAAGGCCGCCTGTAGATCCGTCACTATACCTGCGACAACCACGTTGAACACGTCTCCCGCGGGAATGGATCCAGGTCTGGATCCCGCCGTCGGGGCGATCCAATCGCTGGTGAGAGCCAGCTTCCATTGCGATCCTGACTGCGATTCCTGTAGAAGTGCCAGGGTGTGAGCAGTCTCCGCAGGCGCCGATAGGAGAGGGGGCTGGTTCAATTGGGCCTTAATCCCCTGGACCATGAATGGGGGTCATTTCCATCGTCCGGAGCGCGCGTTGCAAGGAATATTCGCATCGCGGCGGGCGGACGGCCAATTGCTTCACCGTCGGGTAGAGAGCAGCCACCAGGTCAATGAAAATTCCCCCCGCTGGCTTCCTCTGAATCCTTGTAGCATGCCAGTGCTGGCGGATATGCAATACTGCAAACTCAGTTGAACATCCTGGGCGGCCGCCAATCTGCGTGACATGTAGAACTGCGTATATGAAGTCGGCCGCCTTCTGCCGCGCAAATCTATGGTGCATTTTGGCGAGAGCATTACACACATGGATATTCCTCTGTGCCTGAGCTGCCCAAACGTCGCCAGATCCTTTCTGGAAGAAGGTAACTTCTCCGTCCTTGAAATTGAGGGGTTCTCTCCCACGGGCCGCGATTTTCAACAGTAGAGGGTGAAGGGTGCTAGCCACATCAGCGGCCGCCACCTTGAAAAGGTCATCGGGGAGGAGGTCGGGCCCCGCCCGTTTCCGAGGTTAAGCATTGGGAAAAAAAGAAAAGTGTAATCGTACACGGTGGGCATGCTTGAGACAGGAATGTGCTGCGATGGTCTGGTCGGTATACCGCTCGCCCTATTGTACTGCTGCACGCGCTCCTGGTCCGATATTGGATATCCTCGCTCTATCTTGGCAAAGTGGTCCTGAACAATTTCCTGAACGCGTTCAGGGGTTTCAGCAACCATCCCCTGGGAGTCCCTCATACAGGGGACCGAGAAAGCGATCTTGGCGGGTCGACCAGCAAAACGGAGGGTTCTGTGGAGGTGCTCCCACTCCTTAATGGGGTCTGTAAATCTATTGAGCTGCGTACTCCCTCCAGTTCCTTCACAAGGAATACCGCGCGATCTTGTTGCAGCGAGAAAGCTAAGAGTTCCTGAGAGTCCGTTACGAACTGTTGAAGGGCGATCGCAAAAATGTCAGCCGTCACACTCCAAGGGTCGTCCTTGTCCCAAGCCTGGAGAAATCTACTGGCCCAATATCGGAGTCTCATGAACGCCTGAGACATCAACTTGTCAATACTGGGGTCCTCTGAAATTTCCTGCATCCCCATCCCAGCCCAGGCTGCCTTGGGGTTGGCTGCAGAAGCGAAGAGGGGGAAGTGCGAGAGAACGGAGGCCTTCCGACGGCTTCCTGCATGCATCTGCTCCGCTGCCGTCCCCTGACTGCCCCAGGCTTCATTGTGAGATTGGGACGCATCACATTCCAGGATATGCATCTGCTCACACCATCTCTGGTGAATATCGTGGTCAGCTTCTTTCGTGAAAGGTAGGTCCCCCGTTTGTAACCGACACGCAAACCGATACCGGGTGCGCCGTTCAGAAAACACACTGGCCGCCAGGTCCCTCTTTTTCCCCAGGACCCTGGCAACCCCCCGCCTCGTCGCAATCAGTAGGCGAGTTCTGACCGAGACATATGACGCACGGGGAGTCGTTTTGGGAACAGGGAATGCCTGTCGAACAGCCTGCAAACTTTGGGACTGCACAATCGCCAGATGTTCATTGATGTCCGTCGTCCATGGGACTGCTGGGATCAGACTGCCATTGCTGCGAACATGCCTCTGGATCGTTCACCGCCGTCATGCTCACCCCCTTGGGTCCTGACCGAGGGGGGTGGGCGAGGGCTACCCATTGGAAGCGGACTGACACTGGCTGATGGTCTGGTTGCGCCATGGCGTTGTCAAACTCGGTCCAGGCCGCAACCTCCTTCACCGCTTGCATTCCTTGTTGGGTGGCCATCACATAGTCGATCCTATGTCGCTGGCCGCTGTTAGCTGTATATGTATATGCAGGGCTGCGAGGGACAAGTGTGTTAACGGCGCACATTGGTGTGCTGGCCGCAAAGACCTGTAGACACTGTCCAGTTCGGTCCTTCGGTCCTGTCCCTGCGGCATCCCTTCGCTCCCTATCCATTCTGTTGCAATGCCCCCCATTCTAGCATTCGCATCCACACACATATAACCGACTTTGTATTTTAGGACCATCGCTTCGGCCTCGTCCCAAAAGTTCTTCACAGCCTTGATCCCCAAACGGGCGTGCGGGGCGTGCATGGAGGCAAAGGTCATCCTCGCTTGGGGGGACGAGTACGCCACAATAATCATCCTTGGGGTGGCCACAAGCTTCACCGGGTTATCCTTGGTGAATTTTATGTCCTTTCCCTTGGGGGTCTGGCCTGCGGGGACAGACGTGTTGAACCATAACTCGCATCCTAACCCCTCGGATGACGTGCCTGACGCAAACACTACAAAGGGTCCAGCTTTTCTCACCTCCTATATTCCTAGACCCCTGGATCCCTATCACCTGCGCATCAGACTGTTCGAATTGTTCCTGGAGCGCGCGCGCAGCCTTTCTCCTTCCAGCCGTTCCGGGCGCATGCCGAATGCTCGCGCTCTTGGGGCTGTATTGTGCAACCTGAATCTGGAACCGAGCCTGGACTGGTTGCGCCTTGACTGCGGGCTCTTTTGGCGGCACGTCTGCAACCGTACGTTGGTCATGGCACACGAAACCTTCTATCATGCCAGGTTCCTCCCCGCTGCCCCTGCTGACCCAAGGGGGGTATGCCTCTCTACAGGATGGGGGGAGAAGCTGCACCCATTCCCCCCCCCGACCCGCATTATACTTCATTACCGTCAACAGCCTCGGGTCGATGGGGGGAGGAGGGGCTTATTCCCCCACACATGGTTGCTCGCGCTATGTGACCTGCCAGGGTATTCCAGGGGCGGTCCTCGTGCGCTTTAAGGTGGTGTACGTCAATCTTGCATAGCTGAGTGGCAATCCTATGAAGGGCGAGCATCTGCCGAGCAAGCATGTGCTGCGGATCTACTGTGGCGCTCCCATGGATCAATTCCACAGCATTTTTGGAATCTGAGTTGATGCTGACCAGCGTCCTTTCTCCTCCACTAGCCGCACCCTGGATGACATCAAGCAGAGACCAGCAGATAGCAAGCATCTCATGATGAAGGATGCCGGGAGCTGCGAGGAGAGATGGGGCAGCACACGTTCGCAACCACAAGCCCGACCTCCACCCAGCAAAAGAGATGTTGCCTTCACCATCCTGATCGAGTTTTATGTTACTCCAGGCCCCCTCTTCCCCTGCATCAGGTCTCATGGGCCCGTCTGTATGATAGTGGCGCTGCTTGCTATTCCTATGAGTTATGGCATCAACAGGACACTGCTGCAATGCATGACGAGCTGGGAAGGGCAAAGCGTAAATATCCAGCTCCACATCCCAGGGTGGGAGACGCGCATCTCGCAAAGTCTCAGCAACTGGCTGCGCATGCTCTGGCATGACAATAAAGAAAAGCAGACCCTGGGTAGCAGCTGGGGGTTCCAAGGGGGGCTGTAGCAGCTGGGGATTCCAAGGGGGGCTCGCTTGGCTGGTTCATCGGGGGGCCGCCTTCATCGGCTAACGGGCTGGAGGGGGGGTCGGTTACCTCTGGCCCATGGCCCTGGGACCCCGTCGTTCCTGGGGGGTCAGTCGGCGTCGTCTCGTCAGGGCATTCCGACCTGGTCCCACAATCAGGATCGCACTGGGAGGCATCAGAAGAAGTGAAAACATGTACAATGCAATCGCTGCACCATTCCTGTTGCTCCTGGGTCTCGGCCTTCGCCGATACCTCATCTGGTGAGAGCAAATCTGCCAACGAAATCCTGCGTCTCTTCTCAGGTAGCCGGCTGCACTGGCGTCCTCCGCGCGGGATCGCCTCAACAAGTGATAATACACGCTTGCAGGATTGATGCTGATACACTGGCACGGGCTCAGATTACTCCCAGGTCATTTGTCCAGCATGAGCATGACAGCATGCGCGAGACCCTGGCAAACGGCCATGGTCTTTCTGGCGAAACGCCTCCACCGGCTGTCCTGATGGAGGCCACGTCGGCGATTCTTCCGCCTCACGCTGCAGAAAGGCGCGACTGTGCTGCTGCGTTGCGCTAGTCACGTCCGCAGTGGAGCCTGAAATAGGCTCGGTTCCGCCCCGCTGGAGTTTGAAGGTCCCCTCGGCGGTCCCAGGGCCAAAATTCCAAGGAAAAGAGCCTGCTGGGCCCGCTAGGGCCCCTCGCAGGCTTCCTGTCTGGCTTTTGACTGTGTGAAAATCTGGCACAGGCGGGTGGGCGGCAGAGGCGGTCACATCACTACTGTCGTCGACCTCGCACTCGTGTGTCAGGACCTGCCCCCATTGCACTCGACGCACCTGCCGTTGGAGAAGCGATGCTATATCATCCGCCCGCGGCTCTGCAGCTCCTTCGTTGTCATCCTCTCGCTCAGTCGGCTGGCCCCCTTCAGCTGCAACTGGTGGTCGATGGGGCAGATCCTCTTCCACATTCAGTTCTGGCTGCGGTGCGCCTGGCTCAGGCCCAGGTTGAATTTCTGGGGGTACATGGCGGTCGAAATCGCCCAGGCCCGGCCCCCCAACTGCTCGGTCCAGACGGTCACGTGCTACACGTAGTGCCTCTTGCGCCAAACGCACCTCCATCCACCATTCATCCACTGGGCCCCGAGCAATAGCAGCCATTGATCGTGCATACTGGTGTCGTCGTGATATCCCTCTCGCCCATATTTGATCGCATAGTGCACGTGCGGCCTGCATGGGCTCAGGGAGCGTGTCGTACCTCCTGTTGAGTATCGGTATGGTCTGGAATATCTGCATCGCGTATGGTATGTGGTAGATCACCCAGTCGCGCCTCGCAAGATCATCGTTGTACAGGTAGTGCTCAATGCTCCACGCCGCTGCCTGATCACGGGCTGCCGTTATCAGACTTCCCTGGACATGACGTTCTGCCCGTTGTTCAATCGTCTCAGGGCGATCCTCTGGCGGTGCCTGGCCGTTCACACACATTCCGTCGATGCGCCGTGTTTGTACTGTCATCTGGCACAGGCTGGTCGAGTCGTCGCTCTGCCCCCCCTGGTCCCGCATCTCCTGGCTGCCCGTGGCGAACCTGCCAAAGCCTAGTTGTGGGACGGGATGTGGGACGGGATGTGCAAGATGTGCTTCTGGGCCCTCGCTCTGGGGTTGCACCTCGATCACCATCATCCCTTGTTCGGTCCCATCTGGGGTCAGTACTTCGCGTTCAGGAGCATGTACTTCGGGCGCTGCTGTAGTGCGCGCCTCATGTGCAGGATGGGGTGGCCTTCCTCCTCGTCTGGTTGTCTCGATGGCACTCGCGGATAGTTCTTCACCCCTTCGAATACAATTTTCAACCCGAGCCTGACGATGTGCTTGATGGGCCTGGAGTGTCAAATATCTCCTAGCTCTCGTCATCCTCGCCATCTGTTCAATCATGTAGTTGGCCCGCGCGACAGGATTGCGGGCGAGCAATGCTGCGAGCCTCTGCTGGCTGTTGTATCGCGCAATTCCCCCACTGCACCGTGCCCCATTGCAGATCTCAATCGCAGCACTACTGCATTGATCCCATCTCATTATTGTCGTCATGGCTAGGTGATTACGCGCTGCAGGTACACGCCAATCAATCCAGTCCTGTCGTGCTGCCTCGAGTGTCCCGAGGAAAGCTTCTGCGTTCCATGCATCAACCATGGATCGCATGCCGTTCTCAATCGGACCCTGAGGACGGTAGTGCGCGCTGTCGTCCGAGCTGACCACGACAGCTCTGGAAATCTCACGGAGCACGGAGGCTCTGCAATTGACCCATGAGAGCATGTCCGTGATCATCTAAGGTACTGACCGACCTTCCCCAGTCGATGTGTAACTGCTCGCTGTTGCCCTCCAGGGTCGCGTCGAGCATGATGGCATTAGGGCTCTCCTCTTTCCCCTTAGGAGTACCATGTATTGATGTCGCCAGATGTCCGCGCCTTTCACGTACCATCCTCCAGCCTCCATCATTTGCGTTGTTCACGCTGCCGTCCTCGTTGCAGACGTTGCCGCTGCTGCCGCGCTCGCATCCACTGGCATCCCCTCTGGCTGAGATGGTAGCTGATGGTACTTGTGCGCAGCAGGATCGGGGTCGCCCTCGGCGGATCGAACTGGGCGGCGACCTGTTGGGCACGGCTCCGACGTCGCGGTTCCCTTCCCCGTCGATTTGCCTCCGAATTGAGCCACCAAGCTGCTGAACTGGTCTGATCCTGGCCCTGGTAGTCGCGGCGACTCCTGGGTCGGTCCTGCAGGCTGTGTCGGTGCCAGGTGGGCGGGATCCACCCAGGGGGTCTCCTCTGCAGAGTTGGCCCCCGCTGCCTTGGGCTGCGGCCGTGGCGTCCTGTGCGCGGCCCCCCACCACCTCCCACTGCGCCGTCTCGGGGCCCCTCATGCATGGTCCCGGGGCTCCCTCTACCGCCATCTGCGCTGCCGCCGCCGCCGCCTCCAGGTCTGGAAGCCCCATCGCTGCTGCAGCTGCTGCTGGGGAGAGCTCCGCACCAGTCCACTGAGGTGCCGTCTGTGCCGTTGGCACCGGTGGCTGCGGCACTGCTGCAACCGGTGCTGGCGCGGTAAACCCCGTCGCCTCCAGGGTTTGCGGCTGCCTTGGGATGGGCCCCAGGGGCGGCATCTGGGGTGCCGCGTAGCCGCTGGGGGCTCTGGGCTGCGGGGGCGTCGGGCATGGCCCGACTGGCGGGCATGGGCCGCCAGGGTACTGCCGCATGTACTCCTGCATCTTCACCATCTGGTAGACCATTTGCTGGTTCTGTAGCTGGAGCTGTGCATATGCTGTCGTCCCGTTGCGGCTCTGCTCCTGCAGAGTTGCAATCGTCTGGGCGGCCGCTGTATTCTTCGAACCTGTCCCCGATGTGTCCATTCCTAAAGTATTTGGCTCTGCACCTGGAAGAATGTCCCTGAGCTCGACTGCTATCTTGGACTCGATCTCCGCCAGAGTTGACTTGGTGTCCGCGATATCGTCCTCGATCTCCTGAACTTGTGTCTCCAGCAGGGCGATGCGGCATTTTGTATTCTTCAGGTCCTCCATCTTGGCTGTCAAGCGTGCCATATGTTCTGCTTTCACTTCGCTCAGCGGCTTTAGCTGGTCCAGGGGATACAGTAGCATGCCCATCTCCTCCTTCAACTCCTCGTCTGACTTCCTCGCTCTGACCGCCTGCACTGCCAGCCGAGCCAGCACCATCATTCGAGTCTTCGCTCGATCTCGGAACTGGCTGTGCATGCGGCGGTCTTCTGGAGGCTCCCACTTGCCCCAATCTTCGTGCGACTCGGCAATATGTTTCAGGGCAGGGACCACTCTCTCGATGAGCTTGCGAGCCGCTTTGTCCAGGCCATCGCGGTCGGGCTTGCGCTCCTGCTGGGAGCGGTCTCGCCCTGGCCTCTTCTTGGGCGCGGGGTTGTTGCCTCCCCACTGTCTTTTGTGGCGAGAAACGCTCCTGCTCGGTCTCCGCCGCTTGTCGAACGAAGAACCACACGATGAGCATTCCCATTGCCATCCTGGCTGGTGTTGTCCGCATCTGCACGTCCATCCTGGGGTTCCAGTAGTCATTTTCTCCGTACTTGGATGTCTTTGAACACTGTGGTGCCCTTGAAGAAGCTTCACCGCCTGATACACCCGCAGAAGAGAACGGGCGTCTGCTCTTTGTCGACGCCGTCGTCGATGCCAGGCTGGTTCGCGCTGCTGGGAGCGGGAACGGCTAACTGAGCTGTCTGAATCAGAAATTGTAGCTGTAATGCTATCAGTCGTGGCTGGCGTGCGAGAGCCAACACACGTGAGGTCAGAGCTCCTGCGGGCGGCCTCCCTAGGCGCCCACTCGAGCCCAAACCTTCTCCTCCTCCTCCTCCTCCTCCTCCTCCTCCTCCTCCTCCTCCTCCTCCTCCTCCTCCTCCTCCTCCTGATTCGCAGCCCTGCGGCCCGCGAGAGCTCCGAGGCGGACCGAGGCCGCCCCCAGACGGTCCCGGGGCACCTCCGGGGCAGAACCGGTGGCCTCCACAAGGTTCCCAGGACCCCCACCGGGAGCGCCAGGATGGCGCCAGGGAGGAGCAGGGAGGAGCAGGGAGGAGCAGGGAGGAGGAGCGGGGAGGAGCAGGGAGGAGGAGCAGGGAGGAGGAGGAGGAGGAGGAGGAGGAGGAGGAGGAGGAGGAGGAGGAGGAGGAGGAGGAGGAGCAGGAGGACCGAGCTGGAGGCCTCTGGGGGCCGCCGGGGGCGGGCCCGAGGCCCCACTGGAAGGCCAAACCGAGCCCTCCGGGTCCTCGGAAGTGCTTGAGCAGCCCCAACAGGGCACCAAGGGAGCCTCGACCCGAGGGACCAGCCTGCAGGGGCCCCAACCGTCCCGACCAACATTTGCGCAGGACCACGACACCGATCTGCTGGGGGTCGGCGGAACGGAGTAAGCCTCTAGCGTAAGCACGCTAAGGCCAGCGCGCTACTCATCGTCGTCGCTGTCCGTCGGCGGCTTGGCCTTCTTGGCCTTCTTGGCCTTCTTGGCCGGCGGCTCTGCGGCCTCCTCGTCCGCGGCCTTCTTGGCCTTCTTCGCCGGAGGCGCCTCGTCCTCGTCAGAGTCGTCGAACGTCTGCTTCGTGCCTGTGCCCTCGACCATGGTCCCGTCCTTGGCTGCAAATTTCTCGGCGCTGAGGCCGCCCTTCTTGCCCTTCTTTCCCTTGCCTTTGTCTTTACCCTTACCCTTGCCGTCCTTGCCCTTGCCCTTGCCGTCCTTGTCCTTGCCCTTGGCAGGCCTGTCGCCAGCCTTGTTCACCTTTAGCGTACGACCTCCGTAGTCGGTATCGTTAAACTCCAGCGCCTTCGTGACCGCCTCCTCGGACTTGTAGGTGATAAAAGCGATCCCCCTGGGATTGCCCTCGTCGTTCAAAGGCATGTTGAACCTGTCTATCTCGCCACACTCTCCAAAGTCCTTCTTGAGCGTCTCCTCGTCCGCCGAGAAGGGAAGGCCGCCCACGAACACGGTGAGGGAGTCGTCGCGCTTGCCTTTGCCGTCCTTTCCCTTGCCCTTGTCCTTACCTTTGCCTTTGTCGTCCTTGCCCTTACCCTTACCCCCCTCGCCAGCCTTGTTGACCTTCAACGTTCGCCCACCGTACTCGTCCCCGTCGTACTTCAACGCCTCCTTGACGGCGTCCTCGGTCTCGAACGTGATGAAGGCGATACCCTTTGGCTTACCCTCGTCGTTCAGGGGCATATCCGCCGACTCCCGCTTGCCGGGGGTGAAGAGGCGGTGTGAAACACTTGGCTATCCCCATCTCCCTTGCCCCCTCCCCTGGAGTCCCAAATCCCGTTAGACGGGGGGGGGGTGCACGGGCTCCCCAGCACACCTCCCAGGCCCTCGAACGAACGAACGAACGAACGCAAGATCCGTGCGCACGCCGCGTGGACGCCCGCAAGCGCCCGTTTGGGCGTGGCGGTGGAGGCCGCAGCCTCGAAGCGGGAATGACATCTGGTGTATCTGGAGAGAACATGCAATGCGAGACATAAAAAACATCAAGGAAGGAGGGAGGGAGGGAGGGAGCCTCCACATCCACCCACCGCGGTCTCCAAAATGTCTGAGATGCCCTCTGAGATAGCTCGAGGAGGGCTCCGACGCGCCGGAGAGGCCTCCAGAGCAGCCAAGATCTTATCTCAGGGCGGCCTAGGAGGCCTGGAAGATGCCCAAAGAGAAGGCCCACAAAGGGCCCACCTGACGGTCCCCAAAATGCCCAAAGCATACATTGTCCGGAGGATTTTTTGCATGCCGTTCGCATCCTCGCCACTTCGAGATTCTGGGCATCGAGACGGCCCGAGAGGCCCCCAGATTGGCCCAAGACGGCCGAAGAGGCCCCCCAAGAGAGCCCAGAGATGGCCCAGGAGGGCCCCAGGACTGCCGAAAAGCCTTCAGGACGGCCAAAAAAAAGCCTTCCAGAGGACTCCAAGCGGAGCCAGAAAGACCCAAGAGGGGGAACTCTTAGGGGCCCTGGGAGCCCTGGCCCATCAGATGGCCCACAAGACGCGCAAGATGCCCCTAAGATGTCCCCAAGAGACCCCCAAGAAACCCTCGGAGGGCCTCAAGAGCACACGGAAGCCCTAAAAAAAGCTTCCAAGAGGGCGCCCCCGAGGCCTCTACGAGGTCCTCGAGAAGCCCCGCAGCAGACGCGAAGGAGCAAGGGGAAAAGCCAGAAACAGCTACACGCAGGCAGCACGACAGGACGCGGCGAACAACATACTATACTGTCTACGGAATCGGAGGCCGCACATCTCCTCATCTGGGGGTCGGCGGAATGGCGCAAGCCTCTTGGATTAAACTTGACGATGGTGCCGCATTCGGTGAAGTCCTTCTTCAGCTGCTCCTCTGTGGTGCTGAACGGAAGACCACCGATGAACACCGTCTTGTCCTCGGACGCCTTGCTCCCGGTGCCAGAGACGTCCAACTTGGGCTTCGGCTTGGGAGGCGCTTCGTCCTCGTCGTCATCGTCATCGGAATCATCCTTCGCTGCAGCCTTGGCCTTCGCCTTGGCCTTTGCCTTCGGAGCTGGCTCCTCGTCGTCGTCACTGTCGTCGTCGTCGTCATCGTCGGCAGGCTTGGCAGCCTGCTTCGCCTTGGCCTTTGCCTTGGCTTTCGGAGCCGGCTCCTCGTCGTCGTCACTGTCGTCGTCATCGTCGGCAGGCTTGGCAGCCTGCTTCGCCTTGGCCTTTGCCTTTGCTTTCGGAGCCGGCTCCTCGTCGTCGTCACTGTCGTCGTCGTCGTCGGCAGGCTTCGCAACCGCCTTGGCCTTGGCCTTCGCCTTCGGAGCCGGCTCGTCGTCACTGTCGTCAGAGTCGTCGTCGGCAGGCTTGGCTGCTGGCTTCCCCTTGGCCTTGGCCTTTGCCTTCGGCGCTGGCTCCTCGTCGTCACTGTCGTCGTCGTCCTCCTCCGCAGGCTTGGCAACCGCCTTCGCCTTGGCCTTTGCCTTCGGCGCTGGCTCGTCGTCACTGTCGTCGGAGTCGTCCTCCGCAGCCTTGGCTGCCGGCTTCGCCTTGGCCTTCGCCTTAGCCTTCGGGGCTGGCTCGTCGTCACTGTCGTCAGAGTCGTCGGCAGGCTTGGCAACCGCCTTCGCCTTGGCCTTTGCCTTCGGCGCCGGCTCGTCGTCACTGTCGTCGGAGTCGTCCTCCGCAGCCTTGGCTGCCGGCTTCGCCTTGGCCTTCGCCTTAGCTTTCGGCGCCGGCTCGTCGTCACTGTCGTCGGAGTCGTCCTCCGCAGCCTTGGCGGCCGGCTTCGCCTTGGCCTTCGCCTTAGCCTTCGGCGCCGGCTCGTCGTCACTGTCGTCAGAGTCATCGTCGGCAGGTTTGGCGGCCGGCTTCGCCTTGGCCTTGGCCTTCGGCGCCGGCTCGTCGTCACTGTCGTCAGAGTCGTCGTCGGCAGGCTTGGCGGCCGGCTTCGCCTTGGCCTTGGCCTTGGCCTTCGGCGCCGGCTCGTCGTCACTGTCGTCAGAGTCGTCGTCGGCAGGTTTGGCGGCCGGCTTCGCCTTGGCCTTGGCCTTGGCCTTCGGAGCCGGCTCGTCGTCACTGTCGTCAGAGTCGTCGTCGGCAGGCTTGGCTGCTGGCTTCGCCTTGGCCTTGGCCTTGGCCTTCGGCGCCGGCTCATCGTCGTCACTGTCGTCGTCGTCATCGTCCGCAGGCTTGGCTGCGGGCTTGGCCTTGGCCTTTGCCTTTGCCTTCGGAGGTGGCTCGTCATCATCACTGTCGTCGGAATCATCGTCCGCAGGCTTGGCTGCCGGCTTCGCCTTGGCCTTCGCCTTGGCCTTTGGGGCAGGCTCGTCCTCAGTGGATTCGTCGTCCGAGTCTACGGCTGCGGCCTTCTTGGCGGCTGCGGGCTTTGCCTTGGCCTTTGCCTTGGGCGCTGGCTCTTCGTCCGACGAGTCGTCGTCCTCGTCCACAGGCTTCTTCATTTCCTTCACCACCTTCGTGTCCGCCTTTCCCATCGCCTGCCTGTGGCGCTGGTGCGGGTACCACCAGGGGAACGAAGAATGACATAAACATAAAAACTCGGAGGTCCGCGCGGATCTCTCGGATCCGCGCTGGACCCCACTGGCGGCGCCTCCGGCGCCGCCGCCTGCGCGCTCCGCGCGCCAGGGAGGGGGGCCCGGCGCGGATCCGAGACATCGGCGCGGACCTCCGAGCTCGTATGCTTGTGCCACTGCTCCTTCCCCCGACCACACCGGCGGCTGACGCAGAGCAGCGGAAGGCGCCTGAGCCAGAACGGCTGCGGGCGGGGGGCGGGGGGCAGCAGCGGGGCGAGGAGCGCAGGCCCCGGCCCAGGGCGGCCGACGGCCCCCTCCGGCTCGGGCGACAGAGGGGCGGGGCGCTCTGGGCAGCTCGGGCGGCACGCACGCCGTGGCTCCACGGCCATCCCACCGACTCCCTCCTCCTCCTCCTCCTCCTCCTCCGCCTCCTCCGCCTCCTCCTCCTCCTCCTCCTCCTCCTCCTCCTCCTCCTCCTCCTCCTCTGCCTCCTCCTCCGCCGCCTCCTCCTCCTCCTTCTTCTCTCACAGCTTGGGCAGGGACCGACCGTCCCAGCACTCCGATTGGCCTTCCATTGCTCGGTTTCATGCGCGCTTCCTTCGCAAGGTGATCCGAGATGCTCCTCGGTGGTCCTCGCCGAGAGAAAAAAGTGCACGCGACCGAGCGCTGCCAAATCGACCCTCTCACGGGGCCACCTCCGCGCCGCGGGGCACCCGGAGTGCGAGCAAGGCGCGCCCGACCCGCCCTCTGCCGAGCGCGTCGGAGGCCCGCGGCCGCTCGCCGCTCCCCCCCCTCGCCTCCTGCCTGGGGCGGGGGCTCCTCCGAGGCTGCCAGGGCCCAAGGAGGGCCTCCGGAGGGCCTTTGGAGGCTGGCCGAAATCGCCCGAGAGCCTCAAGCGTCGGCCCTCGAGCCCCGGGGTCTTGCCTCCGCTCCTCGGAGGCTCCGGGGACCACTTCTGCCCTTGGGCGAGGCGGATGCTCCACCGTGCAGCACGGGCGGACATGCCTCCTCCTACACATCCTCCTCCTTCGCCTCCGCCTCCTCCTCCTCCTTCTCCTCCTCCGACTTCTCCTCCATTCCATTTCCGTTTAAATAACTTATCCCTGTCGCACCCCGAGGCCTGTTTTGGGGACGGGCCGGGCGTTTCGCCTGAGACTTCCTCACCATTGATGACCCTGAAACTTTAAAAGTGGCAATGGTTTCACGGGTCATTTTCATAATGTGGCTCTAGCCGTAGCGCCGCGCACATTCGCTTTTTCACAATTGCAGAAGCTTCACGGATTGAGGGTAGTTCCTTTTCGAAATGTTGCTCTAGCCTTAGCGCCGCGCACATTCGCTTTTACACAATTGCAAGAGTTTCGCGGATTCGGTTTGGGGGCGGTTCCTTTTCAAAATGTTGCTCTCGCCTTAGAGCCGCGCACATTCGTCTTAAACTTTCGCAAGAGCTTCACGGATCGAGGGCCGGTGGTTTTCAAAATGTGGCTCTCGCCGTAGCGCAGCGCACATTCGTTTTGAACAATCGCAAAGGTTTCACGAATTGAGGGCGGGCGGTTTTCAAATTTTGGCTCTCGCCGTAGCGCCGCGCACATTCACTCAAAAAATTGAAAGTTTCAAGGATTCCTGAGATCAACGAACCAGGAATGGTGTTCTGGAAAGATTCAGGATTATCAGGGTGTCACAGTTACGTTGGTTCGCAGTGTTGAAGTCCTAGGAATTGCGTTCTGGCAAGATTCAGGATCGTCAAGACGCAACAATCAGGTTGATCCGTGGCGTTGGAGTCCCAAGAATAATGTGTTGGCATGCTTCAAGGTCTTGAAACGGTCGTCTTCCAACGGGGCAGTTCCTTCAGTGGAAGTGAACCGTTGTAGGGGCCTATGGAGAGGGAGCTTGGAGGGAGGGTTGATTCCAACATCGTTGATGACTCTTGGGTTTGCACTGGTCCTCCTCCTCCTCCGCCTCCTCCTTCTCCTCCTTCTCCTCCTCCTTTCTCCCCCCACAAGTCGACTGGCGAAAGGACAGAAACCACTGGCCTGCTCGTACCAGCAGGACCGTCCTTGCTTGTGTCCCCGGCCTCGCCTCGCGGACTTTGTTTGCTTGATTTCGCTTCGCTTGCCGTCATCATCGCATGCGCTCGTCATCGTCGTGATTCTGACCGCAGCTCTCCTGATCGCTCGGCACGTGCTCTTGTTGATAACCAAGCGGATACACTAAGGGACCAGGGCGGTGATGCAAGGTGAGGGCATGATGCACTTTGACGCTCGGCCCCAAACATATTCAGCTGCACAAGACTAGCAAGACTTCGACAAGGACGGGCCAAATGGTCAAGGATGCAAGGGTAGTCTTGATGCCAGGATTTGAATCAAACTGCACTGTCCGTGGCTCTCCTGCTAGCTCGACTACTGCCCCTCTTGACACTCGGACGGATGATGTGTGCGTCCAGCCTGGAGGCGTCTGCCCAGCAGGGGGATGTCTCTAGCTCAAAACACCAGGGGACATCGGCCATCGACCCTAGATGCTCGAGGATCGAGGATCGACGACGGCGGCGACGACGTCCCTGAAGGCTCCTGGACGACCCTGGAAGCCCGAAAAGGTCTAAGATCCACTACAAAGCTCGATCCCCGACCCGAGAGGACCCAGGGCCGACCAGACATCCGAAGCCTCGACTTTGTCGAAACATGGGCCCTCGGAGCTCTGAGAGAGCGTGTTTTCTGCCGCTGCTGGTGGAAAACGGGGGGGGGTCACTACCAGTTCGACCCCCCCCCCTCCCTCCGGAAAACCTGAATCCTCGATCCCTTCCCAGGGGCTGGCTTTTCGTCCCGAGTCATCTTTGACGGTTCCGGGAGCCGCGCTGCAGCCCCAAGACCCAGAGACGGCCCGGAAAACCTGAATCCTCGATCCCTTCCCAGGGGCTGGCTTTTCGTCCCGAGTCATCTTTGACGGTTCCGGGAGCCGCGCTGCAGCCCCAAGACCCAGAGACGGCCTCCCTCGGCCGAGCATAGCGAACGGCCGGCCGTCTCCGCTTCTCGGGCGATCGGAAGACAGGAGAGGGAGAGGGAGGAGGAGGAGCAGGAGGAGGAGGAGGAGGAGGAGGAGGAGAAGGAGGAGGAGGAGGAGGAGGAGGAGGAGGAGGAGGAGAGGGAGGAGGAGGAGAGGGAGGAGGAGGAGGAGGAGGAGGAGGAGGAGGAGGAGGAGGAGGAGGAGGCTGCGAAAACGACGCCACGAAAGGCCTCTGGAAGAGAACGACGTACCGAAAGACCTCTGGACGCCCCAGGAGGCCCAGGCAGGGCCGAAAACGCACAGCAGCCTCGACCTTCGATCTTCGAGGATCGAGGGCCTGCGGACTCTCTAGGAGGCCCAGGAAGGGTTTGAAAACGTACAGCAACCTTGCTCCTCGACCCTCGATCCTGGAGAATCGAGGGTAGACGCCGGCGGCGACGGCGACGTCCCCGAAGGCCCACGACGACGGCGACGACGACGCTACCAGAGACCCACAAGCGCCCCCCAGAGGCCAGAAATGACCCAAAGCGGCCAGAAACCTCGGCCGATAAGGATCGGCGGCGAAAACGGCGGCGGTGGACGACGGCGACAGCTGCGGCTGCGGCAGCGACGGCGACGGCGAACGACGGCGGCGACGGCGGCGATGGCGACGGTGGCGGCGTCGGTGGCGGCGGCGGCGGCGGCCCGGCGGCAGCAACGGCGTAGGCGATGACGTCAACAGCGGCGGCGGCGACGGCGGCGGCGACGGCGGCAGCGACGTCCTCGCTCGGAGGTTCCGCTGGCGCGCCGCAGCGCGCCGCGCCGCCCGCGGGCGCCTGGCCCAGCGGCCTCGTCCTCCGGGGAACGGGCCACGGCGCGCCCTCGGCGGCCATCGGAAGCCTTCGGAGGCCGTCGTCACGTTGTCGGCGTCGGAGGCGGCGGCGTCGTCGGAGAATCGACGAGGGGGGTGGGACGGGAAAGAGGAGGACGGGGCAAAGAACGAGGAGGAGGAGCAGGAGGAGGAGGAGGAGGAGGAGGAGGGCGGAGGAGGAGGAGGAATAGGAGGAGCAGGAGGAGGATCAGCGCGTGGTTGGGAGACAGGGAGCGTGCACCAAGAAAGAGCCGCCTCCTGTGGAGGGGCGGGGACTCCAGGCAGCACGCGAGGGCCATCGACCTTTCGGCTTGGGCGAAAGTGGCCCACGCGCCTTCTAGGCAAGCAAAGCAGTGAGTGGAAACCGACTGGCTGTACTTGCAACTGGAGTGAATTGATGCCACGCAGAAGGTGTTGCAGACGATGTCGCAGGGAAGCACCTCACCACCTGTGAGGCTCTCGACCTGCCTGGTCAAACTCTACACACACAATGAATTGAAGCAACACAAGGAGATCGGGGAAGACTAATCCCGCGGACATCTCCGCTCCAACAAGTCAATTCATCATTCTGCGAAGCCTTTGCCCCGCCCCAGTCGTTCCGCGACTCTGCCCCGCCCCAGACCACATACCAGAGACACTGCAACACTTGGCATCATGCGCAACTGATTCTGCTGGCCAGCCACATCGAAGGCTGGCAGAAAAGGCGGCTTGACAGGTGCAAGCCTAATTGGGGTGAAATTCCGTGCCAACTCACCGCACGGTTTGATGATGATGGATGTTTTCGCAGCTGGCCTCGACGACGATTTGTTTCCGCCCGAACTTGACCAGCATGCACTTCATCTCGATCGCGATTCTGACCACATTGTTGATGAAAGCGCGATGAACGTCAGCGCTGCGGTGGGCGTCGGCCTTGTCGAACTTGACATCGCAGCCCTTCCACCAGCCCATGTTGACAGACTTCTTTAGCAAGTCAGCGCAGTCCTTCTCCACAGCCTTGCCGTTCTCGACGACGCACTCCTTCCATCAGTCCATGTTGTCAGACTTCTTTAGCAAGTAGTCGCCCATCCAGCCGGAGACTGGCATAGCAGGCGTGGCCTTCTCGTCGAAGTCCTTGTTCCACCCGTCCTTGACCAGCATGATATTCATTTCGTTCGCGATTTCGGCATAGCGGAACTGCTTGTATCTGTGGATGACGCAGTCCTTGCCGTACGTGACATCGCAACCCTTCCACCAGCCCATGTTGTCAGACTTCTTCTGCAGGTTGTCGTCCTTGTTGATGTCGCGATGGCCTGGGGCATCGATGACGACCGTGTAGTGCCTCTTCTCAGTGTAAAAGTCTTGGGTGGTGCAGGCGCTGGTCACTCCGCACTCGTGCTCCTCCTTCTGACTGTCCGTGTAGAACGTGACGGCGATGGAGCCTGGTACCAGGCGTACGGCCTCCTCCTTCAGCTTCTCCAGCTGGTGTTCCGGAAGGCCGCCCAGGTCGTAGTAGAGGCGGGCGGTGGTGGTGCACACTCCGCGTTCGGGCATTTTCGGTTATCCGAATGATTTTCGTCATTTTCGATGTCATGCCTTTTTTCAACGCGAGGCTTCAATGCATTCGCTCTGGCTCTGATGCGGCCCTGTCCTGTGCTTCCTTATCCAAAGCGGTCGCTCATGCTCCACTGGCAGGATATCCGAGGAGGGTCACGGGAGCTTGCGAATCAGCGTCGGGGTGCGTTTGCGTCATCGTCGGTTATCAGCGACGCGCGGGATCAGCCGAGCATGTCTCCACCGATGGAAATAAACCTTTTAATACTCCCGATGAGTACATACACACACATATACATATATATATATATATACGCACACATATACATATGCGACCATATCTATATGTATATATCTATATATATATATATGTATATATATATATATATGTGTATGCTCGCCCCCCCCTGTGATCATACATTTCGCCTTCTTTCTCATCCTCCTCGTCGTCGTCCTCCTCCTCATCATCATCCTCATCGTCGTCGTCGTCGTCCTCCTCCTCCTCCTCCTCCTCATCCTCCCCCTTTTCCTCCCCTCCTCCTCCTCCTCCTCCTCTTCCTCCTCCTCCTCGTCATCATCATCATCCTCATCCTCCTCCTCCTCCTCCTCCTCATCCTCCCCCTCTCCCTCCCCACCCTCTCCTTTCAACCTGTCTCCTCCCCACATGTTCATACACAGACCAAGTCTTCGACACTGCAAAGCACTTCCACGGCGCTACTCTGGAGGGGCATCCAAAAAAGGATGCCCCTCTGTGGCGGACGCGGGCCCAGGAGCGCGGGCAGCAAGCGGCCAGTGCTGTCCAGTTATTAGAACCGCCCGACTTGAGAACTCGCACCGCCTCATCGCTAGCAAATGTGCTTCCCATATGACATTCTACATGTTCCAGCTTTGTCGCAAGCAACACATGGATATCTGTCACGTTTCCAGCTTTTCCAATTACCCCCAAAGGTATCCTTAGCGAAAACCTTGTGTTTTCCAGCTTTTCCAACTTTTCCAGCTTTTCCCAGACACTACCCTGATGAAAAACATTGTGTTTTCCAGCTTTTCCAGCTTTTCCCAGAGATTACCTTGGTGACAAACCTTGTATTTTCCAGCTGTTCCAACTTTTCCAGCTTTTCCCAGAGACTACCCGGGTGAAAAACCTTGTGTTTTCCAGCTTTTCCAGCTTCTCACAGAAACTACCCTGATGAAAAACCTTGTGTTTTCCAGCTTTTCAAGCTTTCCCAGCTTTTCCCAGAGACTACCCTGGTGAAAAAAAACATTGTGTTTTCCAGCTTTTCCAGCTTTTCCCAGAGATTACCCTGGTGAAAAACCTTGTGTTTTCCAGCTGTTCCAACTTTTCCCAGAGATTACCCTGGTGAAAAACCTTGTGTTTTCCAGCTTTTCCAACTTTTCCAGCTTTTCCCAGAGACTACCCTGGTGAAAAACACTGTGTTTTCTATTTTTTCCAGCCTTTCCAGCTTTTCCCAGAGATTACCCTGGTGAAAAAACATTGTGTTTTCCAGCTTTTCCAACTTTTCCCAGAGACTACCCTGGTGAAAAACCTTGTGTTTGCCAGCTTTTCCAGCTTTTCCAGCTTTTCCCAGACACTACCATGATGAAAAACATTGTGTTTCCAGCTTTTCCAGCTTTTCCAGCTTTTCCCAGAGATTACCCTGGTGAAAAACCTTGTGTTTTCCAGCTTCTCCAGCTTTTGCAGCTTTTCCCAGAGACTACCCTGGTGAAAAACCTTGTGTTGTATAGCTTTTCCAGCTTTTCCAGCTTTTCCCAGAGACTACCCTGGTGAAAAACCTTGTGTTTTCCAGCTTGTCCAGCTTTTCCCAGAGACTACCCTGGTGAAAAACCTTGTGTTTTCCAGCTTTCCCAGCTTTTCCCAGAGACTACCCTGGTGAAAAACCTTTATCAGGGTAGTCTTTAGGAAAAGCTCGAAAAGCTGGAAAAGCTGGAAAACACAAGGTTTTTCACCAGGGTAGTCTCTGGGAAAAGCTGGAAAAGCTGGAAAACACAATGTTTTTTCACCAGGGTAATCTCTGGGAAAAGCTGGAAAAGCTGGAAAAGCTGGAAAACACAAGGTTTTTCACCAGGGTAATCTCTGGGAAAAGCTGGAAAAGCTGGAAAACACAAGGTTTTTCACCAGGGTAGTCTCTGGGAAAAGCTGGAAAAGCTGGAAAAGCTTGCAAACACAAGGTTTTTCACCAGGGTAGTCTCTGGGAAAAGCTGGAAAAGCTTGAAAAGCTGGAAAACACAAGGTTTTTCACCAGGGTAGTCTCTGGGAAAAGCTGAAAAAGCTGGAAAAGCTGGAAAACAAATGGTTTTTCACGAGGGTAATCTTTCGGACAAGCTGGAAACGCTCAAACACAATCACAGAGAGCGTGAAAGACAAACAGTCGAAGACAGCAGCAGACAATCACAGAGAGCGCGAGAGACAAACGCAAAGAGAGAACAACAAAACGAGAGAGAGGGATAGAGCGAGAGAGAAGGAGAGAGGGAGAGAGCGAACACGGAAGACGGAGATGTATGATCACAGGGGGGGGGGGCGACCATCTATATATATATGTGTGTACGTGTATGTGCGTGGATATTTAGATGCCGATGCTTGATCACTTAGATGGCCTCGAGTGCGAAACCCATGCTATAGATATCATCCGACGATTTAGCCACCTCGGCAATACAGGTGGCCCAGATATGCAAATGCCTGGATGTCTGGATGGCGAGCTTGCAGTATCGAGGGGCGGGCAGGAGGGTGGGGAGGTCACTCTGGCGAAGGGTCCGCTCTTGCGTGCAGCCCACGGAGACGCTCCTGCCGCCGCAACCGGCGCCAACACCGGGCTGCCCCGCCCGCATCTCGGCAAGCAGCAGCTGCGCCGCCGCCGCGTCGCTAGGGACCTCGGCGCCAACCGCGCGCGCGGCGCCGCCGCCGACGACGCCGCCGACGCCGCCGCCGCGCGCCCGACGCAGCCCGTCGCCGCCGACGCCGCCGACGCCCGGGGCCGCCAGCGCCGTGCAGGGCGTGCCGAAGCTTGGCAGCGGCTCGGCGGGACGACGTACAGAAGCCTTTTGGGCGTCTCTGTTATCCGCCCGCAGCGTCGGACTCCTCCTCATCCTTTTCATCACTCCCCTCTCCCTGCTCCTTCCCAGGAGCGGTGTTTCAGCACGGCCAACGATTCTCAGACGGTTGTCTTTCAGCGGGACACTTCCCGCAACGAAGGTATGCTGTCTAGGGACCTACGCAGGCCTAGGAGGGAGGGCTTATCTGGCCATCGCTCGGCCGTCCATTCCCTGTGTTTTTTTCAGTTTCGTGTGTGGCTTTTTCGCCAAATGATCAAGGATGCTCCTCGATGGTCCTCGCCGAAGGAAACATGCACACGTCCGAGCGATGCCAGGTTACTGCAGCATGCGCAGTGGGTTTGCACTTGACCTCCTCCTCCTCCTCCTCCTCCTCCTCCTTCTCCTCCGCGCGGAAGCGCGAGCGGAGGAGGAGAAGGCAGCGTCGCCATCGCCAGTGCCGCCCATACCCTGGTGGCCATGGAGGACGACGCCTCACGACGCAGCTGGGCAGGCTTACTCACGGAGCAGCAGAACAGAGCAGAACAGCCCTCGAGGCCCAGATCTCGTGGCGGGCGAAGCGGGGGAGCAACGGGGGGGTTAGCAAACCAGCTCGCGTAGCTGGTTTTGTCTGGCGCCTCCGAGTGCCCAAAGCGCCAACGTGCATCGAGGAGAGCGCCCCGCGGCGGAGCTGAAACCAGCTACGTGCAAATTATGTCCCCAAGCCCCCGTTCCGTCCGTTCCGAAGCTCCCGAGCCCTCGAGCTACTCGCAGCACACCTTGTTGAACTAGACACGTCTGGACAGGATCTCTCTCTCTCTCTCTATATATATATATATATATATGCACACGCGTGAACATCTTAGCCAGCGTGTGCCCTAGACAGTGTGTGGTGCAACTATACGTGTATATACATATATATGTATACATGTGTATGCATATATAGCGCTTCGCGCGCTTAGGTTCTAGTTAGACATTTGCGCAAGCTTCGTTGCGACACCAAGAGGGTGGGCGAAACTTGCCGCAGATGCCAATGATCCCCATGCACCGAGGGTGAAGTCGGGATTGATTGAGGACGAGACGTCGTGTTCTCCAACTCCCTGCCCCTCGTCACCATCGCCCTTCTCGATGAGAAGCAGCAACGGCAACAGCAGAGCGATCAGGGTCGACAAAGGGGAGGACGAGGAGCACGAGGAGTAGGTTTCGCAGGAATTCACCAACACCGATCCCTGGCGAGGCCAATCGGGCCATCTTGGGTTGGTCTGGGAAGCTTCTTGGACCGTCCGAGGCTGTCGTACGCCCGACCCCCCAGCGTGGCTGGGTTGTGGGTCGGAGCTCTCGTGGATGCCTGCTGGGGTCCCTTGGGCAGGATCTTGGGAGTCTCTTGGGCGTAGTTTTGAAACTCTCTGGGGCCTTTCTTTGGGCCCGTTGGGGCCTCTTAGGGCCAGCTGGCGGTCTCAGGGGATATTTCGGGCCGTCTTGAAGCCGTCTGGAGGCGCTCGTGGGGTCCTCTTGGGCGCCTCTGGGGCCGTCGTGGACTTCTCTTGGGCTGTCTTGGGGCGCTCTCCGGGGCCTCTTCGGCTGGTCGGGGCGAAGAGGCCCCGAATAGGCCCCGGAAAAAAAGCCAAAGGAAAATAAGGAAAGGCTCCAAGACTGGCGTCAAAACGGCTCCAGGTCCTCCAAGAGGGCCCGAACAGAGCCCAAGATGAGAGACAACGCGGACAACAGAGAAGACCCACAGCGCCAAGAGGGCGCCCACATGGTGCCAGGTGGCGGCTTCAACTGACTTCAAAGGGTCCCAGGACGCTCGAGAATGTGCGCAACGCGTGGTCAAAAATTCGGCCGAAGAGGTTCTGCGCAAGGAAGGTGAAACGAACCTGTCCCACGACGGTGTAGACCCAGCTCACGTTCCCTATTGTCGGGCGAACAATCAGACACGGTGGGGCTCCTGCGTCTCAATGATAGCCAGAGCCGACATCGAGGGATCCAAATGCAACGTCGCTACGAACGCGTGGCTGCCACGAGCCAGTTATCCCTGTGGCAGCTTTTCTGACACCTCTCCTGATCCTCCTCCTTGTCCTCCTGATCCTCGTCCTCCTCCTCCCTCCCCCTCCTCCTCCTCCTCCTCCTCCTCCTCCTCCTCCTCCTCCTCATCATCAGAATGCCTCAGGAAGGTGAAACGAACCTGTCTCACGACGGTGTAAGACCAGCTCACGTTCCCCATTGTTGGGCGAACAACCAGACACTTTGGGGTTTCTGCGTCCAGTGATAGCAAGAACCGACATACAAAAAATCAACTAGCAACGCCGTTACGAACGCGTGGCTGCCACAAGTCAGGTATCCCTGTCTGACACTCCTCCTGAACCTGCTCCTCGTCCTCCTGATCCTCCACCTCGTCGAATCCTAACTCACGTTCCCTATTCTCAGGCGAACAATTTGACACTTTGGGGCTCCTGCGTCTCACTGATACCGAGAGCCCGGCATCGAAGGATCAAACGACAACGTCGCTACAATCGCGTGGCTGTCACAAGCTAGGCATCCCTGTGGTAGCTTTTTTCTGACACCACTATTTATCCTCCTCCTCGTCCTCCTCATCCTCCGCCTCTTCCTCCTCCTCCTCTCCCACCCCCTCCGCCTCCTCCTCCTCCTCCTCCTCCACCGCCTCCTCCTCATCATCGTCATCACCATCATCATCAGAGTGCTTCAGGAAGGTGAAACTCACCTGTTTCACGACGCTGTTAGCCCAACTCACGTTCCCTATTGTCGGGCGAACAATCAGACACTTTGGGGCTTCTGCGTCTCAGTGATATCAAGAGCCGACATCGAAGGATCAAAAGCAACGTCGCTACGAACGCGTGGCTGCCACAAGCCAGGTGTCCCTGTGGTGATGGTTAAAAAGCCCCTCCCGCTCGTCTTCGTCGTGCTCCTGACCCTCGTCCTCCTTCTCCTCCTCTCCCTCCCCCTCTTCTTCATCGTCAGAGTGGCTCAGGAAGGTGAAACTCACCTGCCACACGACGGTGTAAACCCGGCTCATTCTCCCTATCGTCGGTCGAACAACCAGACACTTTGGGGCTTCTGCGTCTGAATGATAGCCAGAGCCGACATCGGAGGATCAAAAAGCAACGTCGCTACAACCGCGCGGCTGCCACGAGCCAGTTATCGCCGCGGTAACTTTTCTGATCCTCGTCCTCCTCCTCCTCTCCCTCGCCATTTGCCTCCTCATCGCCGCCAGAATGCCTCAGGAAGGTGAAGCTTACCTCTCTCACGACGGTCTACGCGCAGCTCACGCCCCCTGTCGTCAGGCGAACAGGGAGACACTTCGTGGCAAACGAGCCCCCCCCCACCTCCTCCTCCTCCTCCTTTTTGGACTTGGAGTCAGGATGAAGTGCACGAAGCGTCACCCGCCAGGAATCATCCTCCTCCTCGAACTCATCCTCCTCGAACTCATCCTCCCCGTCCATGCTCCGATTCGCCTCTTCGGACTCATCCTCGGACTCATCCTCCTCCTCGAACTCATCCTCCCCGTCCATGCTCCGATTCGCCTTCCCCATACCTCCTCCCCCTCCTCCGGGCCAGGCCGGGCCCCTGGGCCGGGCCGTGCCGGCGCGCCGGGCGGGCCGAGCGGGGCGGCGGCGACGGCGACGGCGAGCCAGCAGCGGCGTCGGCCCTCCTCCCCGTGAACCCCCTGCGCCCCGTCCATTGTCATAGCCCCGTGCGCTCATACCACATGGCTTACACCACTTGGTTGGCACAACATAACGTGCACCACGCAGCTTGCACAACAAAGCTTGCAACACAGATTGCACCCCACATAGCTCACAAGACATACAGCTTACACCACATAGTTTGCACTGCTTAGCTTGCGCCACATAGCTCACACCGCAACGCTAACACAACGTAGCTTACACTTCACATCTTACACAATATATAATGCACCTCTAACGAGCAATAAATCACTGTTTGGGGCCCCCGCTGGCTAACATATTATGTTTGATAGAGCGCGCGCGTGGGGCCCGATAGACTAAAAGGGGGGCCCCAGCTTGAAGCTACCCCCCTCCCCCCTTCCTTGCTAAAGGGGGGGGGCTTCGGAAGCCCCCCCCCTCCCCCCCTTTTCGTGGTTCGGAAAGGGGGGGGGCTTCCAAGCTACCCCCCCCCCTCCCTCCCTTTAATTGAGCCGGGGTGAGCCCCCCCCCCCTTTGAAAGGGGGGGGGGGGCTTCGGAAGCTACCCCCCTTCCTTTTCGCCGAAAGGGGGGCCTTTAATGGAGGGGTGAGCCCACCCCCCTCTTTGAAAGGGGGAGGGGCTTTGGAAGCTCCCCCCCCCCTCCCTCCCTTGGTGCAAAAGGGGGGGGGGCTTGAAGCTGCCCTCCCCTTTCCCCATTTATTCCTGCCCCTCTCCCTCCTCCTCTTCTTCCTTTTGCCTCCTCCTCTTCCTCGTCCTCCTCATCCTCCTCATAGTCATCATCGTCATCATCGTCATCATCGTCATCGTCATCATCATCATCATCATCATCATCATCATCATCAGCAGCATCAGCATCAGCATCAGCATCAGCGTCAGCATCAGCATCAGCATCAGCATCAACATCATCATCATCATCATCATCATCATCATCATCATCATCATCATCATCATCATCATCATCATCATCATCATCATCATCATCATCATCATCATCATCATCATCATCATCATCATCATCATCATCATCATCATCATCATCATCATCATCATCATCATCATCCATTCATCATCGTACTCCCCCGCGGGTCCTTCCGTTCCGTTCCTCCTCCTCCTCCTCCGCGGTTTTCTCCTCCTCCTCCTCCTCCATGTTTCCCTCCTCCTCCTCCTCCTCCTCCATCTCCTCCTCCTCCTCCACCTTCCTCCTCCTCCTCCCTCCTCCCCATCTCCTCCTCCTCCTCCTCCCCTCCTCCTCCTCCTCCTCCTCTTGTTCCTCCTCTTCTCCTCCCCCCCCCTCCCCCCTCCTCATTCTTCCGCCTCCTCTCCTCCTCCTCCTCCTCCTCCTCCTCCTCCTCCTCCTCGTCCTCCTCCTCCTCCCTCCTCCTCCTCCTCCTCCTCCTCCTCCTCCATCCTCCGCCTCCTCCTCCCCCAGCTGGCCGCCGTCTTACACGAACACTGCCAAACCCGACGGGCTGGCGTTTTCCGAATTACACTTCGTGCAACTTTCGGGGGGGGGGATAGTATTCTTCCCAACCCTCCTTGGTTGGGTATTCGTTTTGAATAGAGCAGTGTGGTCTCCACTTCCTCCTTCCCGTCCCGTCTCCCTCTTGCCTCCTCCTGTCCTGCCTGCGGGGGGCTGCGATCAGTGAACCTGTCGCCACTTTCGAGGCTTGCTGGGGGGCCCAGCACAGTGACGCCACGGGCGGACCCAAATTAGACCTCGCCATCCCCGGGGGGCTGCGATCTGTGAAACGGTCGCCACTTTCGAGGCCTGCTGGGGGGGCCAGCACAGTGACGCCACGGGCGGACCCAAATTAGACCTCGCCGTCCCTGGGGGGCTGCGATCTGTGAAACTGTCGCCACTTTCGAGGCCTGCTGGGGGGCCCAGCACAGTGACGCCACGGGCGGACCCAAACTAGATCTCGCCATTCCCTGGGGGGCTGCGATCTGTGAGCCTGTCGCCACTTTCGAGGCCTGCTGGGGGGCTCAGCACAGTGACGCCACGGGCGGACCCAAATTAGACCTCGCCATCCCTGGGGGGCTGCGATCTGTGAAACTGTCGCCACTTTCGAGGCCTGCTGGGGGGCCCAGCACAGTGACGCCACGGGCGGACCCAAATTAGACCTCGCCATCCCTGGGGGGCTGCGATCTGTGAAACTGTCGCCACTTTCGAGGCTGCTGGGGGGCCCAGCACAGTGACGCCACGGGCGGACCCAAATTAGACCTCGCCATCCCTGGGGGCTGCGATCTGTGAAACTGTCGCCACTTTCGAGGCCTGCTGGGGGGCCCAGCACAGTGACGCCACGGGCGGACCCAAATTAGACCTCGCCATCCCTGGGGGGCTGCGATCTATGAAACTGTCGCCACTTTCGAGGCCTGCTGGGGGGCCCAGCACAGTGACGCCACGCGCGGACCCAAATTAGACCTCGCCATCCCTGGGGGGCTGCGATCTGGGATCCCCGCTTTCGAAGTGGCTACGGTTGCTTAGGAATTGCAACTAATCAGCTTTATCTAGTCCTTGTCCTGAAGCCAGTGTCCTGCGAGTCTCCCGAATTCCGTCTGCAGACATATGTAACCCTCGCTCCGTCATCGCCCCCCTTTATAAAGTGTCCCAAACTATTTGCGCCCCGCGTTTGCGCAGGGGTTGGGTACGTCGCAAGGGTGATTTGTCGTTCCCGGGCGTTGGCACGGGACGAGTTGAATGATACACTTGCGTTGCAATCGATTGCAATCCATTGGATTGCAAACGATTCGATTGCAATCCATTGGATTGCAATCGATTGGATTGCAATCGGTTGAATTGCAATCGATTCAATCGATTGGATTGCAGGGGAGGGACAGGACGGAAGGGAGGGAGGGGAGGAGAGGGAGGGGAGGGAGGAGATGGAACGAAAAGTGGGGAGGGAGTGGAGGGAGCGGAGGGAGGCGGGGAGGGGGATTGCAGTGGAATGGTGTGCAATCGATTGCAAGCGATTCGATTGGGATTTTCGATCGTCGATCGTTGATCGTCGATCGTCCATCCTCGATCATGGATTGTTCATTTTGGATCGTCGGCGCAAGGGAAGGCGGAGGCTCCGGGGGCCGGGCATCACCCGGGTGACTCCAACCTAAGACCCATGGAGGCCCAACCGGAAAGAAAAAAAAATGGGGCGCGCCGAAGAACCCAGGGGGTCCGGTTTCCGCGGAGGAAAGAAAAAAACCCTGGCGATGGGGTTCGAGCACGGGGGTTACCCCCCCCTCAAATTCCGGAAGAGGAATGAACTCCCAGCCGCGGGGGTGCCCGCGCGAGGGGCCCCACCCCCCCAAGCGCAACCAGAGGAAGAAAAGCGTGAGAGCCGAGACTGTAAGTGCAATGCAACAACACCTTAATCGCGGTTGCACTAGGGATTTGCATTAGCACGGGAACAACTGAATTACAGCCGGTGAGGTTTGGGTTCGGGTTCGGGCTTATATTGGGAACCCAGTATATTGGAAACGCAATATATTGGAAACTCAATATATTGGAAACCCACTATAATGGAAACACAATAGATTCGAAACCCAATATATTAGAAACCCGATATATTGGAAACCCAAAACATTGGGAACCCATATATAGAACACAATTTTACCAGCTGTAATATGATACCAGCTGCACTCGAATATTTGCACGGCAGGACAACGTGCTCTCTAGGAACAACTGCGCGATAGGACATGATAGTACCAGTTGTACTCAAGTACGAGTTGTACGGTAGTCGGAGGGGTTCAGGGGTTCCAACGGCAACGCGCGCGGGGAAGAAGGAAAAGAAATCCATGCGCCGCCAGGGGTCCCGGGTTTAACGGGTCGCCGCGAAGGTTGACCCCCCGCGGAAAGAAGAAAAGAAATCCGGCCGGGGGGTTGGGGGGTTGAGGGATGAGTCACGGGGGCGATGGCCGGGCGGCCAAAGGGGGGAAGGGGGGGGCTTCCAAGCCCCCCCCCCCCCCCCCCCCCCCCCCCTTGGAACAAAGGGGGGAAGGGGGGGGGGGGCTTCCAGCAAGGCGGCCCAAGGGAGGGGGGGGGGGGGGGGTAGCTTAAGCACCCCCCTCCCTTTGGAAAAAGGAAGTAGGGGGGGGGGGGGGGGGGGGTAGCTTCCGGGGCGGCCAAAGGGGGGGGTAGCTTCCAAGCCCCCCCCCCCCCTTGCACGAAAGGGGGGGAGGGGGGGGTAGCTTCCAGCAGGGCAGCGCCAAGGGAGGGGGGGGTAGCTTAAGCACCCCCCCCCTTTGGAAAGGGGGGGAGGGGGGGGGTAGCTTCCGGGGAGGGCCCAAGGGGGGAGGGGGGGGGGTAGCTGCAAGCCCCCCCCCCCCCCACCCCACCCCTCCCTTGCAAAGCAAAGGGGGGGAGGGGGGGGGGGATATCTGTCAACGAAGACACTCCACGTCCGCTGGATGACAGATTTTAGACATTCTATTCTACGCGCTGATCCCAAACAGCGTGAACTTCAGTTCAACGACGGGCCAACGCAAACCACGGAGAAGCAACCGAGCGAGCGAGCGAGGCGCTGGTTCAGGCACGCGCAGCAAGGCGAGCGTGCACGCGGCCTTTTGGGCACAGCGCACGAGGCCATAGCTTCCAATGTGCCGCAAAACTCTGGTTCACGCGACTGCCACCGCCATTGTCGCATTGCGTGGCCCAGACATCCGGCGCTCCAATCTTTTCGATGCGTGGAACCCCCGAGGTCTGGGCAATTTTCATATGGCCAGTTTTTCGTCCTGAGTCGTTTTTTGACAGTGCCAGGGCCCGCTGAACGCCCCCAATCCAAAAATAATCAAAACTGGCCGCTCCGACTTTTTCGGAACCTCGAATATCAGGGGGGCGAGGCCGAGGAGAGTGGAGCCATCCACACTACCTCGAATGGAAGAACGAGCGAAGAGCAGGTGCTGCCCAAGGCCCGCGGGATGCGGCGCCCAGATGAAATCAGAGACGCCCCGTTGTCAAATTGGCCGAAAGCTTTCCGCTCAAAATGATGTCACCGGGAACACGCTGACGCCCAAATCTGCCACTCGCCAATGCCAGTGGATGAATGAGAAGACGGAGAAAGAGAAGGATAAAATATCGGGAATATCGGGATTCAACTACACTTCCCCAGTGGCAACAAACAAATCAATCGGAGGTGGGGGAGGGCGGGGCGATGGGCGGCGGTCCTGCAGGCCCCAGGCTCCGCCGCTGCTGAATGGCAGACAGGGCGGCTCTCTCAGCCGCAGAACCCGCCCCCCCCCCCGCCCCCGCCATCTTCCTCCTCTTTGGGAGGCCCCTCACCTCCACCCCCCATTGGGAGTTCAGCAAAACGCAAGTATTCATTCAGCTCGGCTGGGGCGACATCTCCAACCGAACCTCTGGGCGCGGTTGCGAGCTCTGCAGCGAGGGCGGCCTGGCGCGCAAGCGCGACCGACGAGGGCGGTCCGCGGTGCGACGGGAAAAGCCCTCGCTCGATACGTCAAATTTTCAAAGCCTTTCGCGAGGCGGGTTGACGCGGCGCCGCCATTCGCGCAGCGTGTGGCTGCGACGCAGCAGCTGGCCTCCAAACCTTGACGTCGCCCACCGGCGCCGAGAAACTGACGCCCGCGAACCGCGCCATCGAAGGGGGCCGCTCCACGCGAGGCGCCCGCTGGCGGGGGCGGGGCGCCGCGCGGCGTCGCAACGGCGGGCCCAGCGAGGCCAGAGTCCGAGGCGCGACCGGCCACGGCGACGGCAGGGGCGAGCGCGGCGCCTCGCGGAGCCCCCGCAAAGGCAATGAGGTCACGCGAATTAGCCGGCTGCCAGCATGACACACACACAAGAACTTGCCCTGGCCCAGCTCTGCGAATTTATGGGCAGAGCTGGCCAAGGCACGGGCAACCTGGGGGCGCGGTCGGACCCTGTCAGCGCGAGGGCGACCGGCATTCCAGGGAGAGGCGGCCAAGGCATCAAGCATCGCGCGTCTCGCCCTCCTGCGGGCCATCAACGCAATGCAATCGTATATGTCCGTCCCAGGAGGGGGCCTGCAGGCCCGATTTCTCCTGCCCAGGCCTCCGCCCACCCCGCCCAAACATCAGCAGCAGCATGCCCCTGCGACAGGGAGGCTCGAGGCGGGGTGGCGATCTCATCTGGCTCATCTTCCAAGTGAGATGGGGCCCGGAGCACGTCGACCGAGCCAGGCCCGCGGCGAGAAGCAGCAAGGCGGGCGCGGACCCATAAGTCCGCGCCGCGGCCGCAAGGCCTAAGATATCTGCCGTTTCGCCAGCCGCCAACAACAGGCATGCAATCGCACGCGCGAACGATCGGGCCAGCAGTGCGCTCTGAAGCCATGGCCAACGCTAGAAGTTCTGCGCGGGGAGCGGCCTGCAACGCGCCAGACAGGGGGGCAGCGAGGCCACGTCCTGGGAGCCGAGCCAAGGCGTGAGATGTCCAACGCGCTCCAGACACGCCGCAGCGGATCCACATCGGCGCCCGCGGCTGTCAGAGGCGCGCCCACCCTGGACCCGCCCCCGAAAACGCAAAGCGGACGCCCCCCCGGCGGCGTCGACAGGCCCAGCAGGCTCTCAGACGCCAAGGGGGCGGGGTCAGAGAAGCCAAGGCCTTCGACAAAACGCGGCAACGTCAAAGAAGCGGCCGCTGCCCCTCGAATCCGCAGAGCGGGGCCAGAACCAACGCCCGCACGGGCTGCGGGGATTCAAGAATCTGTGGGCGCATAATCATCATGATCGCAAGCAGGCTTACATCCCCAGACACGGTGGCGCAAGGTTTCCTTGCACCCTTGGGGGCGGGGGCAGAGCTCGCATGCGTCGCGGCCTGCCTCGATCTTGCGGCCCCGGGGCCGCTGCCCGCCCGAGACCGCCGCCAGCGCTGCGCCCCGCATGTCCATGGAACCCTTCTTCGCGAAGGCTTTCAACGCAGACTGTACCAATAGCAAATCAGCCCCGCGCTCCAGGGGCTCACCATGACGGCGAGCAGCAGCGGGTCGCCAAGCACGACGGAAGCAATCACGCGCGAAGGTGGCGAGCAGCTCCTCGAAGTCACCGACGGCTACATCCTGGAATGACGCGTCGCTGGCCCAAGGGAAGGGCCAATCTCCAGCCCCATGCGGGCCATGCCGTCGCCGAGCGACCGCAGTCAGAGGCCCCAATCCTGCCTCAATCAGGGTGGCCCGTAGAGCTGCGCAAGGCCCTCGGACGCAACGCCAAGAAATGTTATCTCCGAGTTTGGCTCGCGCCCGTGACCACACACGGTCGATGCGAGGATGAAGTTCAGGCAGAGTAATCCAAAGTCTTATCCATTGTGTGATCAGGGCTCGTCGCATCTGCGCACCAGGATCGCGGTCCCCCAGCGTGGCCTGGAGCACAATCTGTAAGTATCGTTCTCGCTTGTGCCTAGCAACAGCCACTGCTGCCTGCTGCCGCAGACTGCGGGCAGTCGAGGGCGGCGCTCCCACGCTCTGACTGCCATAGGTGGCAAGATCCCGTGCGCCAGAGCCTTTGGGCAACCCTGTGGCTGCCGTGAAGCCGTCGAAGTTTGTGAGTCTGGCCAGTGCGCAGCTTGGCCACCATGGGGCGGGGCCTGAAGCGCCGCCGCGCACGACGTTTGCCTCCGGCAGAGTCCGCGCCGAGGTCAAGTGCAGCACCAGACGTCTCGACTGGGATGCCCTGGTCCCGGAGTTTCGCAGTCAGCTGGCGCCCGAGCTCAGCCGCGCCGGTCACCGGGCAAATCTCAGAGACTGCAAGCCTGGCCTTCGCCAGAGAGGACGCCAGCGAGGCGGCAGCACTGCGCGCATCGCCAACCGCCCTGAGCTGAACGCCCTCGGTCCTGCAGACGGCGTCGTCAATGAACGTCCAAAGTCCCGCGCGGGGGGTGGCTTTGTGGGCCCCCCGCAAGATCCCAAGAAGAAAATACTTCGCCATGTCGACGCCTCTGGGGGGACCTGCGGCCGCCGACTTGCCAGCCGGCCAGAAAGGCCGTGCTGACCGCGCCCTCTCTTCAGCACGCGCGGGGCAGCATGCGCGGCCACCTCCAGAGTGATGATGGCAGGATAATCTGCAGAGCGGCTCGCCTTCGCCAGGAGAACGAAGCTCACTGAGTCATAGAACTGCTCAGGCCCAGGAAGACTAGCGTGATCCATACCGAGTTCATTAGCACAGTCATCCATGAGCGCGCGAGTCTAATATGCCCTTAGCGCTGAGCTAGCGCTGAGCTCCCAGCGACGGCCGCATTCCAGAAGGCCCCCAGCTTGTCAGACCATTCAGCAGGCGGCCCCGCTCGAACACGGGTCCAGGCCTCGAACGGTAAGGGCAGTAGGCCCAACGCTCTGCGTCCCGAAACTGTCGCGGGGATCGTCGCGCCGAGCGCCGTCGCAGCAATAGCGAGCCAAAAGCCTTCGCGCTCAGCCGCGTTGAATGTCGACCAGTTGGCGGCGGCCTGCATCAGGAAGTCGAATTCTATCTCGTGGGCCTAACGCGTCCATGCCCTGGGCCTTGGACGGGGCCATCACGTTGAGCGCCCTATCTGGCATGTCCAGCGCGATGTCAGGCAGGTCCTGCTGTCGAGAATCGCCCAGGAGAATCCTGCGCCAGTCGCGATAGTCGGCCGAGCTGTCAACTCGCTCAGTCCAAATATCACCCCATTGCTCTCTGAAAATATCCAGCATTCCCTGCGGATCGCTTGTGATCAGGCCGTTACTGCCCGCCATGTCCGCATCTGGGGCAGTCTGAGGTTTCGCGCGAGTGCGAGCCGAGCGGGGCATGCCTTTCCATTGCTTCTTGATCCACTTCGCGAAGTTGGACCGCGAAGCCGCCAGGGCGCGCCCTTCGGCAAGGTCAGCCCACTTGGCAGAGAAGTCGGTGAACAGCTGGGCGCCCCCATCATTCAGCGAAGGCAAGTCCTGAGCATCACGCAGCCAGCGGCGGGCCGGCTCAGCGATGGTAGACCTGCCAAAGTAAGCATCCTTTTGCGAGTCAGCGTCAACACTGCAGACGTGGCGTCTGAGGTGCGCCACGCAGCTGGCCACCTGAGCGGGGTCTTTGTCACGGCGCCGCAGGGCAGCATGCCCGGCGACCGAGGTAGCGGCAACGCCCCACCACTCGACATATTTATTACACATATGGGTCCGTCCTGGCGCGGGTCTGCGCCGCGCATTTTGCGCGACCGGCCCGGCCGCTCGGCCGGCGTAGCGGTGCCAGTCAGCGCGAGGCGCGCCCTCCGCGCGCAGGATGGCGCCCTCCAGCGTGCCGACCCGGACATCGCCATCATCGGCGAGGCGCGCTCGGGCGTCAGGGGCCCGTTCGAAGGCGTGAAACTGGCCGGAGTCGAAGGCGGCCCGCGCGGTGCTAGGGCGCACCCGTCGCGCGCGCACGCTGGCCAGGGCGGCGGCAGCCGCGCGCCCAGCGCAGCGCGAGCGTGCCTGGGCCAATCCCAACCCAGAAGCCGCCAACCCAGTCTGTAGCACCTCGCTCTCCAAATTGCCCAGCCTCGGAGGTGTAGACAGCGCCTCTGCCACTCCAGACAGGCCGCTGCGCGGGGGCGCCCGGAAAGACTCGCGCCGCGCAACGCGCGGGGGTCGCCCGAAGAAACTCGCGCCGCGCGACGCGCGGGGCCACCCGTGGGGACCTGCCCCATGCGACGCCCCGCCCTTCGCCCGGGGGAGGCGCTCCGAGGCGCGCGGCGGCGGCGCCGTCGCCGCCAGCGAGGGCGCAGAAGTCGGCGCAGCGAGCCCCCCAAGCGCCCCACCTCGGGGGCGCCCCTGGCCACGCGCCAGCTGGCACCAGCGGAGGGGTCGCGCGCGAGCAATCCCAGCGCGGGTCTCAGCCACGAGGCCAGGGGCCTAACAAACCATCGACCAGCTGGTCGAACGGGACCAGCCCCCCACCCCAGGCGTCGATCGCAGCCCCCGCAGCAGGCGGGCCGCCAGCAGCGTCGCCAAGGGCACCCGCAGCGCCGGACGCCTCGGCAGCACGCGGCAGGCCTTGGCGCCCCTGCACAAGAAACGGCGCAGCGGACAGGGCGCCCGCAGTGGCGCCGAACAGGTCAGCGCGAGCGCGCAGCCAATGGTCGAGAACGACCTCGCACGGGCCAGGCCCGGGGGCGTCCGCAGCGTCATCTTGCTGAAGGGGGTCGCCCACCTGCGAGAAGCCGTCTCCGAGCTCGGGGGGAATGGCCTCCTCGGGCCGAGCCCTCCGCGCAGCAAGCACGCGCTGTCTCTTGCTGTCAGGGTCGGGGGTGGGCGGTGGCTCGGGCGCGGCGGGCAAGGGGCCCGGCGCGGCCAGCTGTCGGCGCCGTCGCTCCTGCTTGGACCGTTCAACGGTGGCAGTCAAGGCGCAGTGGGTCTTCCATGGGACGTCCGGCACTCCTTTGACAATGGGCCTCGGGCAGCTACCAGACGCGACAAAATAATAATAAAGGCATCGCATTCCTTTGTCGCGCGTAACTTTGCAGTCAGGCAAATCCAGGAGGGCCCGCGGCCAGTGTAGTCAGCCACTCTTGCGGCAGACGTCGCGCCCCACATTCCAATCCACCATGATCAGCCAAGGGCCGGGCAAAGACCTCCCGAAGGCCGCTAGTGCCACCATGCTATCACTGTCGATGCCTCGGAACTCCAGTCCAGGCTGCAAATCGGCCGAGATGGCCACAACATCCCCCGTCTTCCAAGTGCAGAGTGAGACGCACTAATCCCTTGCACAGGTCAACCCTTCCTGCTGCGCACACGGCGCCGCGCGCGCTGGAACGACGTCGTCGCAACGTGGCTCCGAGATGACGTCCATCCACCTCCCGAGAGGCCTGTGGCTGAACGTCCCGAGGGCCGCGCAGCGATGGCATGAAGTCGCCGCCCGTCCTTGTGCAAGTCGACCTTCGGCTTGTCAAGTGAGTCGGCGCCCTTGTGGGTCTCGACCAGCCCGACCACTGAAGTCATGTAGTGGTGCTCCGTGATGTAGCGGTGAGCCGTAGGCCGTGGGCCCTTACTCAGCGATAGTAGCGAAGAAGATACTCGTAGAGGAAGAAGCCTGCTTCAGAGCAGACGCGGGGTCGGCCGAACCGTGGTCAAAGAGGAGACTTAACAATATAAAGCATCGGATGAACCAGCTGCGCCCGCAGCAGCTGCCATCGCCTGGGCCTTGTGAGCGCCCTCCGCTGTGGCCGCGACGGCGGCGTCACGGCGATCCGCGGCATCGCCCGAGAGGGGTGCCGCAGGTCCTTGCCACCTCCTTTGCCCTTGGGGGCTGAAGGGCCTGCTCCAGGCGAGGCGTTCGGCTCCTGACCTTCGGGCTCAGCATCTGCAGGCTGGGCCTCACCTTCGGGGCCCTTGCGATTCTTTTTGGGAGCCGAGAGCGCTGCACGAGCACTGGAAAACAGGTCCTCGAACTGCTTCGCGTGCTTCCTGGTCTCCTCCGCAACGCCCTCGATTTGGGCCTTGAAAGCACGGAGCTTGGCCTGGTCCTCTTCTTCGAACTCGTCAATTTTGTCTAAGAGGGGTCGACTCTGAAGGTGCAAGGAGGGGCCGCCGCCTCTTCATCAGGCGGCTTCTTGTCCTGGATGGCGCGCTGGGCGGCGAGGCGCTCCTGGTCAGCATCGTAGAGCTCTGCCGCCGCCTGGTGCTGGCGCTCGCGCGCCTCCGCCAAGCTCTGCCTGCACACGTTTCCAAGAGGCCTGGTTGAACGCATCCTGCTTCTGGGCGCACCGCGCTGCAGCCTCTCTCTGGATCACGTAGGGGCATTTGGGACGTGGCTTGGGGACAACCGCCGCGGCCTGAGCCTGCACCTTTTTCGACCAGCTCGAGAGCCGTGGTGTCCTGCGCGAGGCCCGCGGCGAACAGCACTGGTGCAGGAGGTCGTTCGGCGACGAACAGCCATCGGCGCTGCCCATGTCGGGCCATTCACTGTCATCCTTCTTGCGGTCGTTTTTCCACCACGTATCGTCGGGGAAGACGCACTGCGAACCGCACGCGCCACACTTGCCGCCCTGACGCTTGAGGCGCCAGTTCCACGCCCAGTTGCCGCATTTATTCGTGCACTTGGTGTGGTTGCGCACATTGTTGTGCTGTTTGTTGCCGCCCATGAGGTCCACCACTGTTCCACAGAGCTCACAGGCCTGACCTCGCACAAGGAAGGGTTCCAGCCTGGGGCGGACCAGACGAAAACAATGTAGACTGGAAGGTGATGGAAACACTGTCGGGCATAAGGCCCTGGCACTGCCGCGGACTAGCGGTATCCACTTTGCTCAACGCGAACAACAAAACCTTGAGCCAAAATGGTTTGAGCCAAAACTGCTACGGAGAAAGAGAAGGAGAAGGAGGAGGAGGAGAAAAGAGAAGGGAGGAGCAGGAGGCAGCAGCAGAAGGAGGAGGTTCCCGCCTCGAAACCTCAACGTCGTTGTCTTGGTTCATTTTATGCAAGAGCGACCCCTCGGAGAGAGTGACGTTTGGTGACTAGCGTGCTGGCCGTTGCACGCGATGGGCCAGCAGCGGCCCGCGTGCTTGTTGCTTGTGATTAGTTCCCCCCCCTCCCCGAAGGCTTTTCGCGCCAGCCGCCCACCAAACGCCATCCCGGCGAAGGGCCACTCGGCTTCCGGGTCATAACTCAAATCTCCGGCGGCCGTTCGGGACGATTTGGGCAGCCCCGGGAACGCTCTCGACGAGGCGCAGCTGCCAGAACACATCCCGAGGCAGGACAACCTCTGGGAGCCGACGAAAACGTCCGAAAACGTTTAGCCGACCGTCGCCGTCGAAACGCGCGCGCCCAGGGATCGCGCCAGCGCGGACGCGCGAGCAGCGAGGCGGTCGCGCCAGAAGGCATCCTCCTTGGGCCTGGCGCCGGGCGCTGGGCGACGACGACGACGACGACGACGACGACGGCGACGGCGACGACGACGACGACGGCGACGGCAACGGTAACGGCAACGGCCACGACGGCGACAGACGGCGACGGGCGACGGCGACGGCGGCAGCGACGACGACAGCGAAGCGTCGGCGGCGAGGACGACGCCCACGACGACACCGACGACGACGACGGCGGCGCCCTCGCGAGGCGCGCCTGGGGTTCTCCACTGGCGCGCGGGGCTGAGCGAGCTCCGCGCAATACCTCCGCTGGGCCGAGGCGCTGCGAGCCTGTGTTTCGGGGGGGGGGGGCGGGAGGGGGGAGGGGGGAGGGAGGAGGGAGGAGGGATTTTTTTCAACAGGACCTCGGGATGAATGCCCGCCACGGGGCACAGGACGCCAGCTCCCGCGGGCGAGCGCCTCCTGAAAAGGGCTGCGGCCGCTGGTTTACCTCCTTGCGAGGTTAGCAACAGCAGTCAATCGGAGTAGTCGGACGCGGCAGGCGAGAGAGGGGCTGGCAGCAGCGGCGCATGGTCCACTTCGTGGCGGAGCGCTTCCGAAACACTCGACAACATCGCAACAGCACGAGTCTCCACCTCCACGGGATGCCTCTGCTGCTCTGAAACAAAAACATGCATCCGAAACGGCGGCGACGATGACGGCGTAGCGACGACCGTGGCGCCGACAGGCGAGGTGTGTGCAGTGGCGAATTTCCTTCGGACACGCGACGCCTGTGCGTCTTTCGCCGCGTCCGAGGGCCCTCTGTAACTTGGGAAGATATTCCTCCCGATCCTGGCGAGATTCTGGACTCCTTTACGAGTGGCAGGTTCGCAACGATCAATTAAATTTCTCGGATCGACCGTAGCCGTGCGGCCGCACGTCGCACAAAAGTAAAGCGAGTGCCGCGGCCAGAAGCGGAGGACATGAGACTCGTGAAGGTGTCTACCGCCCAGCCTCACCCCCCCCCACAGACCGAAAATCATCAAGGGCCGAGTCCGTGGTCCCTGGATCCGCAGGCTGGCCGACCGAGCAAGCGGAGGCGCAAGCCTCTAATATATCTTGTTTGTTTAAGATGCTATGGACAGGCTGCAAACATAGTTATGTGACGGCTGGAGCACGAAACAGTGTTGGCTCTCGAGCAGGGCTTTCGGCAAGGCGGCCTCCGACGAGGCCGTGCTGGGACTGACAGGGGCCACCCAAGGGCACTTGGAGAGGTCCAAGCGGGGCCACTGAGGAAGAATCTTGGCCGCCAATTTGCACACCGCTTTGGCGACCCTAATGCAGAACACAAGCGCCGACTGCTCATCTTCCGTGGCCGCAGGGTGAAGGTTCGCTCCCGCTTTCGACGCCAAATCCGCAGCGTGGTTGTCCAAACGGCGCCATCTCTCGCGTGGCTCAATGCCCTCCTCATGATGGTCCGAGTGAGCCTTCACCTTTGAAACTGAACTGGTATAAGGAACTCCGAGATTAAATAACATCATGAGGCCAGCGTAGGGCCGCTTGTAAGAAAACTGCATCTCTCTCGGGGCTTGGGCTAGGTCCACTACATTTTTGCAATCACTATAAATCGACGACGGGCCCGTGACTTCAATCCCCGCTCTGGCGAGCGCCGCGAACTCTCCACATTGGGGAGTTTGGATGAAAGGAGCATATACAGGGGCGTATATCGTGCACCGTTCGGTGCCCGTGTCGTCAACTAAAACGAGACCGTAATCCGCCCTCGAGAGCTCGGAGACTTGGTGCCGAAAGCAGCACCCATCCACGAAACTGTGCCCGCTGAAATCGCCATCGTCAGGGGGGGTGTCGTGCCAGACCTGGACCGCCTGGGCCCCAGAGCCCTCGCCCGCAGGCCTCGGGAAAACGTCCCCAGGATGAGGAAACAGGCCTTTGCAGAAGAGGAGCTCGGTGAGGGGGTCGGACGGATCCGCGGCGGCAGCGGCTTCAATGATATCTTGGTCGATCAACTTCGATCGCACCGAATCGAAACATGGGCAGCACCAGAGCCTATGGAACGGCGTGTCTCCGAGCTGACCACACATCGCACAGCGATCATCGGCCAGCTGGTAGCCGGTTTGCAACGCTCTGCTATTGGTCCAGAGAGCGTCGCACGTGAGACTCCGAATACTTTATTTCTCGAGAGAGGAATGCCGTTTCGATCGGAGTTGATTGCGAACAATATCGTAGCACAAGCGATCGCACGGCAGGCAAAGCTTAGAACAGGGCTCGCGTTCGAGCTGTCGAAGCACAGCGGCCCTGAGGAAACTCTTGAGCAGCGCGGGCGAGACCGTCGTCAGCTGGATTTCTTCATCGAAGTCCGAGATCAACGTCACGAAGTTCGTCATCTTCCAACCTATCCGAGCTAACGATAATCTCATCGATGATGACGACGACGATGATGATGATGGTGATGATGGTGATGATGGTGATGGTGATAATGATGCTGATGATGCTGATGATGATGATGCTGATGCCGATGATGCTGATGATGATGACGATGATGATGATGATGATGATGATGATGATGATGATCATGATGATACTGATAATGATAATGATGATGATGATGATGATGATGATGATGATGATGATGATGATGATGATGATGATAATGATGGTGATGATGATGGTGGTGATGATGGTGGTGATGATGGTGATGATGATGCTGATGCTGATGATGCTGATGGTGATGATGCTGATGCTGGTGATGCTGATGGTGCTGATGCTGATGCTGATGCAGATGATGATGTTGATGATGATGCTGCTGCTGATGCCGATGATGCTGATGATGATGAGGATGATGAGGATGATGAGGATGAGGATCAGGATGGGGATGAGGAAGAGGATGAGGATGAGGATGAGGATGATGATTATGATGCTGATGATGCTGATGGTGATGATGCTGATGCTGATGATGCTGATGGTGCTGATGCTGATGCTGATGCTGATGATGATGATGCTGATGATGCTGATGTTAATGACGATGATGATGATGATGATGATGATGATAATGACGATGATCATGATGATACTGATAATGATGATGGTGATGATGATGGTGATGATGATAATGATGATGACGCTGATGATGCTGATGATGGTGCTGTTTATCGTGCTGATGCTGATGCTGATGATGCTGATGCTGGTGCTGATGATGATGATGATGACGATGACCATGATGATAATGATAATGATGATGCTGATGCTGATGATGATGATGATACTGATGGTGATGATGATGGTGGTGATGCTGATGATGCTGATGATGATGATGATGATGTTGATGATGATGCTGATGATGCTGATGACGGTGAGGAGGAGGAGGAAGAGGAGGGGGAGGAGGAGGAGGAGGAGGAGGAGGAGGAGGAGGAGGAAGAGCAGGAGGAGAAGAAGGACGAGGGAGAGAGAAGGTGACGAGGAGGAGGAGGAGGAGGAGGAGGAGGAGAAGAAGGGGGAGGAGCGCGAGGAGGAAGGCATACACTTTGCTCTGCCGCGCGGCTGCTGCTGTTGCTCTTGAGCGCTCGCCTCCAGGCAAGACCTGTGGGGACAAAGAAAAGGACGAGGAGGAGGAGGAGGAGCAGGAAAGGGGAGGGGATGGGAGGGCTGGGAAGGGGAGGGGTGGGAAGTGGGGGGAGGGGAGGGGAGAGGAGGAGGAGGAGGAGGAGGAGGAGGAGGAGGACGAGGAGGAGGACGAGGAGGAGGACGAGGAGGAGGACGAGGAGGAGGAGGAGGAGGAGGACGAGGAGGAGGACGAGGAGGAGGACGAGGAGGAGGACGAGGAGGAGGACGAGGAGGAGGGGAAAGGGTATATTGGGACGCGCTCTTTGGAAAATACACGATGGACCGCCAGGAGGGCTGGACGCCCGGGACGCGGAAAAGCGGCGGCGGCCTCAGGCGACATGCAGCAGGGGTCGGGCAGGAGCGGAGGATTAAGGAGGCGGAAGAGGTAGCGAGGAGGGAGCAGGGAACAGCGAGCAGAGAGAGAGGCGAGAGGGAGGAGGCAGGAGTGAGAAGGGAGAAGCAGAAGGAGCAGGAGGAAGGGCGGAGGGAGGAGGGATCAGCAGCAGCAGGGGGTGAGGAGAGGACGCAGAAAGAGACAGAGGGCGACGGCAAAGGCGGCGAGCCCGGCTAGATCGCCAAAGACTCAAGACGCTACAGGACTGCGCACCAGCTCCCCTGCGGCTCGTCGGTGGACCTCACGGGATCTCCAACCGCCTATGCTCCTCCTCCTCCTCCTCCTACTTCTCCTTACCTCCTCCTCATCCTCCTCCTCCTCCTCCTGCTGCTCCTCCTGCTGCTCATCCGCCTCCTCCTCCTCCTCCTCCTGCTGCTCCTCCTGCTGCTCCTCCGCCTCCTCCTCCTCCTCCACCTCCTCCTCCTCCACCTCCTCCTCCTCCTCTTCCTCCTCCTCCTACTTCTCCTTACCTCCTCCTCCTCCTCCTCCTGCTGCTCCTCCTCCTCCCTTCCTCCTCCCTCCTCCTCCCTCTCTCCTCCTTCCCTCCTCCTCCTTCCTCCTCCTCTCCCTCCGCCTTTCTCCTCCCTCCTTCTCCTCCTCCTCCTCCTTTTCCCTCCTCCTTTCCTCCTCCTCCTCCTCCTGTCCTCTCCTCCTCCTTCTCTCCTCTCCTGCTCCTCCTCCTCCTCCTCCTCCTCCTCCTCCTCCTCCTCCTCCTCCTCCTCCTCCTCCTCTTCATACTCCTCCTTTTCCTCCTCCTCCGCCTCCTCGTCCCGACTTCTAACATTACATGGGCAACTGCCTCCGCACTGCGGAGAGTTCTGTCCTTGCTGTAATCAGCGCGCTCCATGATGATACCACCAGGGCGTCCACGAACTCGGATATAGTGAGAGAGCGTGACAGGAGGACCGCTGCAGATGCAGCGGCTAGCAAGGAGGTTCGGAAGCATGTTGCGCCAGAGACAACTTCTCGAGGACACAAGGTTGCCCACCGCTTTCCCAAGGGAGATCACCCCAATCCTGCGCCCCTTTTTGGCTGTGTTGAGGAAGGTTCTCTGCCCTTGGCGGGCCAGGAGCCTATTGAAGCGTTGCTAGAGGACTGGGCGTCCATTTGGTCCAAGCCTCGCGTGCAGGTGACACGCACCCCAGAGACTGGCCAGCATCGGACTCGCTCCCACATACCACGGCGGATGATGTGCTCGGTTCAACTGGTAAGTTCGATAAAGGCACGGCCCCCAGATGGGATTGATTTCTTTTTTCTCAGCAATGACAGCCAGGGTGAGCAGCGAACTCCGACCAACAAGGTACGGTTACGTTTCCCTCCCGTCCGCGCCTGGGGGAAGGTACAACACTAAAAGTTGCTGATTGTGAACCGCCGGGAAAAGTAGCGAATTTTCCCCACTGCGCCGACCGCATGCCAGAGGACTCATTAATTGCGAGTGGGTGGCGCTGAGAGGCCGCGAATGGCCGCAGACCAGCGGAGCCGCAGGAGAGGGGGAGGAGTCCTGTGGAGAAACCAGAACACTTGGAGTAGCGCACAAGCCAACCTGCAATAGGCGAGCCGTTGCGCGCATCCGAGCACTGAGGTAACTGGCAGGAGTGCCGAGTTAAACCTCTGAGTCCGAGCTCCGTGCGCAAGCACGTGACATATCAGGCCCGACGAATGAGCCCAGATTCCCATCGATACGCATTCCCACCTAAAACGTATCGGCCTGGAGGGGATCAGCCAGGAACGTGGCCCAGCCAGAGCAGCACATGAAACACCGCCCCATGGTGCCATATGTCATTGCGCCGACGGCGCATCCATGGCGCATGAATCGATATCAGCCAGTCCGGCACGGTCGCCCCAGGCCCGGACAGGAGAACAGAGAGGGGAAGAGGAAGGACAAGACGAAAGAAGCGGGGGCGGACTGCAGTGATACAAAGTACACCAGAACTGTATCATGGCGAAGCGGGCGAGGCTGCCCGGGAGAAGAAACACAGCTAGCTGAGTGTAGCGAGCGGCGCGCCGAATTACGACCGAGCAGAAGAGGAGGAGGGAGAAAACAAATAGCACGCGAATGATACGAGGAGCATGCAGCTGGCCTTCCTGACGGGGCCTCCTGAAAACAATCCTGACGAGATGCTGTGCGAATCACGGACGTAGCCGCGGAAAGCGTCGGCCATGTCGGCGGCCTGGAGGCCGTGTCGGACAGCATCGTGCGTTTGATACAGGGCGAATGCCCCGATCGCCCGGAGCGCAGCCGACGTGGCCCTTGGCGCTGCCGCCCCAGCAGTGCGTGGGGAGAGAGCGCTCGTGGGGAATGCCCGAAAAGTCGCTGAGGCACTCCTCTGCTGGCGGCCGGCTGAGTCCGACACATTGGCGGCACAGGGTACGAGATTGAGCACGAAAAGCGTAATGCTGTATACTGTCCTCCCCGCGCGGGCAGTTGAAGAGACAACCCCCTGCCCTGCCGAAGCGGCGGGCAGTGATCCAATCATACCAAGCAGTACAGATTTGACACGTCTGGACCCTGCGGGGGAGGAGGGGGAGGCGAGGGCAAGAGTATTGAGCCACCTCGCCAGGCGGTGGCCAGGCAAAACATCGAGCTGCCATTTGTCGAGTTGTTTCCTAGTGTGCCTTGCAGCAGAAGTAGGGAAACGAACTCTATACACCGACGCGTTTCCGACCCTGCGCTGCAACTCGCACACGGAAGCGGATCCTGGTGTATACGGGACACGCTGGTGTATACACTTTTGACATTTCCCCTGGGAGACGGGGAAACAGCTATACACCACACCACCCCGACGTCGCCCCTGACCCTCAAAAAGTCCAGGGATTGAAAAACAGCACGCCGCTGGCAATGTACATGTTCCAGTTTCCGAGGAAGGCCGGGGAGCAGCGACAAGAATACCAGCGGCCCGCGCTCGCCGCCCGCTCCGCTCCCGAGCGGCGGGGCGATTCGCAGGGTCGAGGCGAGAGGGCGCCGCACGCACCTTGCCGCTCGGCCGCTGTCAGCTCAAGCGGTGGCGGCCCGGAGCGAGAACAGAAAAGCCTGGTCGGTGCACAGCCAGCCCGTACAACAGGGGTGCGCGATAAGGATGCAGGGGCCTTGGACGCCACCTCGAAGCTATTCGAGCGGGGCGCGGCCGACGAAAGTGGCGAAGGATGGACCGAAGAGGCAAGGATGCAAGGGTACCCTTGGCAAGGTTGTCCATCCATACGATGCGGGCTGACTGTACTGCTGGACGTGCCCCGCCCGGGACTGGTTCCCAGCGTCGCGGCTCAGCCGGTGGAGCTGGCGAGCACGGGCTGGGATCCGGAGACCGCTGTGCGCGGCGTTCTCGGACCTGGCGACCCCGGCCCTCGCCGCCCGGGCGGCGGAATGGAGAGTCATCAAGAAGCCGCCGAGAGATTTCGCGCAGCGATTAGCTGACATGCTAAATTCTTGGAAGCAGGTTCCTAAGGTGTTAAGGTGTACGATCTGCGGCTAGTCCTGATAGACTTTCTTGACAAACCGACTGGGGGAGTGCGCCCGATCGGCCTCCTTCCATTGGCAGCTCGAGTGTGGTCAACGATTCGCTTTCGGGAGCGCTCCAGATGGGCGAAGGCTCTCAGCTCGCTGCTGCTTTGGGGGCCAGGGCAGGGCCACGTCTTGCGACAGGGCGGCACGGCTGCACGGCGCCATGCCCCACTTCGCTCGGCCTGTACGTCCAGAGTCTGGCTCGGCCTTTCCCAATCTAGAGAAGTACTGCGAGAACATATCTCATGATGAACTCAGGGCCGCTGCGGCCCGCGCGAGTTTTCTCTACGTCTTGCCTCGCGCGCTGTATTATGTGCATCCGGCCCCCCACCGCGCGGCCCTACGGGGCGCTGCGCGAGTCGGCCTCTCGAGGCTCACAGGGCGGGGATCGCTGGATGCTCGCGCGCCACACCTCTGTCCAGACTGACGCTGCCGGTGCTTCTGAAGCGCGCCGACCTCGCAGCACCCGCTGCGGCTTGTCAAGAATGCGATCGACGACATCTCGTTCCACGCTACGCGAGGCAGGGGCACAGTCGCCCGACAGCTCCCCTTGGCGTTTAACACCGTCGCAAACGGAGTCGCGGCTATGGATATCCCGATCTCACGGGGCAAGGCCGGATTCCTTGCCAGTTCCAACGGGCCCGCGACCAGCCTCTGTGAAGGATGGGCGCTGGAGCTGAAGGATCGCCCACACTCACGTCGGGACTTGGGCGGGGACGCGACGGACGGGAGGTTCAGGCGGGTTCCGACTCATGTCGTTAGGTTCCTGGCAGGGCAGAGGCGTGCCCTGCGTCTACACACCCTGCAGCGTGGAGGCACCAAGATTTGTCAGGCCCATCGTGCTGGGCCTTCCGCTGTGTCGCTCTGGGGTTTCTGCGTGCACGGTGTCGCGGACACCCGTCAGCACCAACTCCGTGTGACTGCAGGCTCCCACGGGGTGCCTCCACAGGCTTTTTGCGAGCTTGTGGCAGGCGCGGCTGGGGGCGGGATCGCTTCGTGATCAAGATTCGCGACAGCGCAGGGCAAGATGGGGAGATCCTATGGGATGGCCTCCTGACGGCGCCCGTTCTCCAGGCCCTCTTCGACGACGGAGCGAAGCAGGCGGCCAAGCGGCGCCCATGGGTCTCGCGCCGAGACCCGGTGGCAGCGCTTCACATCGCGTGCCAGCGAGTGGGATGGAAGTCCTGGGCCCCACGCGCCCGGTTGACGACTGGAGGGCGGAGTGGGATTCTCCTCCTCCTCCTCCTCCTCCTCCTCCTCCTCCTCCTCCTCCTCCCTCTCCTCCTCCTCTTCCTCCTCCTCCTCCTCCTCCTCCTCCTCCTCTCATCCTCCTCTTCTCCCTCCTCATCCGTGTCGTTGGCCAGGTCGAGCACGCCGCGCGCCGGGGCCGGGGCCTCCGACGTGCGCGCTTCGCTAGCAAGACGGGGCCATTGGTGGGCCCACCCCCTTTTTTGTGGCGGCCCGTCCTGGAAGTCAGGGCATCACCACCACCATCGAGATCGGGATCTTCCTCCCTCGGTGGAGGCACGCCGCCGACAGCGGAGGGCCGGGGAGGAGGAGGAGGAGGAGGAGGAGGAGGAGGAGGAGGAGGAGGAGGAGGAGGAGGAGGAGGAGGAGGAGGAGGGGGAGAGGAGGAGGAGGAGGAGGAGGAGGAGGAGGAGGAGGAGGAGGGAGGAGGAGGAGGAGGAGGAGGGAGGAGGAGGTGGAGGTGTTGGCGTCCACCTCGAGGCCCGCGAGTGACCAGAGGGCCGCAGCGGCGGCGCCGGCGGCACGCTGCGCCCTGCCCTGCAGGCGGGCAGCGCGGGGCTCCGCTCCGCGGGGCGGGGGGCCGGGAGCATCTGTGCAGGGGGAGGGGGAGGAGGGGGGAGGAGGAGGAGGAGAAGGAGAGGAGGAGGAAGGAGGAGGAGGAGGGGACCCAGGGGCCCGCCCAGGATGCGAAGGGCTGGTCCCCGGGGAGGAGGAGCGGAGCCGGATTGGGGGGCCGGATTGGGGGTCTGGCGGAGCGCAGCACCGGCAGTCCGCGCTTCGAGGTGCAGTGGCTGGCACGCACTGGTCGCAAGGGCGGGTGCACGACCAAGATGCGTCTGCTCCCGTGCTGTGTCGGCTGTGCCCGGAGGAGAGAAGATCTCCCCATCACAGGTGTTGCAGGTGCCCAGGTCGTTAAGCCTGGAGGCGAGACAATATATCTCTTGAGTTAGTGGCCGCGCCTAAGGACGTTGCACAAGCCCCGCCCGCTTGGGGCGAGCGCTTCGCCCGTGGCATCTTCACTGAATCAGATCTTTGCGTTTCTCGGCAAACGTTTGACCCGTGCTGGGCGCTAAAAGGCACAGGCATAGATCTTCCTGCGCTGCTCGAAAGTGGATACGTGGATAATTACGTGTTCACAGACGGATCGGAGCCCAATTCTGGATTTCATACTCTGCGCGCGACTGGCTAGGCCCGCGTTTTACTCCGCAGACCGTGCGTTGCAAGGTACGGGCTACGGGGTTGTGCCACCTGAATGTGCGACCAAGCACACGGCGAGGGACGGGGAAGATTATGCGATCCTCATGGTCTCACAGCATGTAACTGGCACGGACAATGTCTTGTCATGTGTGCAAAATTATTCTAGGCTACCGTACCTGTCAGAGGAGCGCCACCTAAGTGGCCAACCCACGGGCTCACCTGTGGCTCAGTGTGCATGCCAGAGAGGATTTGCCGCAGCGAGTATTCAAGCATGTGGAAAGTCATTGCTCTATGGTGCAGGTTGAAGAAATATTTGTCTCGCAGTTTGAGCTGGTAATTAGGCGGACAAGTTCGCCAAGCGACGAGCCAGTCATGGTGCTTCGTCAGACAGAGATGTGTTTCTTATGGACGGATGTCTCGCTATCGCGTCGCAGGCGGTGAATCTTGCGGCTAAGATGGCCACAAGGATGGTCAGTGAAGAATTGCACGATCACCAGGGCCTGGACTCGATCCGTTTGATTGACCTAGGCTTTTGGCCCACCCTGCCCGTCGATTCCCAGCCTGGTCCCGAGGCCCCTCCACCTCATCCCCCTCATCCTTCTCATCCTCCCTCCTCCGCCTCCTCCCTCCTCCCTCCTCTCTCTCTCTCGGGGATCTTCTGACCCGGGTCAATCCAGACCCGGGTCAGCGGGAAACCAAAAACTGCAATGCAGGAAAGAAAAGCTGCAACGCAGCTCTTCGCAAACCCGGGTCAGCCAATATGTGCGGCCGCCTCGCGGCCACGAGCGGCTCCCTGACCCGGGTCAGCCAGAGGGGGCCTTTGCAGGATCCTGCAGGATCCGGCGCTCTGGCTGACCCCCGTCTGCACTGACCCCCGTCTCTTAGGCCCCGACTCTCCCTCCCTCCCCCTCCTCCGGCCCCTCCTCGCCGCTGGACCTGAGCAGTTCCTCGACCTGTCGCATGGTGTCCTCAGGCGAGGTGACGCTGTGCCCGACGGTGCGTGGGTGCATGTAAATCTCGTGGTCGCCGCCACCCTCTCTGGAGGCAGGAGGAGGGAGGACGAGAGCGAGGACCGAGGATTGGTGATGGAGGAGGGAGCGCAAAGGAGGGAGGAGGGGAGGGAAGGAGGCAGAAAGGGAGGGAGGGCAGGGGAGGGGAGGGCAGGAGAGGCCGGGGAGGGGGGGGGAGGGAAGGAGGAGGAGGAAGAGGAAAAGAGGGAGGGAGGGGAGGGAGGAGAGGAAAAGAGGAAGAAATGGAGGGAGGGGAGGGAGGGGAGGGAGGGGAGGGAGGGGGGGAAGGAGGGGGGAGGAGGAAGAGGAAAAGGGGGAGGATGAGGAGGATTACTGCAGTCCTGGAGAAGGAGGCGGAGGCGGAGGCGGAGGCGGAGGCACAGGCGGGAGAGGAGAAGGGACAAACCAAGTGCGAGCGCCAAATCTGACATCCTCTCCCCCCCTCCCGGCGCTTTTCCCGTTGCGTTGATGTTGTTTCTATCCGTGGACGAGTGCCGGAACCGACCTGCAACTTCATCGTGTCATGCGCAATCAAAAACAATAGAAACTGCTTACATAGGGGGGAAGGACGAGGAGGAGGAGGAGAAGGTGCTGGGTGAGAAGGAGGATGAGCAGGGTGAAAAGGAGGAGGATGTGTAAGGAGGAGGACGAGGGCGAACAGCAGCAGCAGGGACTAGAGCGGGAGGAGCAGGGGGACAAGGGAAAGGCGGGAGGAGGGGAAGCGGAGGCGCGACAACGATAAAAAGGGACTCGAATCCAGAAAAGTGGCCCGCGCTGGGGCGAGAGCGCCATTCTGAACGACGAGACTACAGCGCCGATCTGAAAATGAGGCCCACGCTGCAGCGGGAGCGCCATTTTGAAACACCGAAAACGACCGAATTGCAAGAGGAAGCATTCGAACAAACGGTGCTTGAAATCCTGCGTATAAAACGCAGTACGTGGAGAAGGCCGAGAAATCTTCTGCACAGAATCAAGGGAGTGAGGAGAGTAGTACTCATACTGTGTGATTGTGGGAGGGAAGATTCGGAGAAAAGAAGAAGGGGGGAGGAGGAGGAGGAGGAGGAGGAGGAGGAGGAGGAGGAGGAGGAGGAGGAGGAAGAAGGAGGAGGAGAGGAGGAGGAGGAGGAGGAGGAGGAGGAGGAGGAGGAGGAGGAGGAGGAGGAAGGAGGAGGAGGAGGAGGAGGAGGAGGAGGAGGAGGAGGGAGGAGGAGGAGGAGGAGGAGGAGGAGGAGGAGAGAGGATGTGAGGATGTGAGGAAAAGAAAGAGGAGGGAGGATGATGAGGAGGAGGAGGAAGAAGAGGCGGAGAAGAAGAAAAATAAAAAGACAAAGACGAAGAAGACGGACAAAAGAAGAATAATAGGATGAAGAAAGCGAAACAGATGCGGGTACACGTGACGAGTGGGAGGGAGAAGCGAAAAGGGAGGAGGGAGGAGGGGGACCAGAGGAGAGGAGGGTCGGAGGAGGACCAAAACAGAAAAGAGGAGGATGAGAAGGGAGGACGACACGGCATGTCCAGGGACGAGAGAGGAGGGAAGAGGGAGTCAAGGAGAATGAGGAGGCGGAAAGAGGAGGAAGGAGACTGGAGGAATGAGGGAGACGAAGGAGAAGGAGGAGGAGGCGGAACAGGAAGACCAGTGAAACCCAAAACGATGTGCAAATAGGAAGAGGAGGATGGCGACGACGAGGAGAAGGACGAACAGCAGGAGAAGCCAGGGGAGGACGACGACGAGGCCCGCGAGGGCGAATGCGACGGGGACTGGCAGGATGACGTTGGAGGAGAGGGAGGAGGAGGAGCACCGTTTCTGACGGTTCCAGGGCCCGGCGACCGTTCTGGAAGGGTCGAAACACAACAAAAAACAACGTCGTCGCCGCCGTCCTCATCCTCGCCCTCGACTTCCTCGTGGTCGTCGTCGTCGTCGTCGTCGTTGTCGTTGTCGTCGTCATCCGCCTGCCCCTTGCGACGCCGCAGCCGGGGCTGGGACCGAAAGCGCTGCTGCGTAAAGTCTGGCTGCGGCGGAAAGGGAGGCGGGAAGGAAGGGAACATCAGCAGCCACATCAGTTCTGATGCCCCGAAGCAAAGTAAGGAGCTGGGGCATCAGAACTTTTCGCCTCGAGCGGCTGAGGATGAATCCAGCGCCGCGGTCCATGGACTAGGGACCAGGGAGGTGGGAAGGGGAGAAAGGGAGGAGGAGAAGATGTGAGGACAGGAAGGCGGTGGAGGGAAGGGGGAGGAGAGAGCGGGCAGCAGGGAAGGCGGGAGGGAGGGAAGGAGGGAGGGCGAGGCCTCTTCCGTCTTGTCCCCGAAGAAGTGCACGACGGAGAACTCCTCGGGCGAGACGAACTGCAAGCAGAACGTCTTGTCCCAGCCGACGGGGCAGACGTCAATACCTATCTGGCCGCCAATGCTGAACATTAGCTGGAACTCCGTGTCCACACCTGAGAAAACGCCAACTGCCCGACTGCACCAACCCAAGCCAGGCCAACCCCGGGCCCGGGACTGGCGGACATACTCCGCTTCGTAATGCCAGGAGAGCGTACGCACCGATCCTGGACCTGGCATTGGCCCAAACAAGATCGGCGACCAGCAGGGCCCCTGGCGCCCCCATGGCACCAAACATTCTCCGGAGCTCCCCGACGATCCGCTGCCGGAACCCCGCCTCCTTGCATGCCGTATCGAAGGCGCCCCGCTCTGCCGCGGAGAGCGAGGGAGTGCGACCGATGGCAGAGGACCCGAAAACTGCACAACACACACAAACTGTTGGCGGTCTAGTCGAATCTCTTAGGTCGGCGAAAAACTCCCATTCCCGCACCCCTGACGGCGCCCGCGGCAACGCCCGCGGCAACGCCCGCGGCGCGCTCCAGGTGCTGGGACAAGGCAAAGCGCCGATGTTCGCTCCGGGGGGGGGGGGGGGCGGCCATCTAAGAGCTCGGCGGGGGCGCCGGAGCGCCGAAACGCAGATGTCGTAGCACACGATTGTTCAGAAACTGGAATTCGAGGCGTGGACGAGGCGTGCCAGCACCGACCCAAGACATCCGCGCGCGCCTCCGAAGATCTCTGGCCCCCGCATCCAGCCAAGCTGCCACCTCCGCCGACGTTTCGCTTCCGCCGGCCTTCCGCCGAGGACGGGACGCCCCGAAAGCGAGGCCGATTCCAGACGCCCTCCATGTGTGCAGAGACATCCGACGATGAACGTTCGCCCTGGATCCCATTTTGATTGGAGGGGAAGAAAGCGGGGACCATAACCAAGACTGGGCGCGGAAACTTCGTGCCGATCTTGGCCACCGTCCATCTTGGTCAACACCTTTTCGTGGACCATCCTCACGAACCGGCAGCGGCTGACATGGACAATGACCAAAATCGCATCGACTAAATCCTGCGACATCTTGGTCATGGTCCCCGATTTTTCTTTCCTCGATTGACAATCCAGTGGTCCGAAAACATGCCCCATAAACCGAAATGTACGAAAAACTGACGGATTGCAAAATAATCGCTCCGTAGGATGTCCGGGTATGGTAGGTTCGCGCGGCGTCGGCGCGCGCCCAGGTTATTGACGCGGCGTCGATCGCTCAACATTGAATAAGTCGCGGCCCCGATCGTTCCAGGTTGAACTCGGTCGGGCCCAGTCGCGTTGCCGTCCGTCGGTGCTTCCACATCGCAGAAATCAACCTGGAACGCCGTCGCCGTCGTCGCCAGCGCGCCATCGCCGCATGAACCAAGCATAGTATTGATGCACATTTATTAATGCATATACAAAGTTGTATATATTTGCATGTATGTAAAAAGATATGTGGATGGATGGGTACATGTATGTATATACATATATATATATATGTATAGATGTATATATACGTATATATACACATATACATATACATATACATATACAAATACAGATACATATACATATACTTATACATATACATGTACATATACATATGCATGTACATACATACGTACGTACACACATACATAACTGTATGCATTTCTTCATATATATATACATCCTAGAACCATCGCGCGCGTCGCTCGCGCTCAAGTTCTAGCTAGGCTGGATGGTCGAACTCTTATGGCTTCCTGTTGGGGCTCCGGGAGCCCAGGGCTGGAAATGTTCCTTCGGCCCCCGCCTGGACCGCTGAGCTCTTGGGAGCCTCTCTCCAGCCTTCTGGATGCTGCTTGAGGCCTCTTGGGGGCCTCTTGGGCTCTCTTGGGAGCCTCTTGGGACCTCCTCGGAGCATCCTGGACTGCTTCTTGAAGTCGTCATGGGACCTTCTTGGCATGTCTTCGGGGGCCTCTTAAACATAATTTTGAAGCCTTTTGGGTGCCGTCTTAGGGCCTCTTGGAGCCTCTTGGGGGCTTCTTGGGGGTTTCTTGGGGCCTCTTGGGGGCCTCCTGGGGGCTTCCTGGGGGCCTCTTGGGGCCTCTTGAGGGCATCTTGGGGCGGAGAGCTTGATTTTTCAGTTCGCGTTCCCTCTCTTGGGTCCCTCATTGGGCCTTGTTGGGGCCCTCTTGCGCAGTCTTGGGCGGCTCTGGTGCCGTCTCGGGGCTCTCTTGGACCGTCTTGGGGCCCTCTTGGGGGCTTCTTAGAGCCTCTTGGGGGCCTCTCGGGGGCTACCCAGGGGCCTCTCGGAACCTCTTGGGGGCATCTTGGGGCGGAGAGCTTGATTTTTCACTTCGCGTTCCCTCTCTTGGGCCCCTCTTGGGGCCTTCTTGGGACTCTCTTGCGCCGTCTTGGGCGGCTCTGGGGCCATCTCGGGACTCTCTTGGGCCGTCTTGGGGCCCTCTTTGGGGCTTCTTGGGGCCTCTTGGGCCGTCTGGGAGCGGTTTTGGGAGCCTCTTGGGCGGTGCTTTAGCGCCGGAAACACGGAGCAGCGATAATGCAAAAAGAAAACAAAGAAACATAAGAAAAACAATGAAAATTCACGATGTCGCCCTCTCCGGGCGCACTTGGGCGGCATCTTAAAGGCCTCTTGGGGGCCTCCGGGGTAATTAAAAACGCATCGTGCGACCTCTTGGGGGCCTCGCGGGGCCTCTTGGGGGTTTCCTGGGGGCCTCTTGGGGCCTCTTGCGGGCATTTCGGGGCGGAGAGCTTGATTTTTCATTTCGCGTTCCCTCCCTCATCGGTCCTTCTTGGGGCCCTCTTGCGCCGTCTCGGGCGGCTCTGGGGCCGTCTCGGGGCTCTCTTGGGCCGTCTTGGGGCCCTCTTGGTGGCCTCTTCTTGAGCCGTCTTGGAGCGGTTTTGGGAGCCTCGGTCGCCTGGGGCAGCGCCTTGCAAATGTTTTTCCTCGAGACTTTCGCCATCATTGGGAATCGTCGGCGCTGGCGTTTTCAAAATCTGCTCACTTGCTTCGCCGCCGGATCAGGCGCGCGGCTTACCTCATCGCGGATGCAGGCAGCCTTTCGGAGCGAGACTCCTTCTGATCGCACCGCCCACGTAACTTTCCACTCCGATGGGGGCGGCGCGGTTCCCTGGATCAACCCAGAATCAGGCTCGGTCGCCAGAGGCTCGCATGACTTCTCACTTGGCCAAACGGTGGAACACGCCGGAGGCTGCGGCACAGTCGGCTGGAAAAACGCGTCGGCCCTCCTTCTTACCCCACAGGCCACGCGATGCGACTGAGAACTGCTGTGCCGCTCCAAAAGCACCCTGGCGCGAAGGCCCGTCTTCGGGCGAATCTGGAACTTGGCAAACTTTGGAAACCTGGCGCCGTCACATCGATTGCCAGAAGCGACGAACTGAGCGCATATCCTGCAACCGAGGCCCCACGTGCCGCAGCTCGCGCCTCTCGCCAACCGCGATCGGCCCTCGTAGAGGGCACGCGCCCCGTCGAACTCAGGGCACTTCTGCCACGCGTTCCAGATGCCCCGCCTCGGACAAAACCCCATCAAACAACTGCCGCGCGTCATCCGGCAGCGGGCGCTTTCGCGGCGCAGTCTGCGAACCCCTCCGGCCCCTGGGCAACTTTCCGTGGCAGCGGCGCGAAAATCACGCTTGGAGTTTGCGCCGTCCGCGCACGGGCCTTCGACGACCTCCTCGATGGATGCAGCGTTCGCGGCGAGGGCCGCCCAACAGTATTAAATGTGCACCCCCTGCGGCTTGTCGAGGTCGAAAAAGATGTCTCATGTGCCGCGGCATTCCTCTGCGTCGCCCGCGTGGCAGTCGGCTTCTCCCCCCCTTGAAATCACCTAGGTTTGGCCTGCTTCCCCGCCAGTGGCTGGGGCCCAAAGCGAAGCGGTGGCGCAGGCAACGCCATCCCGTGCAGTAGATCCCCTTGACGCTGCTTCCCCAAGGTGCGTTGAGCCACTCTCTGTGAGCCAAACGTTAAAACCAGTCGCGCACATTTAATCTATAATACCTCGTGTCACGGAAGATAAAAGTGCTTTGGGTCGTAGAGCGCCCTATCTACACGACCACGCATCGGGTGATAAGGAGGTTGTTGGATGATTCAACTGGCCACAATTCAGTGCATCGCATCGCTTAGCAGCGCGTCGGATAACAGCGTTCTAGCATGGAATATCATATCATACAACGCCGCTACACCGCTACACATCATAACATAATCTACTACAGTATACCAATACGTAGCAAGCAATGGCCAGCAATCGCAAAGCATTACTTTATAGGGCATAACATAATCACGTACAATGCCCTGGCGTATCATCGCTCACCATCGCGCCGCATCGCATCGCAAAACGTATTATGGCGTGGATGTCATAACTTCCCATCGCCTTCCAATGCGAATCATCGCAGTGCTTCTTTATCATCACATAGCACAGCAACAACGGGACAACTGGACATAGCAAATAGCGATCCCGGTTGACTGGCAGAACTACCGACAACAGCAAGAAACCTTAGTGCGATGGGCAGCTGGCGGTGGACCGGGCAGCGGCTCTTGACGCTGAGGGATGGGTGGGCGGGCTCAAGAGCGCCGTGCAAAACGAATATTCGCAGGGAGCTCTTGCTTCAGTTTGCTCAAGTTGGAAACTGAAGCGTTTCGCACTGCCCATGGCAATCCATGGAGACCTCGAAGATACCGACCACGCTTGCTATACCGCAACACGCTTTTGATCGCGGCCCATTGGCCACAGCGCTGAATGTCCTGAAGAGGGAACCCTGCAAGCGAATGCACGCCTGGGCCCCCGCGTCGGAGCGCGCGCGGCGCAAACATATGATCTGCTGAGCCCAACTGCATCACCGCTGCCTCGAACCACATCCGAAGCAGGCCTGGGCCGAAGGGGCGGCTTTGTCTGCTGGCGCCAATCCTAAGAGCAACGGCGGCGCGATAGCGTTTAACCGCGTCCTTTCGACGCGAGACTCGCCAATCACAAAAGCATCGTCTTGAGCCCGAATCTTGCTCATCTCTCCGTCGGGCTCGGGGAAGAGGGCGAGTGCCCACTTGGGCCTGGGGTCCGCCGCCCCTCGCGCTGGTCGCGCGGCAACGCGTGCCTTCGGCGCGCGCGTGCGCCCGATCCTTGCGCGCGCGTCGAAGGAGAAGAGGACCGCCGCCGCTTCCAGCGGCCCAGGCGGCTCCATGGACATCAGGGCGACAGCAACCGCGAGGGCGGCCTCCCAGGGGCACGGATCTCGAGCGCATCCCGGATCTTCTCTCGACGCCGTCGAGGGCGCTGAGAGCTGCTGGCAGCCGAGACGCCGGCGCTCGGCGCGTCCAAGCACTGCCGCGCAGGGCGTTGCAAGCTTCGCGGGCTCGAGCACCGCCCATGAAGAACTGATCTGCGAGGTGGCGCTCGAGCAGCTGGTCGAACTCCTCGACGGGGCAATCTGGCGCGGCCGCTCGAGGAAAGGCCCGCGCGAAGACCCGGGAGGCCTCGCGGTGCCTCGCGACGGTGACGTGCTCGACGCGGCGCCTCGCCAGGTGCCCGGGCTCGGCGGGCTCGTCCAGGCGTCTCCGCTTCTGCCCCCGAGCCCTCGCAGCGGCCTCCCGCTTCGCCTGCGCCCGCCGTCGGCGGCGAACGGGCGCCGGTGGCAGAGGCTCGGTGAGACTGCGCAGCAAGGGCCTGCTGCCGTCGGCGCCGCGATCCGCCGCAGCCCCAGCCCTCGGACTCGTCGCCCCACGGGGGCTGGAAGCGGCGAGGACAGCTCGGGGCGGCCGGCCAGTCGATCGCCCGACCTCCGACCGAGGCCCCCAGGTCAGCACGCCATCGCTGGAGGAGGGCTGGCTCACGTACGTTTCGGCGCGCCAAGGAGGGCGCAGCACGCGCCTGCACTCGAACCGCCGCGCGACAGAGGGCCGGGGGATACGTGCCTGACAGCGCGGTCTCCCACATCATATGTCACTTACTGGGGGTAACTCCAACTCTGATTTGGCCCCGCTGAACCTCGCGAGGGGCTGAGCAGCGACGCTGCAAACCAAAGTCCTCGAGGCCCTCCATGGTGCTCACCAAACGGGCCCTCCTGCGATAAAGCGCCCCAAACTGACAATAATTCAAACATGCCGACTGGGCCTCTTGAGTTCTGATGGGCCTGATCAGCGGGGGCCAACTATGAAGTTTGGAATGCGCGGGACTCTCGAGGCCCACTTGACGCGGCATGTAAATGCAGCGTTCATCCTACGTACAGTAGCGACCGCCCTTTGATCACGAATATCATCTGGAGCCGATGGGGAACTCTTGGTCGCGCCCCAGTTCGTGCAAGGATTCCAAAACCATGTGAACCGAGTCAAACCTGACTTAATCCACCTAAGGATCTCACGAAAGATGCGACGGCGGGCGATATCCAGATTGGGCGACAGCTCGACGTCCATAGGAGGAGCAGTTCTAAAGCCACGTTGCAAACAAGCCCCCGAGAAACGGCGTACCCAGCGAACAGCCCCAAATTGGCCTTGTGCCTGGGTGCGGGAAAGCCGCGCTCGTCACGGGCGGCGCGGACACTCCTGGGCCGCGCCCGGCCCGCGCTTCATAGTCGGCCCCAGCTGCTCGCCCTGTCGACGCGACGAAGCTGGAATGGAATCAATGCGACATGCTCGCCGACTGATCAGATGCGATCGCCATATCTTCATGAGAATGCGATCCGATCTGAAGTAGTTTCTGGGGGGCTGCCCCCAACGCCCTATCCAGGTTCGCGCGGGGGGCCTGGCCATGGGCCCCCGCCCCGCCCCCGTCGGCGATGCGGCGAGCGTCGCCGAGATACGCGCTGAGGACCCCAGCCTCGACGAGAGCCCCAACCCCGCCCAGGCAACAGCGGGGGTGCCCAAATCCCCTATGCAAGAAGCCGAAACCGATGTCGGCCCTATACTGAGCGGCACCCTGTCAGCTCCGGCGCGCGCGCAATCCAGCCAAGCGAGGTCTTGGGGCCCAGCGCGGTGGAGACGCGCCAGCAGCCGATCAGATCCGAGCGCTTCGCCAGGTCGCACCGAGCCTCGGACCGCAAGCCGAGAGCTCCCATCCGAGCAGCTCCGCTCCGAGACCTAATGCCGACGCCGCCGCCTAATATTGCGAGCAGCCCGCGGAGCACATGAGCGTCGACGCAGGGCGTTCAGCTCGCAGACCTTGGCTCGACCGCGCTCCGCGGCCAAGATCTCGGGCAGGTTATCTCCGATTAGACAAAAGTTCCGAGTCACAGTGTAGCCAACATGCTCCTGGAGTCACGGCGCAGACCCAACGTCGACGCTCGGGCTTCCTTGTCGCGGGCGGCGTCAGCCCGACGCCGGGCCCTAACCACCGCGCGACGCTATCGGGGGCGGTCGCTGAAGTACGACCTCGGGCAGCGAGTGCGTCTCGACCAAGCTCCGCGCCCGTCCGGGCGCGGATCGCGACGAACCAGCTCTCCGCGATGTCGAGGTAAAGTCAGCCAGCCCAACGACCGAAAACCCCAGCTCCGACTCGAAGACGGGCGCCAGCGAGGTCGGCCCCGCGTCGATGGAGCACCGCGCAGCGTCGCCCAGGTCGCTCTCGTCAGCGCAAGCCCCCAAGGCGCGGACGCGACATCTCTCCCTCCACGCCGTGGCCGACAGCGCCTCGCCCGAATGGAAGCGGCCGAAGCGGGCCGCGTAGCCGGTCTCGCCGGCGCCCGAGCAGTAGACTGTCGCAGACGTCTTGAGGCGGAAGTGGTGGCGCACAATGAAAACTAATCCCGCGGCCGCCTGGAACTCGCCAATGACGACCGGCGTGAATGAGCCCGCCCGGCCCTCGCACTCAAACTGCCGCCGCCAGGACATATGCAGCGCGCGCATGACTTGGGGAAAAACGTCAGTAAATGGTTGACGACGTGTCCGATCAAACACTAAACCTGGCGATCAGACATCGTCCAGCTCCGAATGGCAGCGTGTAGTTCGCAATGCGCAACCTCCAGGCGCGCTCCGGCTCATGCGTAGCCGCAGGGTACGTTCGGTCAGCGATGACCAACCCGAGCTGGGCAATGATCTTTTGCGCCCGAACGTCATCGCGCCAGACGAAGCCCCTGCGTCGGAGATCATCAAACAGGCAAGTGAAGAAACCCAAAGCATCTCGCATGTCCCAGCATATCAGGAAGGCGTTGTCGACGCACGGGGACAGGATTGGCAACCCTGGCTGCAGAATGGGAACCGGGTGTCGGTCCCTCGACACCCTGGCGTGGACTGAGCCTCTGTTGGTCTCGCGCAGCCGCGCCATCGCGGCCGCGATCTGCGCGTCCGTCAGGGCGGCGCGGCAAAAGAAGAGCGACCAAGACCAACCCGTTGGAATGACCTTCACGCGCATCCACAAGGTCTCACGCTCATCCGCATCCGTCCAACAAGACTGATCATCATCGGACACGCGCGATGCGCCGTAGTCACCAGCGGTGGCCCTGTGGGGTAAACAAAAGTAGCCAGCGACCCCCTCGACCTCGAACTGGAAGTAGCCGTCGGCGAGGTCAGCTCCTGAAACATGCGCGCCCAGTGGCCTTCCGCGTCGGCTGCGGCCATCCACCATCGTCTCTCCATCCCGCAAAGCCACGGCGGCAAGGGGCGAGGCAGTCGCCGGCTGGCTGACGGGAGGCTCTCGATGAAGAGAATTCGCTGGCCGACAATCAAACGCAAGTCTCAAGTGATAGCCATCCTTCTCGATTGCCGTGAGAACTCCCACGCGGCAGCGAGCACGCCGCCCCCGCGCTGTGCAGCTCACGAGCGAGTGCGCCCATCTGACGAGGCTGCCACAGTACAGAGTCCAGGTAGGGCTTGATCGGACTCTCACGCGCAATCTGGTTCTCGCCAGTCGGCGCCCGAAAGTTATGTTCGTTTCTATGGGGGCTTAGGGCTGTCCAAGAGGTTGGCTGCATAGCGGCAGATAGCGGCAAATAGCGGCGATTGGTCGCCAGGTGTGGCGAGCGCCGAAACCCTTGAACCATGGCGCCCTTCCTCGCCCTTCCTCCCCCCCTCTCCTCCCCCCCCTCCTCCCTCCTCCTCCTCCTCCCTCCTCCTCCTCCTCTCCTCCCTCCTCCCTCCTCCTCCTCCCTCCTCCCCCTCCCTCCCCTCCTCCTCCTCCTCCTCTCCCTCCTCCTCCTCCTCCTCCTCTCCTCCTCCTCCTCCCCCTCCCCCTCCCCAAGCGCGCCCCTGCCGTGCCCTGCCAGCGCCGCAATCACTTGCGAACGCCCGCGCCGCCCACGCGCGGGCCCCGCGCAAACCGCCTACCGATCCCCCCATTCGCCGCTAGTGGCCGCTAGACGCCAACAAAGAAAACTTTCCGCGCGTTTCGAAGCTTCCATGCAATCAAACCTACCGAAATATCCAACCGTCGGGATCCACCGCCACGGGCCGAGCGCCAGGCCCGACCACAGCTCCGAAGGGGCTCGGGGTGAGCGCCTCCGTCTCTGACAACTCTGACTCGATCCGCATCAAGAGGCCGTCGAGCAGCGTCATCCGTCGCGAAATCGTAAGCATCCAGAGCTCGAAGAACATTACGGAGAGCGCCCTTCCTTCCAAGTCCAGAAGGAGGCGGGCCGAGGTTATTCAGCCGCTTCCGCAGCCGGGCCCCCCACGGCGCGCTGCAGCGCGGCAGTGGCCGCCGCGGTACCGCGCAGCTGAAGACGGTGCCCCGCTCGAGCCGCTGCCAAGGCGCTCAGCGCGCTGACGGTCTCCGCGAGACGCCGATCGCAAGCCGCCCACCAGCGCCGCGACGCTGCCAGCAGGAAGGTCGGGCAGCTTGTCCGCGCGCACGGGGCCATCGCAACCCGAGGCCGTTATCCGCGCGGAAGAAAAAGGAACAGAGGAGGAACGGGGGGCGCCGCGGCCAACAGCGCTCCCCTCGGGCCTCAGGGCAATCACTGCCCCGGCGGCGACGACTTGTCGCCGCCGCCGCCCTTCCGGCTCTGGTCCTTCTGTCTCTCGTTTTCAGCAATCGCTCGGACTTCAAGATGATCGTCTGAGTCTTCCGTCGCTCGGCCATCTCCGCATCGAGCTTCGTGGTGACCGCGCCTCCACTGGTGTCGAAAGCGTGTGACATATGACTCCCCAAGCCATCACAATCATGGTTCCGAGGATTATTCTTCACAGCTCTCTGCATCATGAAGGCGCGCCTCGCGATCATCTCCGCAGAAGATGAGTTGGGAAGATTGATCTGATCATGCACCACAGTCATAGGCAACATGTTCATCATATGGAAGTGCACAAGCGCAACGGCGGTCCTCTCACCCACAGTACTGCTGCGTACCCATTAGTTGTGATACGCGGCGAACTCATAGCCCACCGCCGCCACTCCCCGCGACAGCTCAAGTACAGCACGACAATTATGGAAAAGGGGCCCCGTCGGCCACGGCAGCCTGCTCCATGGTCTTCAAAGCTTCCTTCAGGGTGCCCATACGAAAACCAGTCGAGGGGTCCAGGCTCAACGGCAGCAGACGGGAGCACCTCCTCTCGCCGCAGAGCTTCTCTTGCAACCACTTGGTTTTGTCCTGAGGCCGAACTCTCTCCGCTGTCCACTCTTCTCCTCGCTTGACCAAAGACACCGATCCCCGATGCATCGCCAGCTCGTCATTACCCTGAACGGCATCGTCGACATCTTCCCAAAAAAAACCGTCGACGGGTCAGCGTATACCACGACCGATGCCCCATCAGGGGCGGCAGCAGGGTCGCGAGGGACAGAAGCAGGAACCGCGGCTCTCCTGATCTCGGACAACGCCTTTGCCTCAGAACGGATCCGAGCAAGGTCCTGAAGTGCAATCGGGTTGTCGAAAGCGTACACATTCAGGCCGACTGGGAACGGAGCGTTCCTGCTCAAAGGTCGCGGACTCGCCACCACCGTTCGATCCGCAACATCAACCACTCGAACCGAAAAGCCGGGAGTAGACCAGATCCACATGGAGGCCTCTAGCTTGACCAGCAGAACTCTGTGATACTGTGGTGATAAAATATCTTATCGTCGGGATAGTGAACCAAAACCTGTTACTGGAGTACCCGGACTTATCGCGACAGCTCAGCGCGTACTCTCTGGCTCTCTGGTGTGTCCACGTCGACCACCGCCAGGTACCCACGGTCCCGACAACAGGATCCGATTACACAATAGCAAATCAGCGACACGAAGATGCCCACAAGCACACCCAGCGCGAAGCGCCGCGCAGACAACGTCAGGACCGACTCGTCTGGCTCCCGCTGGGGAACCTCGCAAGGGGTAGGCGACGGGATAGATTCTCATAGCTTCTCCACCAATGATTCGATGAGGCCCCCGAGTCGATGCAGTCGCCCCGTGCCGGCACCCGGCGTCTCACACGGCGCAACCTGAGGACAGGTCAGCGTGGGACACTCCGCGCAACGAGGGCACTCTGGTACCTGCGGGAAGGCTGGGCAGACGAGGCCAGGGCAGACTGGGCCAGTCTGGCGATCCCAATCGTAGAGATGTCCCACGTGCAATAGAGCGTTCGGCCAGGGCGCGAGCCCGGCCACCGCTTCCATAGCACGCCTGAACCAGAAGGACTGCGGAGCATACACTACCCATGATGCCCCCCTTCCCCTTGAGGTGGAGGGAACATGGAAACATAGTTACTGGGCATAGATAGATAGATAGATTCCGGAAACCCTGACCCCACACATTTTGGACGCCCGAAATGGGCACGGACAGAATGGGTACAATGCCCAACAACAAACGCTGCCCCAAAACAACAGCGGCCACTGTTGGGCAGGCGGCCTTCCGTCTCAGATGGACACAGGCCGCGGCAACACCGACACGAGTCCCGTTCAAACTGAACAGGAACTCCTGTTGGGCATTGTACCCATTCTTTCCGTGCCCATTCCGGTCGTGCCGACAAATGTTGTCATCTCTCGCGGGCGCAACTTCCACTTCCGCTGGCCTTCCGCCGGCGTCCGCCGCCGGGGGCGGCCTCGTTTCGCTTCCGCCGCCCTCCGCCGCTCTTCTGCCACCCTCCGCCAAGGAAGAGATGACAGCTCCTCCGATCCTCGGAGGCGCGGCCCTGTCTGAACGCCTCATATGCTGTTTAGGGGTCTGCTGGATGGGGCAGATGTTGATGGTGCACTGCCGGATCTCCAAGAACGTGCCACGGCCGTCCAGCGAGGCCTCGGGGCTCGCAACCTTCAGCAGGCGCTCCGCCTCCGCCCGCTCGGACGCCAGCAGCTTGTCGAGCTCCTCCCGGAACTTCTGCCACCTGCACGGGCGGAGCAACATGGGGCCCCTGTCCAGCGGCGCGCACAGATGGGGCGGCGCGAGGTGAGCGACGAAAAGAAGCGGGTCTTACGCGAGGTGGCATAGCGGCCTAATGCGGTGGCTTACGCGGGCCGTCAGCGCGGCACGCTTTACTGGAAGCAAGGGCGCTCGCGCGCGGCCTCATGCGAGCAGCTTACGCGCGAATGCGGGAGCAGACCCCGTTTTTTTTGCGTCGCCCAGGTGGGGGGCTGGCCTTCGGGCAGGGGCGGCAGGCTTCTCAGAGGCACTCCTCGGCTACACGCGTAAGAGGTGACCCCAGGCAGGAGTGACCTGTGGTGCGCGACCTTTGGGGGCCGCGGGGAGGCCGAACTGGAGCGCGCCAGCCGCTGCTGTCACGTCGCGTTCGGCCATCTGGAGGCCATCTGTGCCCGCACCAGAGGTCACTCCGGCGAAAGGTCACTCTTACGCACCGTCGAACTCCCAGCCTCTGAAGGCCTCTTTGGAGTCCCGAAACGGTGCGGTGACACACCGTGCGGTGACCTCGAAATGCCCCCAGACCTCACCGCACGGTCCGTCACCGCACGGTTTGGGGACCCTGGAGGCCCCTGCCGCCCGAGACGTCCTCGGAGAGCGACCCGAGTCCCAAAACCGTGCGGCGACCCCGAATCCCGACCGACTCACCGCACGGTGCGGTCACCGCCCCGTTTGGGGGCCCGGGGCCCTCCTCGGAAGCCTCCGGGGCCCTTCCGAGAAGGCCGCCCCCTCGCGCCCGCCGCCCGCCGTGCGCGGCGCTGGGGCCTGCGTGCAGGAGGGCGCCGACTATACGCCAACACCGATCCCGGCCAGGCCAATCCTGCGACCAGGATCGGTGTATATGCCTTCCTGCCCCAGGCAGGAGGGCATGTACAGTCAACCCGCACAGTAGGGATGGGCAACCTTCCCAGGGGCACCCTTGCATCCTCGCCTCCTCGGTCCATCCTTGGCCGGTTTCGTTGGCCACGTCGTGCTCGGCAACACCGATCCTGGCCAAGATCACCCTGGGCCCAGGATCGGTGTACAGTCAACCCGGATAGTAAGGATGCGGGATAAGACTGCAAGGGTCTTGTAGGGCCACTTCGAAGCTTTCCGAGCACGACGCGGCCAACGAAACCGGCCAAGGATGGACCGAGGAGGCAGGGATGCAAAGGTGCCCTTGGGAAGGTTGCCCATCCTTACTATGCGGGTTGACTGTACACGCCCTCCTGCCTGGGGCAGGAAGGCATATACACCGATCCTGGGCGCAGGATTGGCCTGGCCAGGATCGGTGTAGGTGTACAGTCTGGCCATCGCTCGGACGTCCATTTATATAATGTGTTTTTTGTTTGGTTTCGTGCGTGGTTTCTTCGCGAAATGATCAAGGATGCTCCTCGATGGTCCTCGCCGAAGGAAAAATGCACACGTCCGAGCGATGCCAAGTAGTTGGCGACCTCCGATGCATAACGCGCTGAGGCAGGGCGAACCTGGCCGCGACGGCCTGCACGGGCCGCCGGCGCGGCATGCACCGCGCAGAGGCGAGGGGCGGCCCGCGCGCGGCCCTGTGGCGGCAGGGCTGGGAATTCAGCGGTCCCGTCGGAGGATGTACAAGGAGGCGGGAGGAAGGAGGAACAGGGGAGATATGCGGGGCCAAGCGGACACACGCCTGAAAAACACGACTGTCGGCATGCTTCGCAAGAGTTGCTGCTGTGAGATGGGCTGGTGGGGATACGCGAAGCGTAAAGAATTCAGCGGTCCCGTCGGCGATGCCTCGCGCATCGCGTGAAGATCGGTCTGGGCTCGGTTTCGGGCAAGATGCAGTCAGCCCGCTCAGTCAGGATGAGCGGCTTCTTCAAGGCTGCCACAGCAGCCTTGCCCCTTCGGCCCGTTCTCAGAGCGGCTTTCGCTGGTCAACCTCGCTCGAAAAACATTCACATGGGCCTTCGAAGCCCTTGCATCCTTACCGCGCACCCTTACAATACGGGTTGACTGTAGTTGCATGCGCAGCTCGGCACAGGCGGGAGAGAAGGGCTTGCAGCAGCGCTTCCCCACCTCCGCAGCCACTTGCCTCAAAAGCCCCACAGAGGGCCGAGCCAGCAACACGGATTCTGCACTGTACACGCGTTGAATGCGGACAAAAGACACTGTGGGCGGCTCGCGCGAAATGCCCGCGCAACCGGACGGCCCCACTCTTGTGTTTGTGCCGCTCGCCTCTTCTCGCCGAGGTGGTCCGCGAAGCTCTTGCAGTGGATTTGCTCGGTGCCCCTGGTGCATCACCCGGAGGCATTCACGCCCGCGGCCGCTTGGGGTCTTGCCCTGGACCCCTGGGGAGAGGTGGACGGGGCTTCGCCGTGGGGGAAGCGGGCCCTGAGGGAGGCGGGTCCTGAGGTTTTCCGTCATCTTCGGGCCCTCGGGGTCCTCCACGGGCCCCAGGACTGTCAGGAAGCGGCTCAGGATGAAGACCTCGTCCTGGGGGAAGGTCCTGGGGTCCAGGACCCGATTCCCACAGGACCCGTTTACCACGTACTAGCCGTCCTCTTCCTCCTTTTCCTCCTCCTCCTCCTCCTCCTCCTCCTCCTCCTCCTCCTCTTTCTCCTCCTCTTTCTCCTCCTCTTTCTCCTCCTCCTCCTCCTCCTCCTCCTCCTCCTCCTCCTCCTCCTCCTCCTCCTCCCACTCAGGACCTGCTTCCCCCACTGCCCTGGGGGGGCTCCCGCCCCCGGATGCTGGCAGAAGCCCATGGTCCACCGGGGCCCACCTCTCTTCCAGAGGCCTTCGAGATCCCGGGGCGCCACGCCAGGGCGGTGGGCCCAAGCCTCTGGCGTCGTGGCTTTCCACAGCGTGGACCCCCAGGGGTCCTAACCCGTTTCCAAGAGGCCGGCTTTTCACCCCGACTCGTTCTTGGGCGGTCCCGGGGCCTGGAGAAGACTCCCCAGAAACCCAAATTGGCGACCCAAGCCGGTCGTGTTTGTTCACGACGCGAGGTGGTGTGAGGTCGTAGATGTATCCGTGCGGTGGGCCTAAACGCGTGGACCCCGTTCTCACTGAAGCAGAAGTCGAGCCTCTCGCGCAAATCGAAACCTCCGAGCTGGCCCTGCTGCTTTTGGAAGTCCCCAGCGCCCACGATGCCCACCGCGTAGACCTGGCGCAACCGCCCTAGCAGCGCGATCATCTCATCGCTCGCTTTCTGCGCTGGCACCGCGAGGGTGCCGTCCACGTCGAAGAGCACCTCAGTAGCCAGGAAAGACGCCCCCCACACCCAGGTTATCAGGGATTGGGGTCTTCAATACGCGGCTCTGGAGCTCTCGACCCATTCCTGGTGACTTTGGCTTTCGCCCGAGACTTTTTCTTGTAAGAGTCCCTGGGCCCCAAAAGCGGCCTCCAGGGGTCCAAAACTGTGAGGAACTTCGTCTTGACATGGCTCAAGACTTGGAGGCGGCTCCAGCCGTGGCGACGAATGTATGTCCAAAGAAGCCCAAAGAAATCCAGTAGCTCGATCATCGGATTCTCCTCCTCCTCCTCATCATCATCATCCTCCTCCTCGGCTCCTCCTTGGGCCATCCTCCTCCGACCACAACGATTCCGACGATCACGACGACAACGACGGCGACGACGACGACCGACGACGACGACGACGGTGGCGACTAACAACATAATAGTAGTAATGGTAGTAGTAGTAGTAGTAGTAGTAGTAGTAGTAGTAGTAGTAGTAGTAGTAGTAGTAGTAGTAGTAGTAGTAGTAGTAGTAGTAGTAGTAGTAGTAGTAGTAGTAGTAGTAGTAGTAGTAGTAGTAGTAGTAGTAGTAGTAGTAGTAGTAGTAGTAGTAGTAGTAGTAGTAGTAGTAGTAGTAGTAGTAGTAGTAGTAGTAGTAGTAGTAGTAGTAGTAGTAGTAGTAGTAGTAGTAGTAGTAGTAGTAGTAGTAGTAGTAGTAGTAGTAGTAGTAGTAGTAGTAGTAGTAGTAGTAGTAGTAGTAGTAGTAGTAGTAGTAGTAGTAGTAGTAGTAGTAGTAGTAGTAGTAGTAGTAGTAGTAGTAGTAGTAGTAGTAGTAGTAGTAGTAGTAGTAGTAGTAGTAGTAGTAGTAGTAGTAGTAGTAGTAGTAGTAGTAGTAGTAGTAGTAGTAGTAGTAGTAGGAGTAGGAGTAGTAGTAGTAGTAGGAGTAGCAGTAGTAGTAGTAGTAGTAGTTAGTGTAGTAGTAGTAGTAGTAGTAGTAGTAGTAGTAGTAGTAGGAGGACTAGTAGGAGTAGTAGTAGTAGTAGTAGTAGTAGTAGTAGTAGTAGTAGTAGTAGTAGTAGTAGTAGTAGTAGTAGTAGTAGTAGTAGTAGTAGTAGTAGTAGTAGTAGTAGTAGTAGTAGTAGTAGTATAGTAGTAGTAGTAGTAGTAGTAGTAGTAGTAGTAGTAGTAGTAGTAGTAGTAGTAGTAGTAGTAGTAGTAGTAGTAGTAGTAGTAGTAGTAGTAGTAGTAGTAGTAGTAGTAGTAGTAGTAGTAGTAGTAGTAGTAGTAGTAGTAGTAGTAGTAGTAGTAGTAGTAGTAGTAGTAGTAGTAGTAGTAGTAGTAGTAGTAGTAGTAGTAGTAGTAGTAGTAGTAGTAGTAGTAGTAGTCGTCCCCCCAAGGCTTTGGGGAGCCTGTGGGCGGGGGGGGGTACTGCTGCCCTCAAACCGCGGGTGACAGCCACCCTTCCTTTCTCGCGCCCTCACTGTTACGAGCACTCTTCCTTGCCCTGAAGGGACGTCCTGGGATGGCGGCGGCCGCTGGCGGCGCCGCGGACGCAGGTGCAGGGGCTCGAGTGGCTGGGAGTAACGCCGCGGCGGCCCAAGATGAAGGCGGTGTGCTGGCAGCTGCGGGAGGCAGCGGAGGTGCTGGGGCCGCCCGGTGCGCCTCCGCTGCCGCTCGCGCGTCGGCTGACGCGAACGCGGTCGACATCCCCGTGGATGGCAACACCGACGTCCACATGCGGGACAGCGAGGGTCAGCCCGCACAGCGGCGGCGCCGCATGACGGGAGGGCGGATCACTCGTTGGTGCGTCAGCGCCCAGGCGGCTCGCGGCAAGAAGGCCCACTGCACCCGCTGCATGGGAGGCTTCGAGGCGGGCGAATGGCGCGTGGCAGGCGCCGTGACGCCACCCGTGGGCTCCCAGGCTCACGCGGGCAAGAAGTGGTTCCACATGGCCTGCGTCGATGGCCCCCTACCACCAGCGACGGCGATGGTGGGCTTCACCCAACTGCTGCCCTCAAACCGCGGGTGACAGCCACCCTTCCTTTCTCGCGCCCTCACTGTTACGAGCACTCTTCCTTGCCCTGAAGGGACGTCCTGGGATGGCGGCGGCCGCTGGCGGCGCCGCGGACGCAGGTGCAGGGGCTCGAGTGGCTGGGAGTAACGCCGCGGCGGCCCGAGGTGAAGGCGGTGTGCTGGTGCACGTTTTGCGAGCTCGAAACGGATAGCGACCGCACCCCCAGCGCACTCCCTTCGGCGCCGAGAAGTTGCCACGCCTGCCACGCTTTGCGAGCCCGGGACGGATAGCGACCGCACCCCCAGCGCACCCCCTGTGGCGCCGAGAAAGTGCCACGCCTGCCAAAGCTTTGCGAAGCCGAAACTGATAGCGACCGCACCCCCGGCGCACCCCCTGTGGCATCGAGAAAGTACCGCGCCTGCCACGCGTTGCGAGCCCGAGACGGATAGCGGCCGTACCCCCAGCGCACCCCCTGTGGCGTCGAGGAAGTGTCACGCCTGCGACGCTTTGCGAAGCCGAAACGGGTAGCGACCACACCTCCAACGCACCCCCTGAGGCGTCCAGAAAGTGCCACGCCTGCCACACGTTGCGAGCCCGAAACGGATATCGACCGCACCCCCAGCGCACCCCCTGTGGCGTCCAGAAATTGCCACGCCTGCCAAACTTTGCGACAGTGTCGTGGACTGAAAGGCCACCCCCTGCGCACCCCCTTGTGGTGTCCAGAAACTACCACGCCTGCTAGGCTTTGCGGCAGTGTCGTGGACAGCGGCCGCGCTGAGAGACCACCCCCCTGCGCCCCCCCTAGGGTGTCCAGAAAGTGCCACACCGGCTAGGTTTTGCGACAATTTCGTGGATAGCGGCCGCGCTGAGAGACCACCCCTGCGCACCCCCTATGGTGTCCAGAAAGTGCCACGCCTGCTAGGCTTTGCGACAATGTCGTGGATAGCGGCCGCGCTGAGAGACCACCCCTGCGCACTCCCTATGGTGTCCAGAAAGTGCCACGCCTGCTAGGCGTTTCGACAGTGTCGTGGATAGCGGCCGCGCTGAGAGACCACCCCCTGCGCACACCCTATGGTGTCCAGAAGGTGCCACGCCTGCTAGGCGTTGCGACAGTGTCGTGGATAGCGGCCGCGCTGAGAGACCCCCCCCCCGCGCACCCCCTATGGTGTCCAGAAAATGCCACGCCTGCTGGGCTTCGCGACAGTGCCGCGTATAGCGGCTTCGCTGAGAGACCACCCCCTGCGCACCCCTCATGGTGTCCAGAGAGTGCCACGCCTGCTAGGCTTTGCGACAATGTCGTGGATAGCGGCCGCGCTGAAAGACCACCCCTTGCGCCTACGGTGTCCAGAAAGTGCCACGCCTGCTAGGCTTTGCGACAGTGTCGTGGATAGCGGCCGCGCTGAGAGACCACCCCCTGCGCACCTCCTATGGTGTCCAGAAGTGCCACGCCTGCTAGGCTTTTCGACAGTGTCGTGGATAGCGGCCGCGCTGAAAGACCACCCCTGGCGCACCCCCTATGGTGTCCAGAAAGTGCCACGCCTGCTAGGCTTTGCGACAGTGTCGTTAATAGCGGCCGCGCTGAGAGACCACCCCCTGCGCACCCCCTATAATGTCCAGAAAGTACCACGCCTGCTAGGCTTTTCGACAGTGTCGTGGATAGCGGCCGCGCTGAGAGACCACCCCCTGCGCACCCCCTATGGTGTCCAGAAAGTGCCACGCCTGCTAGGCTTTGCGACAGTGTCGTGGATAGCGGCTTCGCTGAGAGACCACCCCCTGCGCACCCCCTTATGGTGTCCAGAAAGTGCCACGCCTGCTAGGCTTTTCGACAGTGTCGTGGATAGCGGCCGCGCTGAGAGACCACCCCCTGCGCACCCCCTATGGTGTCCAGAAAGTGCCACGCCTGCTAGGCTTTTCGACAGTGTCGTGGATAGCGGCCGCGCCCAGAGACCACTTGCTGCGCATCCCCTATGGTGTCCAGAGGTGCTGTGCTGTGCTGTGCTGTGTAGTGCTGAGGTGTGCTGTGCTGAGGTGCTGTGCTGTGCTGTGCAATGCTGTGCTGAGATGAGCTGTGCTGTGCTTTGCTTTGTACGTGCTGTGTGTCAATGTGCTGTGTTGTGCTTTGCTGAGCTGTGCTGAGCTGTGCTGTGCTGTGCTCTGCTGCACCGTGGTGCGCTTGCTGTGCTGTGCAGTGCTGTGCTGAGCTGTGCTGTGCTGAGCTAAGCTGTGCTGTGCTGAGGTGCTATGCTGTGCTGTGCAGTGCTGTGCTGAGCTGTGCTGTGCTGAGCTAAGCTGTGCTGTGCTGCGCTGTGATGTGGTGTATGAAAGGAGAGGGAGGAGGAAGGTGGGGTGAGGGCCGCGGGTGCGACGAGGCAGGGAAGAAAACCAGAACCCCACTAAGCATGTGGGGAAAAATCCATTGGAATTCTAAGGAGTTCTATAGGAAACTTAGAGAAACAATTCCAAAGGGTTCTCCGGAATTCCATCGGAATCCAAATGAATTCCATCGGGGTCCTAAAGAATTCCATGGGAATCCACATAAATTCCATCGAAATCTTAAAAAGCATTCCAATGGATTCCGAAGAATTCCGTAGGAATCCTCCGAAATTTCATCAGAATCCCATGGGAATCCGACGGAATTCCAAGGGAGCCCTGAGGAATCCGAATCGTTCACACGAGAATCCTCAGCAATCCCATCGGAATCCGGGGAAAGCGCATAAGAACATGAAGAGATTTCATCGGAAACCTAAAGAATTCCATAAAACCTTCACGGAACCCCATCGGAATCCGAAGGAATTCAATAGGAATCCTCAGAAGAAATAATCACACTCCTCACGCGGAACGAACGCCGGGAGCGGGGCACGCACCCGTCCTCACGAATTCCATAGTGATGCTAAGGAATTCCATCGGAATCCTAAAATATTCCATTGGAGCCCCAAGGAATTCCATCGGAATTCCCAGGAATTCGATAGGAATCCTAAGCACCCACTTAGGAATCCGGAGGAATTCCAGCGCGATCCGCAGGAATGCTTTTAGAAGTACTCAGGAATTCCATTGGAATCCTAAGGAATCCCATTAGAATCCGAAAGCATTCTTTAGGATTCCTAAGGAATCCCTAGGACTCCTCGCACCGAACGAAAGGCCGGAGGCGTCTGGGCACGCGCCCGTCCTAAGGAGTTCCTTGGGGATCCAAAATATTCCTTCGGAAACCTTCGGACTTCCACTGGAATCCTCAGGAATTCCAGAATGACTCCCAAGGAATTCCATAGGAATCCAAAGGAACCACATAGGAATCCGAGTGAATTCCATATGTGTCCAAGGGAATTCCATAGAAATCCCACTGGATCCCCTAGGAATCCTGAGATATTACATCGGAATCCTAAGAAATTCCGTGGGAATCTTAAGGAATTCGATTAGACTCCGCGCACGGAACAAACGCCGGAAGCGTCCAGGCACGCGCCCGTCCCAAGGAATTCTTGAAGGATCCTAAGAAATTCCGTCGGATTCCTAAAGTATGCCGTCGGAATCCTAAGGAAGAGCATAAAATACCAAAAGGATTCTCCAGGAATCACGAGGGATCCCATAGCAAAGCTAAAGAATTCTTCAGGAATCCCCCCAAAAAATCCAGGGGAATCCTCCCGAATTCTTTAGCAACCCGAAGGAATCCCATGGGAGTCCTAAGGAATTCCAGCGAAACCCGAAGGAATCCTTAAGACTCTTCGCGCGGAACGAACGCCGGAGGCGTCCGGGCACGCGCCCGTCGGCTCCACGGTGCGCTCTCCAATGTTGGAATCGTGAGGCATTCCTGTGGACATCGGATTCCTATTGAAGTCCATAGGAGCCCATAGGAACCCGATGACATTTTCCAGGAATGCCACAGCTTTCCAAAAAATCCGCAGGATTTCATAATTTCTTCCTGGTGTCCTCAGAAATCCCTAGGAATCCTCGCACGGAACGAACGCCAGAGGCGTCCGAGCACGCGCCCGTCGGCTCCACTGTGCGAATTCCCATCTAGATTCCGGAGAATTTCAATAGGAATCCAAAGGACTTCTACAAGAATCCTGATGAATTCCATCCGAATCCTAAAGAATTCTATGGAATCCTACAAGATTCCACAAGGTTTCGTCCGGAATCCCTAGGACTCCTCGCACGGAACGAACGCCGGAGGCATCTGGGCACGCGCGCGTCGGCTCCACGGTGCTCTCTCCAATATAAGAATCCTGAAGGATTCCACCGGAATCCTAAGAAATGCCACAGGAGTCCCGAGGAATTCCATAGGAACCTTCAGGAATTCCGCTGGAATCTCAAGGAACTCCTAGGAATCCAATGGTACTCATTGAGACTTCCTCCAGAATCCTTCGGACTCCTCGCACGGAGCGAACGCTAGAGGCGTCCAGGCACGCGCCCGTGAGCTCCACGGTGAGCCCTGCCACATAGGAATCCTCAGAAATCCGAGGGGATCCTCAGGAAGTCCCTCGGATATTCCTTGGGATTCCTGGGGATTTTTCTGTGGCATCCTATGGAACTCCATTGGATTTCATGGGATATCGTGGGATCCCATGGGGATCCCATGAGAGGCCCTGGGCCTCCTCGCCCTGGCCCCCTCGCTCTCCTCGTGCTCCTCCTCCTCCTCCTCCTCCTCCGCCTCCTCCTCTCCCTCCTTTCCCTGCCCCCCCGGGCACGCTGCCCCTGCCTGCGGGCCGCTGGGGCGGTCCGACGACGACGAGGACGAGGACGCCGCGCAGATCGCCAGCCGACCCACCAAAGTCCTACAGTCGGGGTGTTGACCTAAGGAACCCAAAATAAGGAACGAGGCCTCTTTTTCCCATCAGTTAAACTTCGATTTCCCGTGGAAAACCTAAGGAAAACGAAGGGCAAACTGTAAAACCATCAAGGAACACCGAGCCCCTCCCCAACGACAAGGGTTCCTTCTTCTTCGGCCCGACTGTATCCGCGACCCGCATGCGATGCTTCAGCATGACAAGACTAGGCTTGCGGCGGTTTTTGTTCGCAATGGCCCTCGGGCCTCGCAGACTGCCGGCGCACCCTCGCCGGCCGCTCTTATTTGCAGGGAGGATAACGACGACGAGAACGAGGAGGGATAAGGAAAGAAGACTGCGACATCTATCAGGAAAGAGGATGACAACGAGGACGACAACGAGGACAGGGATGAGGGATGAGGAAAGAGGACGACCACGAGGACGAGGAGGGATGAGGGTGGAGGGATGAAGGTAATCTATTCCCCCTCCAGTTCTGCAACACGCAAACGTGGTGCAAGGCCACAAGCGCACGCCACGCCTCATACTCGAACTTCCTCCAGTCCCCCGCCCCCCACGACGACGAGGAACGACGAGGAGGCAGGGGGAGAGAGGACAAGGAGGGCGAAAGGGAAAGGAGGACGACGACGACGATCGCGCGGCTTCCTGTAGCTGATAGCCACGCCCCGCTCGGAGGGCCTGCCGTCCCAGGGGAGGCGCCCGACGACGCCGACGACGACGGCACCGACGACAAGGGGACGGCGCTTCTCGCCGTGGTCGGCCTCTGGACGCCTGCTTCGGCCGCAAAGTAACCAATTGTTTTGTTTGTACGACGCTGCAACAACAACAATGCAAGGCATCACAAACCGCGAAGACTCCCCTGGGCTCCAGGGGCTGCCTCCAGGACCGAATCTTCATCCTGAGAGGCTTTTGTGGATCCCTGGGCCCCCCTGAAGGCCCTGGAACCCGAAAGCGGCGGAAAAAACCCAGGAGCACGAGCTGGAATGAGGGATTCATGTGCTGGGAGTGCGGGTGGGAATGAGCGAGACGGCTTGCGAGCGGGGGGGTAGCTTGACCTCTCTCTCCCGTTACCCCCTCCCCGAGTCTGGACGGGGAGCGGGGGGGGCGAAAGGTTCTCGGGCGTCGAAGAGGACCCAAGATTGGGTCCGGAAGGGCCCTCGACAGCCCAAGATGACCTCGGAGATCGCTCAAAATACCTAAAGACACCTCTCAGGAGACTCCTGCTCCTCCTCCTCCTCCTCCTCCTCCTCCTCCTGATCCTCCTTCTCCTCATTCTCCTCCTCCTCCTCCTCCTTCTTCTCCTCCTCCTCCTCCTCCTCCCTTCAGGGTCGGCGGCACCGGCCGTAAGGCCTTCACAATACCTAAAGACACATCTCAGGAGACAAGTTTTTTGGAATCGGCGATAACCCGGGTTACCTGGGGGGGGTCGGGGGGCGGCCGATAAAACCAACCTTCGCGCTGTTGGCAGCCCTGCATGTGCCCGCGCGCACCGGTGATGCGGACCCCACAGCTGCTAAAGATGCTGTCGTGATGTTACTATTGGTGCTGCGACGATGCGGGCGCCGTCTGAGAATGCCTAGGGGTGTCTGGACAGCTCGCATTGGAATGCGCGGGATGTGATTGCTAAGCGTAGCCGCGAAGTCTTGTGTACACTATCTATAGAACACGAGTGCACCACACTGCCTGTGAGCACTACAAAAACTGCGTGCGCCACAACGGTCTTGCGCACCACAGGTGCTGCTGCAGCAGAGGCTTCTGCGTGCACCACAGTGCCTGTGTAAACCCCGACGCCTGTGCACACCACAGGAACAACGTGCACCACAGCGTATGGCGAACATTTGCGCCACAGCCCCTCCGCGCACCTCCAAGGTCCCGCCGGGGACCGAAATGTGGAAAATCCCTGGGGGCCCGAACGTATCAAATTCAATAGGTAAGTTATTAGTGATTATTGATTTTTCTGGCCTGTGGTACGGTTCCCCTCCCGTTTTTGGCCGACCATGTTTGTGTACACCACAGAGGCTGTCTAGCGTGCGCCACGACGCCTTTGTACACAACAGCTGCTTGTGTACACCGCAGCGCCTGTCCAAACAACAGTGCCTGTGTACACTACAATGCCTGCGTACACGACAACACTGTTTTTTTTCTTCTTTTTTTTTGTTTGGGCCCAAATCTGGAAAATTCCCCGGGAGCCGACCATATCAAGTTCAATGTGTAAGTTATGTGTTATTATTTGATTTTTCTGGCCCGGGGTGCGGTCCTCGTTTTTGGCCGACCATGTCTGTGTACACCACAGCGCCTGTCTAGCGTGCGCCACGACGCCTTTGCACACCACTGCTGCTTGTGTACTCCGCAGCGCCTGTCTACACAACATTGCCTGTGTACACCACGGTGCCTGTGTACACCACAACACCCGTGTGCACCGCAGCGCATGTGTACACCACACGCACACAGTGCATGTGAACACGACGACGCCTATGTGCACCACGGTTGCTGCTTCAGCATCAGATTCGTGCACCACAGCTCCAGTACACCAAAGTGCTCGTGTACACCACAAAACTGCGTACACTTCCAAGGCCCCTGGCAGGACCGAACTCCAGAAAATCGTTGGGAATCCGAACGTATCAAATACAAGATTTAAGATATTTGTGATTATTGATTTCCCTTGCGCAGGGAACGGCCTAGTCTTTTGAGACCACAACGCCTGTGTACACCATAGCGAATGTGTGCGCAACAGCAGATGTGTACACCGCAGCGCATGTTTACACCACAAGGTGTGGCACACCGCAATGACAATGCACCACAGTGCATCTGTACACCACCATGCCTGGAATGCCTGCGTGCATACTAACGGATGTTGCAGCAACAGTTGTGCATAACACAAAACTGGTCTTCACCCTATTGCCTGGTTGCATTACGATGCCCGCGTGCACCGCGCGACCTGCGTCCACTTATGCTTGCGTTCACCACAACGCCTGCGTACAGAATTGATCTTGCTGCAACAGCAGCAAACGCGCGCACCAAATCGCCTCGCTGCCCGTGCACAACGCAATGCCTTTGTACGCGCTGCTTACGTGCACGTCCAGATGCCTATGGACAACGTCGGTCGTCGGTGTCGTCGTCGTCGTTCGTCGTCGCATATCGTCATCTATCGTCGTCTGTCGTCGTTTGTAGTTTGTCGTCTGTCGTTCTGTCGTCTGTCGTCTGTCGTCTGTCGTCGTCGTCGCCTCCCCGTGCCACTCCAAGCCCCAACGTTTCGCCAACGCGCATTCAAACACCAACATGTTTTGGCGAACACCACCGCGCCGTTGAACACAGCGCTCCCGGCAAGCTCCCTGCGCCCCCCCCCCGACCTGCACAACCAGCTAGGTTAGGTTATCCTGAGGGGGGGGGGGAGCCCGATAACCCAGGTTATCGCCGGACCCTTAACAATCCAGCCTCCAGGGCTCCAGGAGGAGGAAGCGGACGAGGAGGAGGAGGAAGGAGGAGGAGGAGGAGGAGGAGGCCCAGGGGAGGCTGCGAACTGCGCAATTGTCGCCGCTTTCGCGCGCGCCTGGGAGGCCCAACGGAAGCGCGGACTGGTGCGAGCCGAGTCCGGGGGGCCCCCCTGAATCATCAGGAGACCTCATGAACCTCAGAAATCCTTGGGAATTCTGAGGCACTGCCAGGAACCCTGACGACTCTTCATGAATCCGCAGGAACCCTCAGGAATCACGAAGAACCCTTCACAGAATTCTCAAGACACCCCAAGAATCTTCAAGAATCCCCTCCTCCTCTTTTCCTTCTCCGCGTTTGCCACCGTGCGGGTTGGGCATCAAAAGTCCCCAGGAGTGATCAGGATTCTTCCGCAATTTTCAGGAGGCCCACGTATTCCTCTGGGTTCCAAAAGGAATTCGAAAGTCCTCAGAGTTTTGAAGGTCTTCGGGAATTCTCGGGAACCCTCGGCGTTTGTCAGTACCCCCCCGGGATTCCAGGTTGGTGCAACAGGAAGGAGTGGATTAATGACATAACTCAACATGCTGCACCCAACATTACTCAGCACGAACAGATTATCTACACAACTACATTCTCTATTCGACCCATCATCTGCCTTCCAGCATAAAACTACACCTGGAGCATCAAAGAGCTCGCACCCTCACAATAATCCATGGTGCCCGATTCAGTAATACCCTATATATATATATTATTTATATATATATATATATATATAATAATATATATATGTATATATATACTAGAAACGCGCGCGCGCGCGCGCGCGCTTAGGTTCTGTCGAGTCACAGACCCAGGAATCGTTGTGAGAAGAAATTGGTAACGCGAAGCGTCGTGGGGGCGTCCTTGGACGTCTGGGGTCTCCTGGGGCCTCTTGAGGGGCCTCCTGGGGGCCTCCTGGCGGCCTCTTGGGGCGGAAGGCTCGAGCTTGCGGTTCGTGGTCCCCCTCTGGGCCCCCTCTTGGGCCCGTCTTGGGGCCCTCTTGGGCCATCTTGGGCGCCTCTTGGGCCGTCTTGGGGCCCTCTTGGGCTGTCCTGGGGCCCTCTTGGAAGCTTCTTGGGCCGTCTTGGGGCGGTCTTGGGCGCCTCTTGGGCCGTCCTGTAACGTCGGAAAGCCCAAAAGACAACTTTGTTGAAAATGTACGTTTTACGAAGGGAATGGGCCAATTTTTGCGTCTAGGGGCCCTCTTGGGACGCATGTTGGAGGCTTCTTGGGGCCTCTTGGGGGCGTCCTTGGACGTCTGGGGTCTCCTGGGGCCTCTTGAGGGGCCTCCTGGGGGCCTCCTGGCGGCCTCTTGGGGCGGAAGGCTCGAGCTTGCGGTTCGTGGTCCCCCTCTGGGCCCCCTCTTGGGCCCGTCTTGGGGCCCTCTTGGGCCATCTTGGGCGCCTCTTGGGCCGTCTTGGGGCCCTCTTGGGCTGTCCTGGGGGGAAGCTTCTTGGGCCGTCTTGGGGCGGTCTTGGGCGCCTCTTGGGCCGTCCTGTAACGTCGGAAAGCCCAAAAGGCAACTTTGTTGAAAAATGTACGTTTTACGAAGGGAATGGGCCAATTTTTGCGTCTAGGGGCCCTCTTGGGACGCATGTTGGAGGCTTCTTGGGGCCTCTTGGGGGCGTCCTTGGACGTCTGGGGTCTCCTGGGGCCTCTTGAGGGGCCTCCTGGGGGCCTCCTGGCGGCCTCTTGGGGCGGAAGGCTCGAGCTTGCGGTTCGTGGTCCCCCTCTGGGCCCCCTCTTGGGCCCGTCTTGGGGCCCTCTTGGGCCATCTTGGGCGCCTCTTGGGCCGTCTTGGGGCCCTCTTGGGCTGTCCTGGGGCCCTCTTGGAAGCTTCTTGGGCCGTCTTGGGGCGGTCTTGGGCGCCTCTTGGGCCGTCCTGTAACGTCGGAAAGCCCAAAAGACAACTTTGTTGAAAATGTACGTTTTACGAAGGGAATGGGCCAATTTTTGCGTCTAGGGGCCCTCTTGGGACGCATGTTGGAGGCTTCTTGGGGCCTCTTGGGGGCGTCCTTGGACGTCTGGGGTCTCCTGGGGCCTCTTGAGGGGCCTCCTGGGGGCCTCCTGGCGGCCTCTTGGGGCGGAAGGCTCGAGCTTGCGGTTCGTGGTCCCCCTCTGGGCCCCCTCTTGGGCCCGTCTTGGGGCCCTCTTGGGCCATCTTGGGCGCCTCTTGGGCCGTCTTGGGGCCCTCTTGGGCTGTCCTGGGGCCCTCTGGAAGCTTCTTGGGCCGTCTTGGGGCGGTCTTGGGCGCCTCTTGGGCCGTCCTGTAACGTCGGAAAGCCCAAAAGACAACTTTGTTGAAAATGTACGTTTTACGAAGGGAATGGGCCAATTTTTGCGTCTAGGGGCCCTCTTGGGACGCATGTTGGAGGCTTCTTGGGGCCTCTTGGGGGCGTCCTTGGACGTCTGGAGGCCATCTTCAGCATCTCGGAGCCCTCTTGGAGGCCTCTTGGAAGTTTCTTGGGCCGTCTTGGGCGCTCCTGGGGCCGTCTTGTCTGACCGGGGAGGCCTCCGGCAAGCCCCGACGAGCCTCCGGGCCCCCCGGGGTGCACATTTGCGGTCGGGGTCCCGGCCCCGGGCCCCCGGACCCGGTGCGCCGTTATATATATGTATGTAATCTCGCAGCCTTCACCGTCCTAGTCTGCTTTCCAGGCTTTCCCCTTTGTCCCTTATGGGAATCGCACGGGGAAAGGGGGGCACGCGGCAATAGCGGTACATGATCCGCCGACCCCAAAAACGCGCGAGGAAAAACCGCGTGTTAGAGCCGCCTATCCTGAGGCCTTCCTGCCCGCATGCGACCCTGTCGAACCCCCCCGACTTCCGCCGCGCCACGCACCGAGGTCCAAAATCCCCACCTTATCGACCTCTGTTCTCGGGACCCCCACCCGACAAGGTCTCGCCGGGAACCCGACCCGACCCCCGCCGCGCCCGGCACCGCGGCCCGGCCCCCCTGTTAAACCTCTACCCTTGGTACTCTCCGCCCGACAACTTCGCCGCCCGGGACCCGCCCCGACCACCCCATCGACCTCTGTTCTCGGGACCCCCACCCGACAAGGTCTCGCCGGGAACCCGACCCGACCCCCGCCGCGCCCGGCACCGCGGCCCGGCCCCCCTGTTAAACCTCTACCCTTGGTACTCTCCGCCCGACAACTTCGCCGCCCGGGACCCGCCCCGACCCCCGCCGCGCCATGCGCCGCGGGCCGGGTCCCGGGCCCCCCCCCCCCACTTCTACTACTACTTCTACTTCTACTACTAGTACTACTACTACTACTACTACTACTACTACTTACTACTACTACTACTATATACTACTACTACTACTACTACTACACTACTACTACTACTACTACTACTACTATACCACTACTACTACGACCACTACTACTTACTACTACTACTACCGACTAATACTACTATACTAAAACTCTACTACTACTACTACACTACTACTACTCCTAAACTAATACTCCTACAATTACTACTACAACTAACTACTT
>CAUYUJ010002210.1:35000-92058 GCA_963575745.1 Prorocentrum cordatum | reverse complement strand
GAAGCCTAGAACTGCCGCGAGCTACTTCGCCTCGACCCTGGAGCTCCCCGCTCCCTTGTCGAACTCCTAAACCGCCTTCCGCAAGGGCGCTTGCGGTCGGCGTGTTCTGCGCGCGCGTGGCGCGGGGGGGCATGGCGTAGGAGGTGCGGCCGCCGCTGCTCGTCCGACGCGCCCGTGCTGCCAGCGTCCTCGCTGGCGCAGTCGATGGTGGCGGGCGGCGTTGCGCATCGCCTGGCCCCGCGACGGCGCGGAGGCGGCGCGGGGCGCGCGCGCGCCAGGGGGGGGCCCGAGCGGCGCGCGACGCGCGGCCGCGCGCACTGCCGCGTGAACTCCTGATTGCCGGGCCTGACCACGGGCAATTTCCGCGCCCGAACCTCGGCCGCGCCGTCGTCGCCAGCTCATTCGGCGCCCAGTGACAGCAGCTCGGCACACTCCTGGTAGATCAAAGATTCCTCTAAGCTGCGCACCGGCATCCAGATCCCCCGCGGCTGCGCGAGCCCGCGCGCCGCGCGTCGCGACGAGCGCGCGCGTTGATCCACCTCGCCAGCGTCACTCAGCATGCGCCCGTGGCCGAAACAACATTCTCGCGCTGGCGCCGTGGGCCCAGGACGCCGCGGTTGTCCAACGCCAGCGCCTTCTCCCAGGCGGGCCAGACCTCTGGCAGGAAGCGCTTGCCCTTGCGCGCACACCCCGACAACGGCGCATGCAGAGGGCCCCGGGTCCGTAGCGCTTGGTGCCCCTCAGCTCGAAGGCGCATGGGGGTCTAAGGGACCGCCTTGATGGCGCGCTGAATCTCCGTCGTCGGCGGCTCCGCGCACATGTGCGGCCCGTTGTCCATGAGCTCGTTCACGTCCGTCAGCAGGCCGACGCTGCCGCTGGGCTTCGTCGACAGGTCGAAGTGCAACGCGATGGAGACGCGCCCGAAGTGCCGTCGCGGCCGCTTGTAGGCCCACTCCTGCGCGTCGCGCGTGCCACTTCGTCCGTGGCCGGCGCGAAGGTTCAGCGCGTTGCACAGGGCTACCGCTACCATGCCCACCTCCTTGATGGCCAGAAGGCGGACGTGCTGCGCCCCCGCAGCCGCTCCAGTCTCTTTTGAATGCCCCCAGGCCTCATCCTCGCGTTTATGTATTTCTGGACTCGCACAACGCAGTCGTTGCGCAGCGTTCGGGCATCCACCGTCTCTGCGGAGACGCCCTCGGCCTGCGCGCTCCAGGAGGCGACGACCACCATGATAGCCTTGTCCAGCGCCAACGAGGCCCGTAAACACTTCACCACTAGGAAGACGAGCTCCTGCACCGCGCGCGCCATCCCCGAGCTGCTCTGGACCAGCTGGGGCAAGTGCGTCACTATCTCCCGCTCCAGGGCTTCGTCTGCGCGTCATCGCCCCAAGCTTCGTCGCCGGCCTTGGCGAACTTAGCAGCGACGGGCGCCTGGCCCCTCGTGAGTCTCCAAGCCGGCAACCAAGGCAGCGATGCGCGCGCTGTGCGCGAAACGCACTGCCGTCGAAACTGGCCGCAACGGGGGCGCAGCCATGGCTGGCGGCGCCCTCGCCCGCGCCGTCGTCGACGCGCGCGGCGTCCTCTTCGCGACTGCCCTGGAGGCAGTCGTCGCGCAGGGTCGCGAAGGAATGCCTCGCTCGTCTCGCGCGCCGCCATCGCTGGCGGCCGGTGCCCGGCCGCGGGCGCGGGAGCGGCGGCGGCAGTCGCCAGCCTGGATGCATCCACGTCCTCGCGGGCCGCTTCGGACGCGCGCGGGGGGGGGGCGAGGAGCTCCTTGGCCCATGCCTTGGCCAACTTCGTGAGTCACTTGCGGCGCGCGAAGATCAGCGCGTCCGCCGCGCCCTGATCCCCGTCGATGCCCCGCGCCAGAACCAGCCGGGAGTGCGTTCGGAGCGCGCCCGGATGAGCCGCGCCCCCGCCCGCCTCGGCGCCCTCGTCTTGACCGGCGCAGCCTCCAGCGGTCGCCGCGATGCGCGCGCTCCGCGCGGCCGCGTCGCTCTGGTCGCTCGATTCGGCCGCGAATCGGTCGCGACCGGCGGCCCGGAGGCAAGGGTTTGGGCCCCCCACCCCATTATCCCGATTCGGACGCGGATGCGTCCCCGCCCGCAGCCCAGGGCCCAGACGCGAGGGTACCCCCCGCGCGCGATTCGGCCGTGGATGGGCTGCCGCCCGCGGCCCGGGCGCCGGGCCCCCCCCTGGCGCCCGCTTCGGCCGCGGACGAGCTACCGCCCGCGGCCCCGAACACAAGGGCCCCCCCGTGGGCCCCGCCGCCGTCGCCCTCCTGAACTCCTGCCTCCCCTCTCCTCCTTTGACGGCTCGAGGGTCCCGATGGCCCGCGCGAACTCCATGGGGGGGAGTCCTACTCGAGACTTCCTCGCGATGTACTCGCAGACGAGACCCCCGCGCGCGACTGCGCGCGATAATGGCAATGATGATGATGATGGCGGGAATGATGATGATGATAATGATGATGATGATGATGATGATGATGATGATGGCGATGGTGATGATGGCGATGGCCATGGCGATGGCGGTGAAAATGATGCCGATGTCAAGGCGCCGGGAAGGGAAGCGGGCGCCGGGAAGGGAACCGGAGGCGGGGAGAATGATGCCGATGTTAATGATGCCGGTTACGGCGCAGCTCAAAGCGCGGCGATGACTTGAGCCAGGATGGCACATGCAGAGGAAATGGCCTTTGGCTCCAACGGCAGGGGCGATGGGGCAGAATACTGGCGCACCCTGGCAGCCCCGACGTGCAGTGGGAAGAAGAAGGGGCGTGGTTGAACGCTCGCAATGCCATGTCCACATGGGAAAACCTGTGCCAGAGTCCGCCTGACTGGAACATTTGATGCGCCAGTTGGTTCTACCTGGCCAAGGGAAATGCGCGACTGCGCCGCGATGACTCGTTGTTGCGCGCGCGGCGTGAAGTCTCGCGCGGCGCTGTCGCAATTTCGCGCGACCATGACGTCGTCGCATTGGCTCGGAGCATCCTTCCGCATTGCGAAAAATTGCCAGGCATATAATGTTGCGCGGAGCCTGGCGGTCTTTGCGCGGACATTCTTGGCTATGTTGATAACATGCGTGGATAGGTTCGGTTATTGACTGGTTGTTAATTATGTTTTGATAAAGTTCGAATAAAACATGGTTGCTGCTACTTTGTGTTCAATCACGTGTTGTCTGTATGCTTCCAGCTATGTGCACTCTACTCGCGCGCATTATGTAAATTCGATTCGGTTGTGGTTTCGCACAGTACATCGGTGGCGTCTGGCGCCAGCGCGCGCGCGCCCCATGCAATGACTTCCGTGGTGATGCCATGCGTGCCCTTCGCAGACGCTGCCCCTGCTCCTTCTCGTCTTCGCATCGGCCCCTCCTTTCCCCGCCACTGCAGCTGATCCCCCTTCTCGCCCCCCGTATTCCACCCCGTGCTGAGCGCCTGTGGCAACTGACCCATGGCGCAACGCAGCGGTCGCAGATCTCGCGCGACCGCAAGGCGTCGCGCAGGCCCCGCGCGAGATTCTCGGATCGGCGCGCGGAACTCCCTCGCGGGCGCGCAAGCCCCTGCCAGCGCCCTCGCAGCAGGTGATGATGATGGCGATGATGATGCCGAGGACGGCGGCCACGGCCATTCTACGATTTTTGCACACATTGACGGCGGCAGGAAGCGCTAGCAACGATTCCGGAAGCGCCTCGAGCGCGAGCAGACAGCGCGCGCGGAAAATTACAGGCACCCCTCAAACGAGGGCGGGCGGGCTCTGGAGCTCGAGCACAAACGCGCGAACGCGCGGCCCTTCCTCGCCCCCCAGCGCGACGCGCGCTGCAGTTGTTCCTGCGCCGAGGACGATTACCATGGCCATTGTGAGCATCGCACAAAAGCTGACGGCAGGAAGTGCCGGCAGCAATTCTGCGGGCGCCTCGGGCGCGAGCAGACGGCGCAGGCGCGAGCCCGGCCAGACTGCACCGTGGCCTCCGGCCGCAAATCATCACAACCTGGACCGAATCAACTACTCATCTATAGCGCAGCGGATGGCATTCGTCGCTGGGCCGGCCGCTCCGATAGGGAAACGGGCAGATGTCTATCTGCGCGCCACGCCTCTAGCTAGCCGTTCGGCCGTCGAAATCGAAGCGAGGCCGCCCCGAAGAAGTGCGCGCGTTGGCATGGGGGCAGCGCCGCCCAGTCATCCTTGGAAGCTGTGGGCAGAACCAACTGAACATGCGAGTGGCCAACCGCGCAGCCGATCCGCGCCGGGGCCCAGGTCCACCTGGAAAAACGAACGGCGGCGGGAAAGCTGCCCCCAGCCTGAGAGGGCCCAAACCATGCTAGATATCGGGCGCTAAAAACACGCGGAGACAGCGCGCTCGGTGCACGTGCGAGTTAGTCCTATAGAAGACTTGGTCTCGATGATGTCGATGCAAAACGTCGGCAACTTCGCCGCGTCGCCCGCGGGGGCCGAGCGCCCCCGGGGGTCGGAAAGGCCGCGGGCAAGCGGCGACCCAGGAGTCCACCCGGGAGCTCCTCGGCAGCGAAAGACAGCGCGCGCAGACTGTCGAGGATTGGATACAGCCCAGAAGCCGACCCTCGACAACCCGCTCAAGCAGGCAGAGACCCACTCCCGACCTGCGCCAAACGTGGCATCCGAAGCCAAGAAACCAGCGCCATGCTTTGCAAATTGGGTTCTCGTGGGGCCCATCCACTGGCCAGACGAGTCGACGTCGGCGGGGCGCGCGGGCGCGGGCGCGTCGGAATGCCGACCCCGCGCGAGAGCCTGCCTTCTCGCGAGAACAGGTGCCCGCTTCGCTGCCGCTCGGGCGGGGGCCGCAGCGTGGCGGGGCGCCCGGCGGGATAGAGCCCGACGCCAACGTGGTCTCGATCAGATTCGGCAGCCCCTCGAAGACCTGATTCCCCGAAAACGGATATGTTGGGCGCGCGCCCGCGGTCCTCTGCTGCGCGCGAGCTGTCGTGCCTCCGAAGCGATCTGTCCGAAATCCATACCCCTCTATCCTTCGCCCCCGCTATTGAGCGAGCTCCCGTCAGCAAATCGCGCGAGGCCCCCGCCCATGGCGGAGGGCGCGCAAGGATGGGGGCCCCTTCCGATCGCGCGCGCGCGTCGGCGGGCTTGAAGTTCCAGACAAATGCCTCCTCGAGCGCGCCTGTCGTCTTCGCGCGCAGCGCGGGCCAGAGCTCGACGGCGCCCGCCAGCATTGACTCGCCCGCCGCCGCCGTCTTGCCGGGGCGCCCAGGCGTCGCGCCGTTCGCGACATAAGAAGTGGATCTGGAGCCGATCGGCGCGACCGGCGCGACTGGCGCGACTGGCTGGATAGAGGCAGCATCCCCAACAGAATGGCTTGAAAGTTTTGAAGTAACTTTGTCTGAGTGCTTTTGGCCAGAATGAGAGGCTGCGCGGCCCAGCGCCGACCCTGTGCCCGCGGTTGCTTCGGGCCCCCGCGGCCCGCCCGATGGCCGCCTCGTGGCCCGTCCGCGAAGCGCCTGGCGACCCGCCGAGGTCCGCCCGTGACCAGCCGCGACTGCGCGGTCAAAACGATGGCCTTCTCGGGGCCCGCCCGCGGCTTGCCCAGTGACCCGCCCGGGGCCCGTCCGTGACCCAGCCGAGACTGCTCGGTCAGCCCCGGGAGCGCGCGCGCCGCGTGCGCCCGAATCCCGGCTGCGCGCGCGCGCGAATAACTGCCCGCATTTCCGCTCCACCTCTCCTCGCGCGCCCCCTCCCCCACCCCCCTCCTTTCGCCCTCTCCTCGTCGCCCCCCTCGCCACCCCCCTCTGCCTCTCCCTCTCTCGCGGGGGGAAGGGGGGCGGAGAGGCGGGGGGGGGGGGGGGCCGGCGCGGCGGGAAAGAGGGGGGGGGAGAGTCGAGAGAGAGAGAGAGAGAGAGAGAGAGAGAGAGAGAGAGAGAGAGAGAGAGGAGACCGGACAAGTAGGCGGACCAGGGTCCGTCGCGAGGCGCACTGCGGTGCGACAACCCGCAAAACACTATTAGCGGCGGTGCAGCCTTAAGATACGAGGGCGGGCAACAGACCCCCTCCCCCGGCGCATTGCGTCTGAAGCTACGGACGGCGGACCGACTGTGAAGATCTCACGTGTCAGACCGCGTGACGAAGAAGGCCCCAACAAGAAAGGCGACGTGCGGACACGTGGCTAGGCGGCTTGGCAGACCGCCAGTTGGGCGCTTGGCCGCAGCGCGGCGCGCAGGGACGGGGCACCCCCGCCCCCACGCCCTGACACCGTGGACGCGGGGCCACGCGTGCACACGGGCAGGCAGAATGGCGGAGATTAGCGCGGGGCTCCAGGCGGAGCGCCGCGGAGCGATGACAGCATAGCATGGAGGGTGAGTGGCGTCGCAGCACCATCGGACGGGGGTGTAAGCAGCTCGGCGAAGGCACGACCGGCGCGGTGGAGGCGCTGGAGCAAAGGGCCTTGACGGGCTTGGGCAGCGGCAAGGTCGGCGGCGAGAGCTGCGCACCTCTGCTGGAGAGCGGCCGTAGCCTGGGACAGCTCGGCTTCGCGGTCGGTGCGGGGCGGCTGCTCTGTGCCCGCGGCCGCGGGCCTCGCGGCGGGGACGAGGTCATCGGTGCGCCTGGCCAGGTGGTGGACCAGCGCGGTGCGGAGGTCCGTGCGCTGGCGGCCGTCGCCGTGGCGAGGCGACTGGAGGGTGTCGCGCGGTCCCAGGGCTGAAGCCGCTGGGGCCACGCCCCATGAGGACGGAGGAGCCGCAGCCTCGCAGCCTGCAACAGTAGGAGCGTGGACGGGGCGCGACGGCCTGACTGGCACAGTGCCCTGCGGGGGGGCTGAAGCCGCCCCCACGGGCTGGCGCTGGTGGGGGGACGGGGTTGGTGGCACGGGGGGACCAATCATGATGCCGTGCGAGGGCTCAGAGGTCGGCCGCGTGACCGTGTGGCGACTCGATGAAGCGGCATCGTCGGCAGCGTGGGGTGTCGGCGGGACGTCGTCTATGCTGCCACCCAATCCGAGGGGATCATAAAAGTCCTCGTCGGCGTCTTGGAGGTGAGCGACGTCATCATGTGGGTGCGGTGCCGCTCTCGGTGGCGGAGTCGAGGTGGGCGTCGTGCGGATGCCCGACGGGGCAAGGTTGGCGCTGGCTTGCCCGTCGTCCAGGAAGTCTAGTCCCCCGCCGAAGCCGAACGGGTCGTCCTCCTGTTCGTCGTACATCGCCCGTTGGGCCTCGGCCCAGAGCTCGTCCGGGTTCTGCGGGATGTCTGGTCCAGCCGCGGGTGGTGCCTGGTCCGACAGCAGGGGTTCGGTTCCATTTTGCTGAGTTCAGCCGCTGTAAACCCAGCCCTGCGGTGTGGGAGCGGCAGAGTACGGTGTCTGCGCTCGTAGATGGCGACAGCGACCCCGTGAAGCACGGTCGCTTGGCGATGTCGTGTTTTGGCAGCTTCATCGATGTCGTCGGGGAGGTTGTGCGTGCGTGCCGCCGCTGTGGCAAGGGCGTCGGCCTGACGGTTGAACTCCTCCGCGATGGGCCCGATGAGCCCAAGGTCGATGCCAGGTCTCCCAGGTGGCTGGCGACTTTTTCGACGCGAAACATGTCGGGCTTGGCCATGACACATCGGTGAATCATTGCCCAGAGCTCCGAGTGCGTGCCCTGCGGCGCTGGATGTCCGTCGATGATGCTTTGGAACCCATCGACCACCGCCTGGTTGTCCACGAAGACGTGCACGGGCCGTTCGGCACACGCCGTAAGGTGGACGATGGCAAGGGTCTCCGCAACCTGGGCGTTCTGCATTAGGCCGTGAACGCGTGCACTGTAGTTCATGCGGTGGTCGATGCCGTAGTAGACGCCGTAGCCCGCTCGTGCTAGGAGTGGGATGGCTTGGTTGGTGCACGCACCGTCCGTGGCAGCTTAGACCCATGTCCATCCAGTGTCGTTGTCAAGGTAGGTGGTGTAGGTGTCCTGGGCTGAAGCCGCAGGATCACCCTCAGGGGGGGGCCGCGGGATGGGCTGTGGCAGCGGGTCCCTCGCGAGGTCGGCCTGCAGGTCGAGTAGGGCTGGGTCTTCGTCGAAGAGCCCGCAGTGTCTTGTGTGCGGCGGAAGACGGGCCCACTGGTCGTCACTGATGAGGGTGGTAAGAGGAACTCTTTCTCGGGCCCAGCACTTACAGTCGCGGACAGTGTGCTCCTGAGTTTCCTCTTCCTCGTCGCAGTATCGGCACATGGGGCTGGGGTCTGCCGACGTGTTGGATCGGGATCGTCGCTGTTGGGTGTGGTCCCCGCCCGACAGGTAGTTCAGGAGGAGCGCCAGCTGCCGGGCAGTGCATTTGGCTGCTCCTTTGGTTCGCGCGAGCCACGTGCTGGCGAAGAGGTCAAGGCCCTGTCTGACCGAGGCGAGGTAGCCAAGGTCGTGTCGCCGTGGCTTGATCTTCCGCAGAAATGCCCTGCGTTGTGAGTCCCGCAGCATGTGCAGGAAGGCGTTTTGGGGTAGATTCAGCCAGCTGATCGGGCAGCCCCAGTCATCGTACATGATGCCAAATGTGGGCCAGGTCCATCGGAGCTGCTGGAGCGACTGGACTAGTCGCCCGACGGGTCCTCCACCAAACAGGGTCTGGACGTGGTGTTGGAGGTCTCTGGCGAGCCCGCAGAGTGTGACGTCGCGGTTAACCTGACGCCGCAGGCACAGGAATGCTTCACGCTGCGTGATGGCGTCGATCTCAAGGGCGTGTCCCCGCACGCACACGGCCATGAGAGTCCAGAACTCGACCCACTTGTTCCCCTTGGGGCGTATAGCCGCCTTGAGGGCGTGGTTGTAGGCAGTCTTGGCTGGGCCTGATGGTGCTTGGATGTCGGTGCCCGTGGTGCAGACGCTGGCGGCCAGGGATCGTGCGTGCCGCGCCTTGATAAGCATCGGCGACGGGAGCTTGCCAATGCGCGGCAGGCGGATAGTCGCCCTCCGCACACGGGCGTCTGCGGTGGCCGTGAGGTTAAGCGCGGCTGGAGCCGGCGCTGCCTCGGCGTTGATGTAACTCCCGACGAGCTTGAAGGAATCGACCACTCGGAGGGGACGATCCGCCAGTGTGAGCTGGGTGACGGCGGCGTGCAGCTCATCGGTGAGCGCCCACCCTGCCACTTTACCAGGGTGAATGCGTTGACCGGAGAATCGGTCAAACTTGGCGGTTTCGTCGAGAGATTTCTGCAGCTCAGGAGCGGTGTGGGTAGTGGAGTTGCTGTCGTCAACGAAAGTAGTGCTGAGTGATCGAGGAACGTATCGGTGCTGCCTCTTTGCCCACACGCACATGAGCAGCTTGATGTCATCCAGGGACCACGAGCTGCCCTGGAGGTGACCGTTTGTCCTGGCCAGGTCCCTGGAGTACGCTCCGTTCATGCGGATGTAGCGTTTGTGTGTCTGTAGAAGTTTCGGCGGACAGTAACGATGTCTTGTGGGCACCCCGCGTGCAGCGCAAGGTTTAGACAGATGTCCGTGATGAGGTAGTCGAAGCACTTCTGTCGGTCAAGGGCTGCTCCAGCTAAGGGGAGGAGTAACGTCCTGGCGTGTTCGATGCGCAGGGCGAGAGAAGTGCTGACATCCCCAATGGTGGCTTTGGGAACGGCGCCGAAGCTCGTGGCATGGGTCCATCCTTGCCGCCAGGTCGTGAGGCTACGGTAGGCCGGCGCCTCTCACGCATACATCCACACGGAAAGAACCGAGAGAAGCCGTTGGTCCGTCGGGAGTTCCCCTCGGCCTTTTCGGAGGCACGGGTTTGGCACGTGCAGGAGGGGCTCGGGGATGGTGCCAGTGCGTTGCATAGCACGTAAGACGCTGGCGAAGAGGCGAAGGATGTCGTCGGGTACTCCTTTGCCTCCTTGGTCGTCCAGCCGTCGAGTCCCCCCGCGCGGCGCGGTGAACGGGTGCGAATGAAGTGGATGAGTTGGTCGTCGGTAAGGTGGAAAGGGGCTGCTGGTGATGGCGTAGGCAGCTCTTGGCGGTATTCGTCGTAGAAGTCCGCCCACGTCGGCATAGCTTCGGCGTCATGGCCCGCGCGAGCGCGGTACGTGGCCAGGATGGGCTCCCAGGTGTCGACCATTAGCTTGAGCATGTCTTTGGTGTTGGCAACGATAGCGTTGGCGGGGAGGGCGTCGGGAACCTGGGCTGGTAGTGGGCCACGAATGGGGCCGTCGTCGTTGTCCGTGTCGGGCGAGCTACCGTCGCCGGGGCTGAAGCCGCCGGCGTCGGTGTCGGCGTCACTGTCGTCCGTGCTAGCTTGGTCAGGGTTGAAGGCGGTGATGTCGCAGTGGAGCTGTGCATCGTCGGGAGTGGTAGGCGTGCGGAGATACGCCGTGGGCGAGCAGCCGGCAGCCCGCGCGTATATGGCCGCCTTTCGCCCGCTTGGCTCGCGGACGCCCTCAGACCAGATCTTGATGCGTTCAGCTTTGGCTCGGTTTGCACGTCGCGCCAGCTCCGAGTCTAGATTTTGGATCAGACGATCGAGCTGCTCTCCGCGTGGCGCTGGCACGTCGGGGGCCCAGGCGTCAGGAAAAGCCAGGAGGGCCGTGGGGCGCAGCTTGTGGCAGAGAAGGCGGGCCGCGGCCCACGTGCAGTCGATGCGTTGCGCCAGGTGCAGCGGGATAGCACGACAGTCTATATGATGGTGCAGTCCGATGAAGCGAAGCTCGCAAAGTTGCCGATGGAGCTTGCGAAGGCGGTTCATGTGAATCGTGGAAGCTCCGTAGGTGGGAAAGGCGCGGGGGACGGCGGGTCGCTCCTCGAACGTGGGTGTGGGCCCGTGCATGGTAGGGGCCTTCTTTTTGGGGTGGTCTGGCGGTGGGGGCGGCAGGTCCCGCAGCCGGGTGAGATGGTACTCATGGCTGGCCTCGTTTGCCAGGGCGAACATGCGTTCCACATCGTCGCGCGCGTCAGCCTGCTCCATGCGGTCGTGGTATCGTCCGGCGATGTGGGTCCCTAGTGCCTGGAGTTCGTGGTCCTCATGAGCTCCGTCGTTTGGAGGGTATGGCGTGGGGGCCAAAAGGCGTGGGGCCGTGTGATCGAGGCGGCTTAGGTCGAGTGTGACCTGCAGGCCAACATGGAACTTCGCTGGCAAGTCACGCAGATAGCAGAAGTCGGTGACAAGGGATCGCGCAGCTTGGTTGGCGATGACATAGTCGATGCGCGAAGTGCGGGGGCACTTGGTGACGCGGTCCCAGTCAGTATTGCCATATGTGTGCATGGTGTGGTCTGGTGTGCCTTCAGCGACGTTGGACCATCCGTGCTGCATCATGTGCAGCAGGTGTGGATTGTCGTCGATGTTCGTGTTGGCGTCCATACAAATGAAATACGGGGCTGAGCCGACCCTCGCGGCGGCGCAATCATCAAGCCGAAATATATCGGTGCTGTCCCCTCCAGCGACCCCGTAGAGGCTCGCAATGTAGATCCCAGCGGGACCGTGGTTGTTTCGTCGCCGCCTGCGGCGGTGCTGGGTGCAGAGCGGGAGGAAGACCTCGTGCCATCGTTTCTTGGCCTTGAGGGTGGAGATACAGGTCGCAATGTCGTCGACGGTGGAGTCGACGATGGCGTCCTTAGAGAGGATGGCAACCCCGCCCGAGGCGCCGGTGTTGCCCTCGACCGTGTGGTCCGTGCCACCGTGAGCAGCTTTGCGCTGGCACGCGCCAGGTCCAGGTCAGGTCCCAGACTGGCCTGGTATCCTCCGTGGTGTGGATTGGCGGCGTTGGTGGCGATGGCTTGCCTGGTAGGCTTGGCATGACGGGTCTCCTGCAGCGCTATGACTGTGGCGTTGTGGTCGACACCTAGGGCGGTAATGGTCGGCCAGTTCGCTGGAAGACTCGTGATGTTGAGGCTGACGAGGTGGATGGAGCGACCTGGCCCATCTCCGTCGGTGGAGCTGGGGTTAGCACGCCCCGCACGGTGGAGGGCGGCCTGGCCGTCACCCAGGTAGGAGGCTTGGCCACAGTAGGAGCTCATGGCGTCGCAGCAGATTGGCTTGGACGGGGCTGAAGCCGCCGTCGGGCCAAAAGTGCAGGCAAGGCATGGTCGACGCTGCGCCGGGGGGGGTTCATAAACATCGGCAAAACTGCCTCGAAAAAACCTCCTCACTCCTGTACCGTGGGGGGCGGAGGGGGGAAAGGTGAGGCGGCAGCAGGGGGAGAGGGAGGCGACTCCTCGATCCATCCTGCCGAGCGCAAGAGCAAAAGCAAACCAGCGGCGGCAGCGCGGCGCGGCAGCGGCGCAGCGCGCGCGCGAATACTGCGCACGCGACACCGCTGGTCCGTCCTGCGGCGGCGCGCCCGCCCCGTCAGTGCCGTGATGAGCAGCATCAGCTGGAACATCTTGTTCGTGTGCGCCCTCCGCGCTCGCCTCGGGCGGTGGGCCCTGTGGCTGCGGCGGCGCACGCCCTGCCAGCGCGTCAGCCACTAGCTGGGCGTGGCGAGCGGCGCGGTCGGTGGCCTGGCGCTGAGCCTCGTCCTTGCCCGCTGCCGTGAGGCTCGCGTTGCGGACAGGGCTGACTCCACGCGGGGCCGCCGCTGCCGCGGCAGCGGCAGAGGTGGCGGGGGCGCCGCCGTGGCTCTGAGGAGACAGCGGTGAGCCGCCGCCGAAGCCCGCCGCGAGGTCCTTGACGGAGTTCTTGTGCTTGAAGGGGTCGAAGGTCGGCGCCTCGTCGGGGGCGACGACGCGGGTGGGCGGTGGCAGCTCCTGGTCCGTGGACGGCGTCGGCTCGAGGTCGACCTCGTTAGGGTCTTTGGCGCCGGCACCGAAACGTGGCACCACCTCGGGGGCTTGGGCGTCAGCCTGAGTCTCGCGGGGCGGCGAGCTCGTGGAACTCCAGGGGGCTTGCGCGAGCGGTGGCGGCTGCTGGGCCGGCTGCACGGGACGCGCCCGCCCGTGTGGCGGTCACGTGGCGAGGCCGCCTGGGCGTTGGCGCGCGCAGAGTCCGCCCTGCTCGGGGAGCGGATCGGCGCTGCGCTGGGTGCTGGCTGGGCGGGCGGGAGCCGCCTGTGCCGCCCGCCGCCGAGGCTGCAGCCTGGTCAGGGTCGGCGGCGTCAGGCCGGGGGCTGACGCGGTGGGCACTACCCTCGCTGTGCCGCGGGGAGGCGCTGTGGTGTGCCTGTGTGTGCGTGAGGACGAGCGGGACGAGCGGCTGCCGCTCGCGCTCAGGGGGGGCGGGCTTTGCCTGGGCAGGGCGCTGCGCTGCGGCCACGTTTGGCGGGGGCGTGTGTTGGCGCGGTTGCCAGGCGCGCACGTTCGCCTCGCGCCATCCTGCGGGGCGCCCTGTCCTGCCGCGGCTTGGTGCAGCCCCCTGGGCTGAAGCCGCAGGGGGTGCCGCTGCGGACTGGTTGCTGGCGGTGCTGTCGTGGCGGCCTGGGTAATGGCCCCAGGCGCGCGTGGACCCTGGCGCGGGCGAGGTGGCCCGTGGGGGAGCCTGCTCGAGCGCGCGCGGGTAGCCGACGACCGCTGGGTGCACCCTGGCGCGGGGGACGTGGCCGTAGCTGGAGGCGGCTGCCCCTGCCGCCGCGGGCCTGGCACCAATGGGGCCACGGTGGTAGGCGGCGCCCCCGCCGTACACCGCTCTGTCGCCTGTCGGGACGCGCGCGGGAGAGCGGTTGCGTGGCGTGCTCGGCTGACCTGCGTCGCGTCGGTCGCGCTGCTGGGTGCGCTGCTGGTGCTGCTGGTAGCGCTGCTGGTCGGCTCTCGAGAGCGGGCGGGTGTCGGGGAGGATGGGCGGCACGTCGGGCCGCCGCCAGCCCTGGTAGACGTGCTCGAAGGCATGGTCTGGGTAAGTATCCCCGACGGGTGAGTAGCGCCGCACATGCTCCACGAAGTCAATGTTCTGCGGCTCGGGGAGCACCGTGATGTTCACAGCCCGCTGGTGCGCTGGTCCATAGAGACAGAAAAAAAAAAAGAAAAAAAAAAAAAAAAAAAAAAAATAAAAAAAAAAAAAAACTAAAACAAAAAAAAAAAAAAAACAAAAAAAAAAAAAAAAAAAAACAAAGAAAAAAAAAAAAAAAAAAAAAAAAAAAAGCACCGTGATGTTCACAACCCGCTGGTGCGCTGGTCCATAGAGACAGAAGCTACCACGGTTGCTGCGGTCGTGGTTCAACTCGGCTTCGGTCGTGGCACGACCCACCATGGCGTCACAGAGGCGCGTGTCGTAGTCGAGAGCTTGAGGCCCAGGGCCGCCCTCGGCATCCCAGTACAGTACCACATCCCGCCAGCGCGTGCGGGTAGTGTGGATGCGCTCGGCGATAGACTCGCAGACGGTCCTGACTGTGACACGATCCCTGTGCATGTTGGTGATGGCTAGGGAGTAAGGTCGGCGCACCGCTTTGTTGAAGATGAAATCCTCCTTGAGGGCCTGGTGCGGGCCGAAGAGCACGTAGCCTTCCTTCCACAGCGGTTGGTCGGGAGACGGGTTTTCAGGCATCCCCGTCCCTGTGAACCCTGGTGGCCGCCTCGTGCCGTCGGGCAATCCCTGCTTGGGGACGCGACGCGGCCTCGGTGGTAGATACCATTGGCCCTGGTATCCTGCTTGGCCTGGTTGCGGAGGCTCCCCCCCGGGGCCTGAAGGCGCTCGGGGGTGCTCCATGAGGTCGTGCTGGGCTGGCGCGTTGCCGCATTGGCGGGCGAGGATGTGCGGAGGCATCCCTGTGGCACGGACGTCGAACAGGCTGTGCGGACGAGGCGGATGCGGGCATCTGCTGGAGAGGCAGCATGTGTCGGCGGCCCTGTCGTCGGTGCTGTACACGCACGACCAGCTGTTGCAAGAGTAGTCCGTGGACCAGTCCATAGGTGCACGCAGTCCGCTGAGGGAGCAGTCCGGGCACGTCGGTTGGCCCGAGGTGCCGAGCTGCGTGTTGCGGCGGGCAGCACAATACTGGCAGCATTGGAATCGGCACTGTAGGCAAATCCAGCGTCCTGGTAGGGGCGGGAACGCTTGCTCGTCGGTGACTGCGTCGTCTGGGTGGGGTCGGGGTCGATCCCACAAAAGCCAGACGTCGGCGAACCAGGACTGGCCTGTAGTGCGGACCGCCTCCGCGGGGAGGCGAGCGTCGTCAGCATGGCGCTCGATCCACTGGGGCCCCAGGTCCGCTGCGATCATGACCGTGCGCCAAGTGTCGTCCGCCTTGACGTGGACTCGGGTCGGTGCCCAGAGCCTGGTGGTGGTGTCGCCGTGGTCGTGGTGAAGGATGACCCAGCCATCGCGACCCGCAACCGCAGGGTCAGTAACGCGGTGGCCCACAACGGTCGCCCCCCACGGTAGGTAGGCGCCATCGTGATGCTCGCCTGGGTCGAGCCAGACCTCGACGCCAGGGGCGTTCACACGGGACCGCACATCGCGGACGTGGAAGGCGAGGACGTGGTAGGCGGTCGGCTCCTCTTCCGCCTCGATGTGCTCCCACGTATCGATGTCGCTGCTGTCAGAAGCGGAGTTGCCGCCGCTCTGCCGTGACGAACGTGAGGCGGAGCGCCGTGAGCGAGCATGGCCTCGGGCGAGGGCGGCGGCCGCGCTGATAAGGGACGGCGTACGGCGGTCGTCGGCTCCCGATGCCGTCGGTGAGCGGTCTGGACTGCGTCCCGAGGCGGCACCTGGCTGAGAGGTGTGCGATGGGCCAGACGCGGCCCCAGGGCTGGAGCCGCTGGGGCGCGGCGCTCGTACGTCAGACTGCCACCGCTCGGGTGCAGCCTGCGCCGTGGCAGTGTGCACCAGGTCGATCAGTGGCTGCGGGTCCAGCTGGAGCTTGCGAAGCGAGGCGCGCGGACGGGGCTGGTTGGGGTCGGCCCTGGTGGCTGCTTCGGTGTCGTAGTGCTGTGTAGCCCATGCTCGCGCTGCCTCTGGCGAGTATAGTGCCTGCGGCGGTGGCCACGCTGCCGCGGTGTCCAGCCGGCGCCAGATCATTGCCTCCTGGTCGCGGGCTTCAGCCGCCTCGCGGAGGTCTGGGTGATCGAAGCCGGCAATGTGGAGGGCGTGCGTGCAGTCGCCCATGCCACAGGTGTGCGGGAGGGCACGGCACCTGGAGGCAGCTTCGGTGGGGGCACACCAGTCCATGCGGATGAGGAGGCCCAGGACCCGTGGGAAGATGAGGCGCGCTCCGTGAGCCTCCCCGTTCACGAAGTTGTGCCAGTTCTCACCGCGCGGCGGTTTGGTAGCCTCGCACATCCAGAGCGCGATGGGTCCCCAGGCGAGGGTGTCGTCTTCGAGGCTGCGGGGCGGGTGAGGCGGCACCGCGTACCACGCGGCCAGCGACGGTTGCACACCCACGTACGTGCGGTCGACATTTGTGGCGGTTCGGCCCTTCGCTTCACGGCGGGGGCCCGGCAGGAGGTGACCTCCGTTGAAAGCGAGACGGGCCGCAAGGTCGCCGCGGGTCCCGTGCCAGAAGACCGTGGGCGTGTCAGTGGTAGGAGCACGGAGGTCCCACGTGAGGTAGGGGAAGATCGTCTCGCCTGAGTTCCCGCCCGAGTCTTCCAGCACCCAAATGAGTCGGTTCGGGGGCCTCTGCATGATGTCAGTCCACGACGCCAACGCTTGGAGCGTTGGGTCATGGGTGAATCGAGGATGGTCGTAGAGTCGCAGGGCGTCTTCGATGTCCTCCGTAGTCACGCCACTGTTACCAAGCGCAAAGCCGTTCTGGTACAGGGAGGTGAGGATGCTCGTCGGCGGCACGGGGACCGCTGGGTCGCGCTGGATGGTGCTGCGTAAGTTGCGCGTCGGTGCCAGAGGGCTGGGTGGGGCGTACCAGGGCCTGAAGGCGCCTGGGGCCTGGCGGGTGATGCGTGGCGTGCTCGCCGTCGTGGTGGTTGGGTGTCCATGTCGGAAGAGGAACCACGGGCGTTGCTTGCATCCGCTTCGTCGTCGGGCGCTCCGTGCACGCCGTCGCCGTCTAGGGTGCGCTCACGTGCTTCACTTGCCTCGGCGTCGGTGGCCTGAGCTGCGGCGGCTTCGTGAGTCGGCGGGTTGCCAGAGGCCGCGCCGCTTGTGGGGCCGTCTCGCGGGGACGGGCTGGTCGACCGTGGCGTGACAGACGAGGCTCGCGATACCGCGGCAGTGACTTCAACGATGGCGGCGGTGGTGGCGGTGGTGACATCGGCGACTGCGGCGGCAACTGCAGCGGCGTAGTGTTCCTGTAGCAGCGGGTGTCGAAGGGGATGCACGTGCTGGCTCTCGGGGTCGTCGGGATGCTTGCGCGGAAGCGTGTGTGGGGCCTCATCGCGCGGGCTCCTGATCGGTTGGCAACAGCGGAGGCACCACTGGGCCGTGGGTGAGTCCAGGACGCGCGCACAGATGCGGGCTCCTACGTGTCCGACGGCTCCTTGAGCGAGAAGTTTGGCGCCGACCAGGAGGAGACCGCAAACCACTCCGCCTGTGGCGAAAGCTCCGAGTTTGCCGCTGGCCCATTTCAGGGCGCCCCAGAGGCCAGACCCGACTGCGCTGGCTCCGCCCGAGACAATGTCTCTGAGTTTGGCGCTGGTCCACTTGAGAAGACCCCACAAGGCGGGCGCGGCGTCGTATGCTATTGTGCGTCGGGGCGAAGTGGACACGGATGGGCCTGGTGCCGCAGCTTCACGGCGTCGTCGCTGCCGGTAGCTGGGGTCTCGGCTCGGTGTCGGCAGGTACCCGTCGATCTGGTCCTGGTACGGCATGGCTACCAAGATGGCGTACGTGACCACGAAGAGGCAGATGAGACAGCCGCAGCGTCGAGAGGCCGCTGCGCTGTGCGGGGCCTCATGGGAGCCGCTGGCGTCGGGGTCCGCGTCCTCGATGGGATCGTTGTCGAGGCCAGCCTGCCAGTGGTCGACGGCGCTGGAGTTGGAGTCAGTCGAGTTAGCTCGGCGGACAAGGGTGCGGGACGGGGTCCTGCCACCTGAGGTCTGAAGACGCCCAGGTCCAGCCAGTGCTGCAGCGGGGCTGAAGCCGCCACTGCGCGGGCTGGTGGGAGCTGGCGGTGCGGTGGCATGGCCTGGCTCGTCGGCGGCGGTGGCACCTTCGGCGTCGCTGAGCTGTGCGCTGGGGTCGGCCTGGGCCGAGTTGTTGGGCGCACTGCTGCGCGACAGGGGGCGCCCTGTGTGGGGATCGCTGTCACGGTCGCGCTGGGCAGCGTCACTTGGCGGTGGCGTGCCGTCGGGGTCCTGGGTTTCCGTGTCGTGGATGGAGTCGTTCTGGCTATCGTCCGACACGTGGAACGAGTCCAGGGATATGTTGCTGATATCGCTGGCAGCTGCGTGCTGGAGCAGAAGCGGTTCAGCGTCGGCCGCGGGCTGGTCACACGCGGCGTTTTGGGCGGGGGGGCCAGCGGGCGGTGGTAGGTTTAGCGGTTCCATCGGTGCCGCGGCGAGCTCCGCCTCGACAAGCGGCTGCAGGTCTGGCGGGTGGTGCGGGATCGCATCCACGAGATACGCCAGGGCGTCTTGGTCGGGCGGAGGGAGGCCTCTTGGCAGCAAGGCGTGGGCCCGTGAGAGGTATGGCGGCAGTGGTGCCGCGAAAGCCTCAGGGCCGACGAGCTGGGCACGAGCGCACTGGTATTCCAGAAGGAGGCCAAGGTAACGGGTGGGGTACTCGTGGCTGCCCTGAATACGAGTGAGGTTGCGGTTGGTGCGCTGTCTGTCGGGGCCCGCTCTGTGCCAGATATCCTCGCACATGTCGACCGCGGTGCGGTGACGCAGGGCGTCGTTTTTCTCCGCGGAGTCCTCCTGGAAAAGGTGGTCGTACTGTGGCAGATGGAGCGTCGCCAGGACGTGCGGGACGCAGTCCTCGAGCCATGCCCAGTAAACGTCCTGATGGTCCTCACCTGGTGCCCACGCCGCGGCGCACGGGATGAGCCGTGCTCGGATGTTCATCAGGTGCCAGAAGGCGGGGTCCTCATCAGGTTCACCCCTGGCGCACAGAGGGGAAGCGGGACTCGCTGTGTTGCTGGTAGTCAGGCCGTGTGCGTGGGTGCTAAGCACGGCCATAATTAGCAGCCCACATAGCGTGTTGGGCTCCACGGTGATGCACAGGTAGGGCACGAGGAGCCAGATGGCTCGCAGCGAGGCGCCTGTGGTCTGTGGGGGCCACGGTGGAGCCGTCTGCGGCGCTGGCTCAGCGGCGTGGTTTCCAGCGTGGCACGGCCCACCGCTGTCAGTAATGTCGAAGCTGTCAGGTCGGCACGCTGTGGGGTGCGACACTCTGGAGGGTACACGGTGCGACGTACGGCGGCAGGCGTCGTGGTCGGTGGTAACTCTCGCAGGTGGTCGTGCGCGGCGTGCGTTGCCTCATGCGGGGGCGGTGGCAGCCAGGGCACTGCAGCGGGGCTGAAGCCGCCACTGCGTGCCTGGGCCTTGCCAGCGGCCCTGTCGAGGATATGCTGCACGACGGTCGAGGACAAGCTGAAGACAGGGTGCCATCGAGGATATGCTGTACGACGGTCGACCGCAGGCGTCGTATTGAGTGATGGTAGCCCTCGTAGCTGAACTTGCATGCGGTGCGAGGCGTGGCCGGAGGACGCAGGAGTCAGCTCAGCTGCGGCAAAATCGGCGGTCGACTGCGATGCATGTGTCGTAGTTGACGAGGGCGTGCTCGTAGGAGACGTGCTGGTACTCGGCGTAGGCATAGTAGTAGCCGTCGAAGTCCCAGGGGGGCAGCGCGTGGGGCAGGGCCCCTGGTGCTGCTCAGGCCAGGCGCTCGCGGGGGCGCCCAGCAGCCCGGTGCCGCACGGACCAGCGGCGGCGGTGCTGTTCACGATCGGGTCCAAAAATGGCGCTGTGATCGTATTTGTAGATGCTGTCATCGTAAAGGTAGAAGAACGTCCTACGCTCCGCATGTCGCAGGAAAGCCTCTCCTCCGTGCTGGGGCGCACCGCCTGAAGACGGGTGTGCTCCAGCCAGCGAGGGAAGGGCCAGGCCGCAGGCGAGGCGCCGCATGATGGCGAGGCCTGGCGGGCGGCGCGAGCGATGAGCCGAAAGCTGCGTGGCAGCACGCGTCTTCATACCCCCCTGAATGCTCATGTACATCGCTACAATCACGCCCCCTGCAAGACTACGGGTGTCCCTACACCAGAGAGCTTGCGCGTGCTGCTGCCAAAACAGACATGGGGTAACAAGAAAGAGATACGACGCGAAGAGGGGAGCGGTGCCTCTGAAGGCGCTTCCTCGGAGGGCTGAGGCGGGCTCTCTGAGGCACCTTCAATACGGGTCCTGGGTGGCCCGACCCTTGTCCTTGCCTTTGTCGGCCCCTGGGGGCCCCGTCCCTGGGGTGGCCTGGCCTGGCTGGTCGGTCGCACTGCAGGCTGCCGCGGGCTCGGCGGCCGCTGCGGCTTCCTCCTTCTTAACTTCCAGAGTGGCCGCTTGTGGCAGGTGGATGGTGCCTCCCGTGAGGTGCCCGAGGAGGGTCTGGATGTCGCCGCGCAGTGCAGCGGCGTCGGCGGTTGCCGTCTGTTGCTGGGTGACGACGGTGGCAAGCCCCCGTTCCAGCCCTGAAACGTGCTCCGTGAGTGTGGCCTGGGAGGAGAGAACGCCCGCAAGCTGCATCTGCATGTTATCCACCGTGGTGGCTAGTAGCTCGTGCTGCTGTTCCATGTGCTGGATGCGGGTCGTGGCAGCATCGGGCGGTTTAGAGGCCGATGCGAAGCGCTCGCCGAAGGTGTTGAGTTCGTGGGAGGCCTCGCTGTATTCATCGCCTGATGAGAGGATCTCGACGTCAACGACGTCACCTGGTACTTCGGCGGCTGTGGCAGCGGCGCCTTCGGTGTGGCCCCCTCCTTCCGCCGCCGCCGTGCCAAGCCAGGGGTCGTGGCCACCTGGTCCTGGGGCGGCCGTCGGTTCAGCGGCTCCGTCCGTGCCGTGAGGGGGCGCAGAAGAGCTGCGGCCTGGGGCGCGGGGTGGCCTTGCGGGCGGCGTGGCGTCACGTTTCCCGCTGGAGGAGCGGTGGCGCTTGGCTAAAGGCTCCTCCTTGGGGGTCAGGAGCGGTGCGACGCCCTTGCCTTTGGGCGTGGCAGTCATGAGGTCGTGGAGGTAGGGGCTCTGGGCCGCTTTGGTGAGGAGTGTGCCGGTGGCGGGGCTGAAGCCGCCACCACCGGCTGGCGGCGTCGCAGGCTCTGTGATGGTGGTAGGCGTGACGATGGTAACGTTGTCCCGCTTCGGCGCCACCTCAGCCAGCGGGGCCTCGGCGATGCTCCACGGGATGGAGCGCCCCGCGACCTGCACCGTATAGGTGAGTGGGGGCCGGTGGGCGCGCACTAGGGCAAGCTGGGCCGCAGTGGCTGGGTCCCAGGCGGTGTGGTAGACCTCGCAGTCCCATTTGACGGACGGGCCCGTGAGAGTCTTGGCGGGCTGGGTCAGCGTGGCGTGGCGTGACGCAATGCCAGTGATGCGGTAGCGCGTCTTGGCGAGGGTGGCCTCGCAGCCGCGGATGCTGACAGCAGCGGCCTTGGCGACGTCAGACCCCCGCGGAACACGGATCCCCAGCAGGCCTGACTTGCCGTGCCTGACGACTCCCAGGGCCTTGAGCTCCACCGACTTCTGGAACGCGTCTGCCATCGTGATGGGCTGGTCCTCAGGGAACCACACGGTCTGATACTTGTCGGCGGTGGGCTCGTCTGCACCTACGTTGCTGAGGTCGTAGGTGGCACCGAGTTGCCCTGATCCCGCCAGGACCTTGTCGACCGCTTGGAGACTGACGCCGAAGGTGGCAGCCAGGGACCTCTTTCCGACGCCCGATCCAAACCTGCCTAGGCTTTTGCAGGGTTCGAGGATGGTGACGGCTTTAAAGTTGCCGTGGAAGAGGGCCTTGAAGGTGTCCTGGAGCTGGCCATCGAGCTCCTGGCGGCGAGCGTCTTTCTTGGACTCCTTGTGCTTTTGGCGCGCCTTGTCCTGTGGAGCGGAGTCGCCTCGAAAAGGGCCCTTGGCGCGTGGACCACCGTTCACGGGGGCACCTCCCGAGAACTGGTCCTCGAAAGCCTGGTGCATGGAGGGGGCTGCGGCAATGGCCTCGGTCTCGTGTATGGTCGCCCGAATCCAGCAGACGTGGTCGGCAGGGTCGATGGTGGCGACGGCTACCTTTTCCGTGCAGGCGACCTCCTTGGTGCCCAGCTGGTACACGATCACGGGGACGTGCGTGTGGACCACTTTGGGCGCCTTGGGGTGGCGCTTCAGGACGGGGACGGCGAGCTCGGTACCGACGTAGTTGTCGTTTTTCGGGCCCATGACAGCAATCGCGAGCTGGCCCGTGGCTCGCTTGCCCTGCCCGAGGTGGTGTTGCAGCAGCCATTCGCCACTCTCGAAGTCGTGGAGGCTGATGCTGGGCTTGTACGTCTTGCCGTCGTCAGGCGAGGTGGGTTCGGCAAGAACAGGGACCTTCCAAAAGGCAGGGTCCAAGGCGATGAATTGGGTGTCCGCAGCCTGAAGACGTGCGGAGCCCGATGGTGGGTGCGATGTGTCACCGCCAGTGCGCTTAGGCTTGCTGCGCTGGTAGTGGTCGAGCGTGTAGCTGATCTGGTTGGCGGCGCACATGCGGATAAGGGCGCTGCCAAGCTTCTTCGTGTTGGACTTGTGCATGTCGTACTTTGCCTGGAGCTCGTCCGCGTTCAGTTCGGCTAGCCCGTTATAGGCGGCCGTGGGGCGGTCAGACCCCGCTTGCCTGAACGCTGCGATGCAGTCCTGCTTGCGTTGAAGGAGGGACCCTTCAGCAGCAGGGCGCGTGGGGCGGGAGCTCGGAGGCTGCTTTGAAGAGTGACGGCGCTCCGGCTTCTTGGGGGCCATTGCTGCGGGCACTCTGGTGCGGAGAGGTGACGCGAATCAGTAGGGTCCTGCTGGGGCCCCTCCGGTCTCGCGAGGCCTGGGAGTCTGACTCCGAGGCGGGGCGCTTCGCGTCGTAGCTGCGGTCTGAGTGCAGAGCACTCTCGAGCCGAGACTAGAGAGAGAGAGAGAGAGAGAGAGAGAGAGAGAGAGAGAGAGAGAGAGAGAGAGAGAGGAGAAAGAGAGAGAGAGAGAGAGAATAGAGAGAGAGATCGGACAAGTAGGCGGACCAGGGTCCGTCCGCGAGGCGCACTGCGGTGCGACAACTCGCATGCACTATTTGCGGCGGTGCAGCCTTAAGATACGAGGGCGGGCTACAAGACCCCCTCCCCCGGCGCAGTGCGACTGACGCTACGGACGGCGGACAGACGATGAAGATCTCACCTGACAGACCGCGTGAGGTAAAAGGCCCCAACAAGAAAGGCGACGTGCTGGCACGTGGCTAGGCGGCTTGGCGGACCGCCAGTTGGGCGCATGGCCGCTAAGCGGCGCGCAGTGACGGGGCACCCCCCGCCCCCACGCCCTGACACCGTGGACGCGGAGCCACACGTACACACGGGCAGGCAGAAAGGAGGAGATTAGCGCGGGGCACCAGGTGGAGCGCCGCGGAACGATGACAACATAGCTTGAATGTTGAGTGACGGCACGACACCATCGGGCGAGGTCGTGAGCAGCTCGGCGAAGGCTCGCCCAGCGCTGTGGAGGCGCTGGAGTAGAGGTCCTTGACGAGCTTGGGCAGCGGCGAGGTCCGCGGCAAGAGCTAAGCACCTCTGCTGAAGGGCAGCCATAGCCTGTGACAGCTCGGTTTCACGGTCGGTGAGAGGTGGCTGCTCAGTGACATCCGCCGAGGATCCCGAGACAGAGGCGAGGTCCTCGGTACGCCTGTCCAGGTGGGCTAGCGGCGTGCGGGACCCTGAACGCTGATGTCCGTCACCCTTGAAAGGTGAGTGGAGGGGCCGGCGCGACCCCAGGGCTGGAGCCGCTAGGGCCGCGCCCCGAGAGGTCAGGGGAGCCGCTTCCTCTCGCTCAGCTACGGAGGAAGCGTGGGTGGGGCACGAGGGCCTGTCTGGCTTAGTACCCTGCGGGGGGGCTGAAGCCGCCCCCGCGGGTCGCTGGCGATGGGGAGGCGGAGTGGTATGCTCGGTGGGACCAGTCGTGATGCCGTGCAAGGCCGCTGAGGTCGGTCGCGTAGAGGGTTGGTGTCTCGGTGGGGCGGCATGGTCGGCAGCGTATGGTGTCGGCGGTGCGTCCTCAATGCCACTCAGTCCTCGGGGGGCACCAGGGTCGTGGTCGGCGTCTTGGCGGTGACCGATGTCGCCGTATGTGGGCGTTAACGCTCTTGGGGACGGCGTCGCAGTGGGGTTTGCGAGGTTTCCCGACGGGGCGGGGTTTTCGTTGGCTGGTCCGTCGTCCAAAGCGTCCGATCCCCCACCGAGGCTGAAAAGGTCATCGTTTTGCTCATCAGCGTCTTGAAAAGGAACGGCGTTGTCATGTGGGTGGGCTGACGCACTCAATGGCGGAGTCGGGGGCGCCGTGCGGGTGCCCGCCAGGGCAGGGTTGGCGCTGGCTGACTCATCGCCCAGGAAGTCCAAACCTCCACCAAAGCCGAACGGGTCGTCCTCCTGTTCGTCGAATACCACCCGTTGGGCCTCGGCCCAGAGCTCGTCGGGGTTTTGTGGGATGTCTGGTCCAGCCGCGGGTGGAGCCTGGTCAGACAGCAGGGGATTTGGTTCCATTTTGTTTAGTTCTGCAGCAGTGAACCCAGCCCTGCGGTGTGGGAGAGGAAGTGTACGATGTCTCCGCTCGTAGATGGCAACGGCGACTCCATGGAGCACGGTCGCTTGGCGGTGTCGTGCTTTGGCAGCTTCAACGATGTCGTCTGGAAGGTTATGAGTACGTGCCGCCGCTGTGGCGAGGGCGTCGGCCTGACGATTGAACTCCTCCGCGATGGGCCCGATGAGCCCGAGGTCGATGCCCGTGTCGCCCTGGTGGCTAGCGACTTTCTCTACGCGGAACATGTTTGGCTTGGCCATGACACATCGGTGGACCTTTTCCCAGAACTCCACGTGCGTGCCCTGCGGAGGTGAGTGTCCGTCGATGATCCTTTGGAAGCCGTCGACCACCGCCTGGTTGTCCACGAAGACGTGTACGGGCCGTTCAGCACATGCCGTGAGGTGGACAATGGCGAGGGTCTCCGCAAGCTGTGCGTTCTGCGTGATGCCGTGAACGCGCGCACTGTAGTTCATGCGGTGGTCGATGCCGTAGTAGACGCCGTAGCCCGCTCTTGCTAGCAAAGGGATGGCTTGGTTGGTGCATGCACCGTCCGTGGCAGCGTAGACCCATGTCCATCCAGTGTCGTGGTCAAGGTAGGTGGTGTAGGAGTCCTGGGCTGAAGCCGCAGGATCTCCCTCTGGCGGGGGCCGCGGTATGGGTTGAGGTAGCGGGTCCCTCGCGAGGTCGGCTTGCAGATCGAGGAGGGCTGGGTCCTCATCGAAGAGCCCGCAATGTCTTGTGTGCGGAGGAAGACGGGCCCACTGCTCGTCACTGATGAGGGTGGTGAGAGGGACTCTTTCACGGGCCCAGCACTTGCAGTCACGCACAGTGTGCTCCTGGGTTTCCTCTTCCTCATCACAGTAACGGCAAAATAGGGCTGGGGTCAGCGGACGTATTTGATCGAGAACGTCGCTGTTGGGTGTGGTCCCCGCCCGACAGGTAATTTAAAAGGAGCGCCAGCTGCCATGCGTTGCATTTGGCAGCTCCTTTGGTGCGGGCGAGCCACGTGCTGGCGAAAAGGTCGAGGCCCTGTCTGACCGAAGCCAGGTGTCCAAGGTCATGACGCCGTGGCTTGATTTTTCTCAGAAAGGCTCTGCGTTGCGAGGCGCGCAGCATGTGAAGGAAGGCGTTTTGGGGGAGGTTCAGCCAACTGATCTGACAGCCCCAGTCGTCGTACATGGTGCCAAATGTGGGCCAAGTCCAACGGAGCTGCTGAAGCGTCTGGACAAGTCGTCCAACAGGTCCTCCCCCAAAAGGGTCTGGACATGGTGTTGGAGATCCCTGACGAGGCCGCAGAGAGTGGCGTCGCGGTTGACCTGTCGCCGCAGGCACAGGAAGACTTCACGCTGCATAATGGCGTCAATCTCCCGGGCGTGCCCTGGGACGCACACGGCCATGAGAGTCCAAAACTCGACCCACCTGTTTCCCTTGGGGCGGATAGCCGCCTTAAGGGCATGGTTGTAGGCAGTTTTGACGGGGCCTGATGGGGCTTGGATGTCAGTGCCCGTGGTACAGACGCTGGCAGCAAGGGAGCGGGCGTGCCGCGCCTTAATACGCATCGGTGATGGGAGCTTGCCAATACGCGGCAGGCGACTAGTCGCCCTGCGAACACGGGCGTCAGCGGTGGCCGTGAGGTTGAGCGCGGCTGGAGCCGGCGCTGCCTCGGCGTTGATGTAACTTCCGACGAGCTTGAAGGAGTCGACCACGCGTAAGGGCCGTTCCGCCAAGGTGAGCTGGGTAACGGCGGTGTGAAGCTCGTCAGTAAGCGCCCACCCCGCCACTTTTCCAGGATGAATGCGTTGACCAGAAAATCGATCAAACTTGGCGGTTTCATCAAGAGATTTCTGCAACTCGGGCGCGGTGTGGGTAGTGGAGTTGCTGTCGTCAACAAAAGTAGTGCTGAGTGACCGCGGCACGTAACGATGCTGTCTCTTGGTCCAGACGCACATGAGCAGCTTAATGTCGTCCAGGGACCAAGAGCTTCCCTGGAGGTGACCGTTTGTCCTGGCCAGTTCCTTAGAGTACGCCCCGTTCATGCGGATGTAACGTTTGTGGCGCCTGTAGAAGTTTCTGCGGACAGTAACGATGTCTTGGGGGCACCCCGCGTGAAGCGCGAGGTTAAGGCATATGTCCGTGATGAGATAGTCGAAACACTTCTGACGGTCCAGGGCAGCTCCAGCCAAGGGAAGGAGAAGGGCTCTGGCGTGTTCGATGCGAAGGGCGAGAGAAGTGCTGACGTCCCCAATGGTAGCTTTGGGAACAGCGCCAAAACTCGTGGCGTGGGTCCATCCTTTCCGCCAGTCCGTGAGGCTGCGGTAAGCTGGTGCTTCCCACGCATACATCCAAACGGAAAGCACCGAGAGAAGTCGTTGGTCCGTTGGGAGTTCGCCTCGGCCTTTTCGGAGGCACGGGTTTGGGACGTGGAGGAGGGGTTCTGGGATGGTGCCAGTGCGTTGCATAGCTCGTAGGACGCTGGCGAAGAGGCGAAGAATGTCGTCGGGAAGCTCCTTTGCCTCCTTAGTAGTCCAACCGTCCAGACCCCCCGCGCGTCTCGGTGAACGGGTGCGAATGAAGTGGATGAGTTGGTCGTCGGTGAGGTGGAAAGGGGTAGCTGGTGATGGCGTAGGCAGCTCCTGTCGGTACTCGTCGTAGAAGTCGGCCCACGTCGGCATGGCTTCGGCATCATGTCCCGCACGTGCGCGGTACCTGCCCAAGATGGGCTCCCAGGTGTCGACCATGAGCTTCAGCATGTCCTTGGTGTTAGCAACAATGGCGTTGGCAGGGAGGATGTCGGGGACTTGCGCAGGTGGTGGTTCACGGGTGTGGTCTTCGTCGCTGTCCGTGTCGGGCGAACTACCGTCGCCGGGGCTGAAGCCGCCAGCTTCGGTGTCAGCGTCGCTGTCGTCCGTGCAAGCTTCGTCAGGTTTAAAGGCGTTGGTGTCGCAGTGGAGTTGCGTATCGTCAGGAGTGGTAGGCGTGCGGAGATACGCCGTGGGCGAGCTATCAGCAGCTCGTGCGTATATGGCCGCCTTTCGCCCGCTTGGCTCACGGACGCCCTCGGCCCATATCCTGATGCGTTCCGCCTTGGCACGGTTCGCGCGTCGCGCCAGCTCCAAGTCGAGATGTTGGATCAAAACGTCAAGGTGCTCCCCGTGCGGCACTGGCTCGTCTGGGGCCCAGGCCTCGGGGAATTCCAGGAGAACCGTGGGGCGCAGCTTGTGGCACAAGAGACGGGCCGCGGCCCACGTGCAGTCGATGCGCTGCACGAGGTACGGCGGGATAGCACGGCAATCTAGATGGTGGTGCTGTCCGATGAAACGGAGCTCGCAGAGTTGCCGATGGAGCTTGCGCAGTCGGTTCATATGAATCGTGGAAGCTCCGTAGGTGGGGAACGCGCGGGGGACAACCGGTCGATCCTCGAACGTAGGCGTGAGCCCGTGCATGGTGGGGGTCTTCTTTTTTGGTTGGTGGGGCGGTGGAGGTGGCAGATCACGTAGACGGGTGAGATGGTACTCATGACTGGCCTCGTTAGCCAGGGTGAACATGCGCTCCACGTCGTCTCGTGCGTCGGCCTGCTCCATGCGGTCCTGGTATCGCCCAGCGATGAGGGTCCCAAGTGCTTGCAGCTCGTGCCCCTCATGAACTCCATCGTCGGGCGGGTAGGGCGTAGGGGCAAGAAGGCGTCGGGCCGTATGGTCGAGGCGACTGAGGTCAAGCGTGACCTGCAGGCCAACGTGAGACTTCGCAGGCAAGTCGCGAAGGTAGCAGAAGTCGGTGACAAGGGATCGCGCCGCCTGGTTGGCAATGATATAATCGATGCGCGAAGTGCGGGGGCACTTGGTGACGCGGTCCCAATCAGGGATATTGCCATAGGTGTGCATGGTGTGATCTGGTGTGCCCTCAGCGACGTTGGACCATCCGTGCTGCAACATGTGCAGAAGGTGTGGGTTGTCGTCAATGTTCGTGTTGGCGTCCATGCAGATGAAGTAGGGTGCTGAGCCGACCCTAGCGGCGGCACAGTCAGCGAGCCGAAAGAGAGCTGTGCTGTCTCCTCCAGCAATCCCGTAAAGGCTCGCTATGTAGATCCCCGCGGGCCCATGGTTATTTCGTCGCCGCCTACGGCGGTGTTGAGTGCAGAGTGGGAGAAAGACCTCATGCCATCTTTTCTTGGCCTTGAGGGCGGCGATACAGGGCGCATTGTCGTCGACAGTGGAGTCGACGATGGCATCCTTAGAGAGAATGGCGACCCCTCCCGAGGCGCCAGTGTTGCCCACAACGGTGTGATCAGTGCCGCCGTGGGCAGCTCTGCGCTGGGCTCGCGCCAGATCAAGGTCAGGCCCAAGACTGGCGTGGTATCCACCGTGGAGAGGATTGGCGGCGCTGGTAGCGATGGCTTGCCTAGTCGGCTTGGCATGTCGGGTCTCCTGCAGTGCTATGACAGCGGCGTTGTGGTCGACACCAAGGGCGGTGATGGTTGGCCAGTTCGCTGAGAGACTGGTGATGTTAAGGCTGACGAGGTGTATGGAGCGACCTGGCCCGTCTCCATCGGTGGAACTGGGGTTTGCGCGCCCCGCACGGTGGAGGTCAGCTTGACCCTCGCCCCAGTAGGAGGCTTGGCCGCAGTAGGAGCTCATGGCGTTACTATGGGTTAGCTTGAACGGGGCTGAAGCCGCCATCAAGCCAAGCATGTAGGCGGGACACGGTCGGCACTGCGCCAGGGGGGGTTCATAAATATTAGTAAAAATGTCACGAAAATTCCTCCTCACTCCTGTACTGCAGGGGGCGAGGGGAGGAGAAATGAGACGGCGGCAGTGGGAGAGGGAGGCGACTCCTCGATCCATCCTGCCGAACACAAAGACAAAACCGAGACAGCGGCGGCGGCCAGGCGCGGCGGCGGCACAACGCACGCGCGTGTACTGCGCACGCGCCACCGCTGGTCCCTCCTGCGGTGACACGCCCGCCCCGTCAGTGTCTTGATGAGCAGCATCTGGTGGAACGGCTCCAGCAGCACGATCGGAGGCCTGACGCTGGGCCTCGTCCATGCCCGCTGCCGTGAGGCCCACGTTGCGGACAGGGCTGATTCCCCGCGGGGCCACAGCTGCCGCGGCAGCAGCCGAGGTGGCGGGGGCACCGCCCCGACTCTGAGGTGAGAGCGGTGAGCCCCCGCCAAAACCCGCCACAAGGTTCTTGACACGGTACTTGTTCTTGAACGGGTCGAAGGTTGGCGCCTCGTCGATGGGGACGATCACGCGGGTGGGCAGCTGCGGCTCGTGGTCCGTGGACGGCGTCGGCTCGAGGTCGACCTGGCTAGGGTCGATGACGCTGGCTCCGAAGCGTGGCACCACTTCGGGGGGTCGGCCATCGGCCTGAGTCTCGCGAGGCGGCGAGCTCGTGGAGCTCCCTGGGGCCTTGCGTGAACTGTGGCGGCTGCAGGTCCTGCTGCGCGGGACGCGCCCGCCCGTGTGACGGTCGCGTGGCGAAGTCGCCTGGGCATTAGCGCGCTCAGAATCCGCCCTGCTCGGGGATCGGATCGGCGCCGCGCAGGGTGATGGGCTGGGCTGGCGAGAGGCGCTTGTGCCGCCTTCCGCCGTGGCTGTGGCCTGGTCGGGGTCGGCCGCGTCTGGGCGGGGGCTGACGTGGTGGGCGCTTCCCTCGCTGTGCCTCGGGGAGGCGCTGCGATGCGCCTGGATGCGCGTGAGGACGAGCGGGGTGAGCGGCTGCCTCTCCCGCACAGGTGGGGCAGGTTTGGCCTGGGCAGGGCGCAGTGCTGCAGCTACGTTTGGCGGGGGCGTGTGCTGGCGCGGTTGCCAAGCGCGCACGTTCGCATCGCGCCATCCTTCGGGGCGCCCAGCCCTGCCACGGTTTGTTGCAGCCCCCTGGGCTGAAGCCGCAGGGGTTATCACTGCAGGCTGGTTGCTGGAGGGGCCCTCATGTCGGCCTGAGTAGAGGCCCCAGGCGCGCGTGGACCCTGGCACTGGCGAGGTGGCCCTTAGGGCATGTAGGGGTGCACGCGAGTAGCCGCTGGCCGCTGGGTGAACCCTGGCGTTGGGGGCTTGGCCGTAGCTGGAGGCGGCTGCTCCAGCAGCCGCAGGCCTGGCACCTATGGGACCACGGTGGTAGGCGGCAACCCCGTCGTAGGCCGTGTTACCGCCTGTCGGGACTCGCGCAGGGGAGCGGTAGCGTGGTGTGCCCTGCTGTCCTGCGTCACGTTGGTCCCGCTGCTGGATGCGCTGCTGGTGCTGTTGGTGACGCTGCCAGTCGGCTCTCGAGAGGGGACGGGTGTCGGGGAGGATGGTGGGCACGTCGGGCCGCTGCCAGCCCCGATAGACGTGCTCGAAGGCGTGGTCAGGGTAGGTCCCCCCTACGGGTGAGTATCGTCGCACATGCTCCGTGTAGTCGATGTTCTGCGGCTCTGAGATCGCCGTAATGTTGATGGCCCGCTGGTGCGCTGGTCCATAGAGGCAGAAACTACCACGGTTGCTGCGGTCGTGGTTTAGCTCAGCTTCGGTCGTGGCACGGCTCACCATGGCGTCACAGAGTCGCATGTCGTAGTCGAGAGCTTGAGGCCCAGGACCACCCTCGGCGTCCCAGTACAGTACCACATCTCGCCAGCGGGTGCGGGTCATGTGGGTGCGCTCGGCGATCAACTCGCAGACGGTCCTGACCGTGACACGATCCCTGTACATGTTGGTAATGGCTAGGGAGAAGGGTCGGCGGACCGTCTTGTTGAAGGTGAGTTCCTCCTTGAGGGCCTGATGGGGGCTGAAGAGCACGTAGCCTTCCCTCCAAAGCGGTTGGTCGGGGGAAGGTTCTTCGGGCATCCCCGTTCCTGTGAATCCAGGTGGCCGCGTTGTGCCGTCAGGCAATCCCTGCCTGGGGACGCGCCGCGGCTGTGGTGGGAGGTACCATTGGCCCTGGTAGCCTGCTTGCCCTGGTTGTGGAGGTTCTCCCCCGGGGCCTGAAGGCGCTCGGGGGGGTTCCTTGAGGTCGTGGAGGGCTGGCGCGTTGCCGAATTGGCGGGCAAGGATGTGCGGCGGCATCCCTGTGGCACGGACGTCGAGCTGGTTGTGTGGCCTGGGGGGGTGGGGACACCTGCTGGACAGGCAGCATGTGTCGGAGTCCCTCTTATTGGTGCTGTATGCACACGTCCAACTGTTGCACGAGTAGTCCGTGGACCAGTCCATAAGTGTACGCAGTCCGCTGCGGCCGCAGTCTGGGCACGTTGGTTGGCCCGAGGTGCCAAGCTGTGTGTTGCGGCGAGCCGCGCAATATTGGCAGCATTGGAATCGACACTGTAGGCAAGACCAGCGTCCTGGTAAAGGCGGTAGCGCATGCTCGTTTGTGCCTGGGTCGTCTGGGTGGGGTCTCGGGCGATCCCACAAGGGCCAGACGTCAGCAAACCAGGATTGGCCTGTAGTGCGGACAACCTCGGCGGGGAGGCGTGCGTCCTCGGCATGGCACCTGATCCACTGGGGCCCCATATCCGCTGGTACCATGACGGTGCGCCAGGAGTCGTCCCCCTTAACGTGGACTTGGGTCGGTGCCCAGAGCTTAGTAGTGGTGTCGCCGTGATCATGATGGAGGATGACCCAGCCGTCACGCCCGTCCACCGTAGGGTCAATGACGCGGTAGCCCATGACTGTCGTCCCCCACGGTAAGTAGGCGCCATCGTGGTGATCACCAGGGTCGAGCCAGACCTCGATGCCAGGGGCGTTGACACGGGACCGCACATCACGCACGTGGTAGGCGAGGACGTGGTAGGCAGTCGGCTCCTCCTCCGTCACAATGTGCTCCCACGTCTCGATGCCGCTGTTGTCGGAGGTGGAGTTCCCGTCGCTCTGTCGTGACGAGCGAGAGGCAGATCGTCGCGCACGGGCGCGGCCTCGGGCGAGGGCGGCGGCCGCGCTGATGAGGGATGGCGTACGGCGTTCGTCGACTCCAGATGACGTCGATGAGGGGTCTGGACTGTGGGCTAAGGCTGTGCCTGACTTGTACGTGCGTGGTGGGCCCGACGCGGCCCCAGGGCTGGAGCCGCTGGGGCGCGACCCGTGTGCGTCAGGGTGCCCCCGCACGGGGACAGCTTGCAAGCCCGTGTACACCAGGTCGATGAGTGGTTTCGGGTCCAGCTGGAGTATGTGGAGCGAGACACGTGGTCGAGGCTGATTAGGGTCGTCCCTGGTGGCTGCTTCCGTGTCGTAGTGCTGTTTGGCCCATGCTCGCGCCGCTTCTGGCGAGTATAGCGCCTGCGGTGGTGGCCATGCTGCCGCGATGGCTGATCTGCGCCTGGTGCTAGCTTCCTGGTCGTGAGCTTCAGCCGCCTCACGGAGATCTGGATGATCGTAGCCAGCGATGTGTAGGGCGTGTGCGCAGTCACCCATGCCATAGACGTGTGGAAGGGCACGGCACCTGGAAGCAGCTTCTGTGGGGGCACACCAGTCCATGCGGATGAGGAGGCTCAGGACCCGAGGGTAAATGAGGCGCGCTCCGTGAGCCTCCCCTTTCACGTAGTTGTGCCTGTTTTCCCCGCGCGGTGGTTGGGTGGCTTCGCACATTCAGAGTGCGATGGGTCCCCACGCGAGGGTGTCGTCTTCGAGACTGTAGGGCGGGTGGGGCGGTATCGCGTACCACGCGGCCAGCGAAGGGTGCACGCTCGTGTAAGTGCGGCCAGCGTTTGGGCCAGTTCGGCCCTTCGCTTCACGGCGGGGGCCTGGCAAGAGGTGCCCTCCACAGGCAGCAAGACGGGCCGCAAGGTCGCCGCGGGTCCCATGCCAGAAGACAGTGGGCGCGTCGGTGGTGGGTTGGCGGAGGTCCCACGTGAGGTATGGGAAAATTGTCTCGCCCGAGTTGCCGCCCGAGTCTTCCAGCACCCAAGTGAGGCGGTTCGGTGGCCTCTGCATGATGTCCGTCCACGGCCCCAGCACTTGGAGTGTTGGGTCGTGAGTGAATCGAGGGTGGTCGTGGAGTCGTAGAGCGTCTTTGATGTCCTCAGTGGACACGCCACTGTTCCCTAGCGCGAAGCCGTTTTGGTACAGGGCGTCAAGTATGCTCTTCGGCGGCTCTGGGACCGCTGGGTCACGCTGGATGGTGTTGCGTAAGTTGCGTGTCGGTGGCTTGAGGGCAGTGTAGGGCGTACCAGGGCCTGAAGGCGCCTGGGGCCTGTCAGGTGATGCATAGCGTGCTCGCCGTCGTGGTGGTTGGGTGTCCGCGTCGGGGGAGGAACCACGAGCGTCAGCGTGTCGGAAGATGGACCACGGGCTGCCATGGGTGCGTTCACTGCCGTCTCGTGGCGTCGGGCTGGTCGATCTTGGTGTGACAGACGAGGCTCGCGATACGGCGGCTGTGACTTCAACGATGGCGGCGGTGGTGGCGGTGGTGACGTCGGCGACTGCGGCGGCAACAGCTGCGGCGTAGTGTTCCTGTAGCAGCGGATGTCGGAGTGCGTGCACCTGCTGGTCGTCGTGTTCGTCGGCGAGCGTGCACGGCATTTTGTGTGTGGCCTCGTCCTTCGGCTTCCTGCTCGGTTGGCAACAGCGGAGGCACCACTGGGCAGTGGATGAGTCCAGGGCCCGCGCACATATGCGGGCGCCTACGTGTCCGACAGCTCCCTGGGCAAGAAGTTTGGCACCGACGAGTAGAAGACCACACACAACTCCACCCGTGGCTATGGCCCCTAGCTTGCCGCTGGCCCATTTAAGGACGCCCCCGAAGCCGACCCCGACTGCAGTGGCTCCGCCCGAGACACCATCTCTGAGTTTGTCGCTGGTCCATTTGAGAGTGGCCCTCAATGTGGACGTGTCATAGTATGTCGTTTTGCGTCGGGATATAGTGGACACCGATGGGCCTGGTGCGGTCGCTTGGCGTCGTCGTCGTTGTCGGTAGCTGGGGTCTCGGCTCGGGGTCGGCAAGTATCCATCGATCTGGTCCTTGTACGGCATTGCTATCACGATGGCGTACGTGACCACCAGGAGGCAGATGAGGTAACCACAATGTCGTGATGCCGCTGAGCTGTGCTGGGGCTCGTGGGGACCGCTGGCATCTGGGTGTTCATCATCGATGGGGTCGTTGTCGATGTCGGCCTGCCAGTGGTCGATGGCACTGGGGTTGGAGTCGGTCACGTTGTCGCCTCCTGCGGTCTGGGGATGTCCAGGTCTAGCCAGTGGTGCAGCGGGGCTGAAGCCGCCACTGTACGGACTGGCATGAGCTGGCGAAGCAGTGGAATGGCTAGTCACATCAGCGGCAGTGCCACCTTCAGCGTCGTTGAGCCGCGCAGAAGGATCGGCCTGATCTGAGGTGTGGGGCGCACTGCTTTGCCACGGGGCGAGCCCAAAGTAAGGCTCACTGTCGCGGTCACGCTGAGCCGAGTCGCCTGATGGTATCGTGCCGTCTCGATCCTGGATATCGATGTCGTCCTGGCTATCCTCCGACGCGTGGAACGAGTCCATGGATGTATTGCCGATATCGCTGGCCGCGATGTGCTGGAGCAGCCATGATACGGGATCTTCTGCGGCCTGATCGGTGCCGTCCGTCGGCGCCGCAGCGAGCTCCGCCTCGACGAGCGGCAGCATGTCTGGCGGTTGGTGCAGGATAACATCGGCGAGGTACGCCATGGCGTCATGGTCGGGTGGAGGGAGACCTCTTGGCAGCAGAGCATGGGCCCGTGAGAGGTATGGCGGCAAAGGTGCCATGAAAGCCTCAGGGCCAACGAGCGTGGCACGAGCGCCCTGGTACTCCAGAAGGAGGCCGAAATAGCGGGTGGCGTACTCGCGGCTGCTCTGGATCCGAGTGAGGTTGCGGTTGATGCGCTGCCTGTCGGGGCCCGCTCTGTGCCAGATGTCCTCGCACATGTCGACCGCGGTGCGATGACGCAGGGCGTCGGTGGTGTCCTCGGACGCCTCAAGGAAGAGGTGATCGTACTGTGGCAGATGGAGCGTCGCCAGGATGTACGGGACGCAGTCCTCGAGCCATGCCCAGAACATGTCCTGGTTTTCCTCACCTGGTGCCCACGCCGCAGCACACGGTATGAGCCGGGCGCGGATCATCATCAGGTGCCAGAAAGCAGGGTCTTCCTCGGGTTCACCCCTACCTCGCATGGGAGTGGTGGGACCCGTAGGGCGATAGCGAGGCACAGCAGCGGGGCTGAAGCCGCCACTGTGTGCCTGGCCAATACTGCACGGACTCGCGGCAGCGGTGCCGTTGCCGATCGGGTCCAAAATGATGCAGTGCTCGTGCTTGTAGATGCTGTCATCGTAGAGGTAGAAAAGGGACGCACGTTCGACGTGCTGCAGGAGAAACCCACCTCCATGCTGGGGCGCACCGCCTGAAGACGGGTGTGCTCCAGCGAGCGAGGGGAGAGCCAGGCTGCAAGCAAAGCGCCACATGATGGCGAGGCCTGGCGGGCGGCGCGAGCGATGAGCCAAAGGCTGCATGTCAGCACGCATCTTTAGGTACCCCTGCATGCTCATGTACATTGCAACAAACACACCCACAGCAAGATGACAGGTGTCCCTACACCAGGTAGCTTGCTCGTGCTGCTGCCAAAAATGACATGATATAGCCAGGAGGAGGTACGACGAGAAGTGAGAAGGGATGCCTCTGAAGGCGCTTCCTCGGAGGGCTGAGGCGGGCCCTCTGAGGCACCTTCAATAGGGTTCCTGTGTGACCCGCCCTTTGCCTTTGTCAGCCCCTGGGGGCCCCGTCCCTGGGGTGACCTGGCCTGGCTGGTCGATCCACCCGCAGACCGCCACGGGATCGGCAACTGGTGCAGCTTCCTCCTTTTTTGTTTCGAGGGTGGCCACCTGGGGCAGGTGGATGGTACCCCCCGTGAGGTGCCCGAGGAGGGCCTGGATGTCGCCGCGCAGTGCCGCAGCTTCGGTAGTTGCCGTCTGTTGCTGAGTGACGACGGTGGCAAGCCCCCGTTCCAAGCCTGAAACGTGCTCCGTGAGTGTGGCCTGGGATGAGAGAACGCCCGCGAGCTGGACCTGCATGTTGTCCACCGTGTTGGCGAGCAGCTCGTGCTGTTGTTCCATGTGTTGGATGCGGGTCGTGGCGGCATGTGACAGTTTAGGGGCCATAGCGAAGCGTTCGCCGAGGGTGTTCACTTCGCGCGATGCCACGCTGAATTCATCCTCTGATGATAGGATCTCGACGTCGCCTGGTACCTCGGCGGCTGCGTCAGCGTGCCCTTCCGTGTGGCCCCCACCTTCGGCCGCCACCGTGCCAGGTTGCGGGTCATGTCCGTCCCCACCTGGTCCTTGGACGGCCGTCTGCTCGGCAGCTCCATCCGTGCCGTGCGGGGGTGCAGAGGAGCTGCGGCCTGGGGCGCCGTGTGATCTTGCGTGCGGCGTGGCGTCGCGTTTCCCGCTGGAGGATCGGTGGCGCTTGGCTAAAGGCTCCTCCTTGGGGATCGGGAGCGGTGCGACGCCCTTGCCTTTGGGCGTGGCAGTCATGAGGTCGTGGAGGTAGGGGCTCTGGGCCGCTTTGGTTAGGAGTGTGCCCGTGGCGGGGCTGAAGCCGCCACCACGGGCGGGCGGCGTCACAGGCTCTGTGATAGTGGTGGGGGTGACAATGATAACGTTGTCCCTCTTCGGCACGACCTCAGCCAACGGGGCCTCGGTGATGCTCCACGGGATGGGGCACCCTGCGACCTGCACCGTATATGTGGGTGGGGGACGATGAGCGCGCACTAAGGCAAACTGCGCCGCAGTGGCTGGGTCCCAGGCGGTGTGGTAGACCTCACAGTCCCATTTGACGGACGGGCCCGTGAGAGTCTTAGCAAGCTGGGTCAGCGTGGCATGGCGTGCCGCAATGCCCGTGATGCGGTATCGCGTCTTGGCGAGAGTGGCTTCACAGCCACGGATGCTGACGGCAGCGGCCTTGGCGGCGTCTGACCCACGTGCAACACGGATCCCCAATAAGCCTGACTTGCCGTGCCTGACGACTCCTAGGGCTTTGAAGTCCACCGACTTCTGAAACGCCTCTGCCATCGTGATGGGCTGGTCCTCGGGGAACCACACGGTCTGGTACTTGTCTGCCGTGGGCTCGTCCGCACCTACGTTGCTGAGGTCGTAGGTGGCGCCGAGTTGCCCCGAACCCGCCAAGACCTTGTCAACTGCTTGAAGACTGACGCCGAAAGTGGCAGCCAGGGACCTTTTTCCGACGCCAGATCCGTACCTGCCTAGACTTTTGCAGGGTTCGAGGATAGTGACGGCTTTAAAGTTGCCGTGGAAAAGGGCCTTGAAGGTGTCCTGAAGCTGACTGTCGAGCTCCTGGCGGCGAGCGTCTTTCTTAGACTCCCTGTGCTTTTGGTTTTGGCGCGCCTTGTCCTGTGGAGCGGAATCCCCTCGGAAAGGACCCTTGGCGCGTGGACCACCGTTCACAGGGGCGCCTCCCGAAAACTGATCCTCGAAGGCCTGGTGCATGGAGGGGACTGCGGCGATGGCTTCGGTTTCATGTATGGTCACCCGAATCCAGCATACGTGGTCGGCAGGGTCAATGGTGGCGACGGCTACTTTTTCCGTGCAGGCAACTTCCTTGGTGCCCAGCTGGTACACGGTCACGGGGACGTGCGTGTGAACCGCATTGGGCGCCTTGGGGTGGCGCTTCAGCACGGGGACGGCGAGCTCGGTGCCGACGTAGTTGTCGTTTTTTGGGCCCATGACAGCGATCGCGAGCTGACCCGTGGTACGCTTACCCTGCTCGAGATGGTGCTGCAGCAGCCGCTCGCCACTCTCGTAGTCGTGGAGGCTGATGCTGGGCTTGTACGTCTTGCCGTCGTCGAGTGATGTGGGTTCGGCCAGGACTGGGACCTTCCAGAAGGCCGGGTCCAAGGCAATAAATTTGGCGTCCGCAGCCTGAAGACGTGCGGACGCAGCTGGTGGATAGGATGTGTCACCACCATTGCGCTTAGGCTTGCTGCGCTGGTGGTGATCCAGCGTGTAGCTGATCTGGTTGGCGGCACACATGCGAATCAAGGCACTGCCGAGCTTCTTGGTGTTGGTCTTGTGCATGTCGTACGTGGCCTGCAGCTCGTCCGCGTTCAGCTCGGCGAGCCCGTTGTATGCGGCTGTGGGGCGGTCAGACCCCGCTTGCTTGAAGGCTGCAATGCAGTCCTGTTTGCGTTGGAGGAGGGATCCTTCAGCTGCAGGACGTGAGCTCGGCGGCTGCTTGGAAGAGCGACGGCGCTCCGGCTTGGCGGGGGCCATTGCGGCGGGCGCTCTGGTGGGAGGGAAGAGGTGACGCGAATCAGTAGGGTCCTGCTGGGACCCCTCCGGTCTCGCGAGGCCTGGGAGACTGGCTCCGAGGCGGGGCGCTTCGCGTCGCGGCTGCGGTCTGAGTGCAGGGCACTCTCGAGCCGAGACTAGAGAGAGGGAGAGAGAGAGAGAGAGAGAGAGAGAGAGAGAGAGAGAGAGAGAGAGAGAGAGAGAGAGAGAGAGAGGAAGGAGAAGCGAGGGAGAAACAGGCGAGAGAGGTAGCCCCCCCCCTCTCTCCTCCCCCCCCCTCTCCCCCCCCCCCACCCGCCCCCCGTCCCCCGCCCCCTCGCCCCCCGAGCAGCGCGCGGTGGCCCTTGGGAGGGGGGGGGGGGGGGGCAAAGAAAAATCGGCGCAGGGGGGGGGGCTCAGACATTTTTTTTGTTCCTGCCCCCCCCCCCCCCAGGGCCGCCCATCCGCCCCCCCGCCAAATTCCTTGTGGACGGTTTCAACTGGAATCCTTCTGCAGAGGATTTCAATAGGGATCGCAGTCGAGGGAATTTCAATAGCAACCCTTCTTGTTGGATTTCAATAGGGATCCTTACGTGGCGGATTTCAATGGAATTCCGCCTGAAGATTTCAATGGAAGTCCTTATGTGGAAGGTTTTAATCGGAACCCTTCTGCGGAGAATTCCAATCGGAAGCGTTCTGCTGGCGTTTCCAAGCGAATCCTTGCGCGGAGGATGCTGTATGAATCTTGCTGCGGATGGTTCCAACGGGAACCCTTCTTGCGTAGGATTTCAATGCGAATCCTGATGTGGCGGATTTGAGGAGAAATCCTTGCATGGAAGGTGTCGATGTTGACTGCTTGTGTAATTTCAATATGAACGCAACGCCAAGACAATGCCAATGCACTGGTAGTGCTGTGCCAGCGCTTTACCAGTGCCAGGCCCATCGCAACGCCAAGGGGGCACCAATGCTATGCTAACTTTTTGTGGGGGCGTTCACTAGGAATCAGTATGTGGTAGGTTGTCAATCAACACCGTTGTTTGTTGAGGGTTTCAATAGGAAGGCAATGCTAATGAATGCAAGTGCTACGCTAGCTCTGCTAGCAATGCCAAGGCACACCAGTGCTATGCAATTCTACGCCATGACCGTGCCAGCGTGTCGCCAGTACAATGCCAGTACAACGCCAGCACTTGGCCAGTGCAACGTCAATCCCCATTCACCGCCTCCAACACGAAAGGAATGAACCTTCTTCTCCCTTCTATGTTTCAATAGAACGCATGCTGTGGATGATTGAATAGGACTCCTGTTATGGATGATTTCGATAGGAGCCATATGGTGAGAAAGTTGGTAGGAATCCTTCTGTGAAGGGCTTCAAGAGGAATGTGGTGCAATTCGCGTCCAAAGCAATGTGTGTGTTATGCCAGCGTTTTGCCATCGCAAGGCCAATGCAATGCCATGGGGCACCAGTGAACATTCGTTCCAGAGTTCAATAGAAATCCGTCTGTGGATGATTGAAGTAGGAATCCTGCTTGTTGGGGGTTTCAGTACGAACCTTCTGTGGAGGAATTGAGTTGGACTCCTTATACGCAGGGTTTCAAGGGGAACGCATGCCACAGCAATTCCAAGGCAATGCTTGTGGTGTGCCAGCGCTTTGCCAGCGCAAGGCCAATGCAATGCCAAGGGGTGCCCATGAACATGCTTCCTTCTAGATTCAAATGGAAATCCGTATGTGGATGATTGAACCAGGATTCCTGCTATAGAGGGTCTAGGACCCCCCATGTGGGGGAACCCAACAGGAATCCTTGTGCGAAGGGCTGCAATAGAAATGCAATGCCTATTCGATTACAAGGCAATGCCTGTGTTATGCCAGCGCCCTGTCAGCGCAAGGCCAATGCAATGCCCAGGGGCAACAATGAACCTTTTTCTTAATGTTGCAATGCAGATCCTTCCGTGGAAGACTGAATCAGATATGTTGCTATGGAGGAGTTCGTTTGGGCCCTTCCGTGGATGAATTGAATAGAGATCCTTGGATGATGGGCTTCGAGAGGGATGCAGTGCCAAATCAATTCCAAGGCAGTGCTTGTGCGATGCCAGCGCTTTGCCAGCGCGAGGCCCATGCAGTGCCAAGAGGCGCCAGTGAACCATTTCCCTTTCAGATTGCAATAGAAACTCCTGCGCGGATGATTGAACTGAGAATCTCACTATCGAGGGTTTCAGTAAGAGCTCCCCTGCGGAGACATTCAATAGACATCCCTGCGCGAGGGGTTTCAAGATAAATGCAGTGTCAAGTCGATTCCAAGACAATGCCTGTGCTCTGCAAGCGCTTTGCCAGCGCAGGGCCAATGCAATGCCATGGGGCGCCAATGAATTCTTTGTTTTTGCAGCTTGAAATCGTAATCCTTCTGTGGAGGACTGAACTAATAATCCTGCTATGGAGGATTCCACTGGGAGCCTTCTGAAGAATTCAATAGGTATCCGTCTTTGAAATGCCTCAACAGTGATGCAATGCCAACTCAATTCCAAGGCTATGCGTGTGCTATGCCAGCGCTTTGCCAGCGCAAGGCCAGTGCGATGTCAAGGGCCACCAATCAACCGTTTGCCTTCTATATTCAATAGTTCAATAGAAATCTTTATGTGGGTGATTGACCTCGGAATCCTGCAGTTGGGGATTTCAGTAGGAGCCTTCTGTGGAGAACCCCAACTGGCCGCTGGCATGCCAGTTCTATGCAAGTCCGTGCCAAGCCATTGCCAGCACAATGCCAGTGCAATGCCAGCGCGTGGTCGTTGCATGCCAATCCCGATCGATGCGGGCGCAATTAATGCTGTTTGTTCCCCGTTTGTCACTGGGAACCCTTCTGTGGATGATTTAAATTGGGATCATTCAGTGGAGGAATTGGTTAGGATCCTTTTGCGTGCGCGTGGAGAAAGGGGCCTTCTGGTTCAGGATCCCATATAAATTGGACTTGCAGGGGGAGGGTCGCTAGGAATCCTTCTGATGGCGGGTTTCATGGGATTCCTTCTGTAGAGGTTTCAACGGAAGTCGCCTGTGCAGTTCAAGCGCAAGGCCAGCGCACTGCCGACGAAATGCAGCGCAATACCAATGCGACGCAAATCCAATGCCAAATCGCGCCAATGCAATGCCAATGGGGGTCCTCAGGGCAGAGCGCGCATACTGCGCCGACACGAGAAATACCGCCAACAACACGTCACCACCCGACCCCTGAAAACGAACAAAAAATTAGCCTGGCGAAGGACCCAACCATATGCAGCTGCGAGTACCGCACGGATATGAGACGAAGGAGGGGGCGCGCAAACTAGGCCCTTCTTCTCATAGGCACCGCGCCACTGCATGGACGAGGCACAGGGCAGCACGGGCAGGAGGTGGCGGGCGGAGGAGGAGAGCTCACTGGGGCGAGCCAACACATCAGTATCATCATCGCATCATGAGACCTGTTACTGGGCACGCAGGAAGAGGTGACGGAGACACCGTGTAGATGTCGAAGGAAGGTCAGCAGCGGCAGAAACGAGACGGGGAAGCGCGCGGTCAAGAAGCGATGGGGAGCAGGAGGAGCGAGAGACGAGGGGGGGCGTTTTTGCCTCCAGACCGACAGCGGGCCGCGCAGAATGCAGCGCGCAGGCGGCGCCGCGCGAAAGTGCCTGGGAAGTCCTCGCCGACGCGGTCTGGTCATCCCGAGGGGATCCCGTCGACGCGCGGGGGTTGTCCACTGCGACTCTGAGTCGACGGATAGCGCCCCCGTACTGCGTGGCGAGGCGTGCGAAAATGGCGCGATCTAGGTGAAATTCCCATACAGGCGCCGGTCATCCTCTGGCGAGAAAACCCGGCGACGAGCTGGGGTCATCCAATCGTCAGCGACAACCAGCGCGCGCCGCTGGCCCGTGCGGGGCTGCTCCCCAGGTCAGGCCTCGCGGACTCTGGCGAGGGCCGTCGCCTCCCTCCTGCGCCGCTTCGTGCGCGCAGCAAACTGCCCCAGCTGCTTCCGCAAGCCCTCCGGCGGCCCTGCCAGGGAGAACTCGATGAGCGGCGCCCGCATGAGCAGGAGATCCTCGTGGCGCGTGGCGCGCGAGAGCAGCGCGTAGAGCTCCAGCCACCAGTCGTCGTCCTCCTTCTTGCCGTTCCGGACCTCGTGGCGGCCGCAGTCCAGGATCACGCCTGGGCGGCGTCGGTCGATGGGGGCGGCGCGCAAGACAGCCGACGGCCCAGGGCGAGAGTCCACGGGGCCGAGAAGGTCCGGCTGCGGACCGCTCGCGTTCGAAGGGTTCGGCCGTAGACTGCCCGGTGGCGCCGTTCCCCCGCCCCGCCGCCTTCCCGCATGGTGCGCCCCTGGCACGCCACCGTGGTGATGACCCTGCCGTGTGAAAACGGGAAGCCCGTCCGGGTGACCTTGGAAGTGCGGAAGGTGAACGGCTCCGACGTGCGGGGCTCGATGAACACCAGCGGGCCCGTGAGGTCCCCCGTGAGGCTGTCGTCGTGGCGGGCGGCATGCGAGGTCTGCCACTGGGGCCTTCGGTGGAGCTCCCTATGGGGCCACGAAGCGTGTGAGGGGTGTGCCGAAATGGGGTGGCGGCGGCATGCGAACGCAGCCATTTGGGCCTTCGGTGGAGCTCCCTGTGGGGCCGCGCAACGTGTGAGGGGTGTGCCAAAATGGGGTGGCGGCGGCATGCGAACGCAGCCATTTGGGCCTTAGATGGAGCTCCCTATGGGGCCACGAAACGTGTGAGGGGTGTGCCAAAATTGGGTGGCGGCGGCATGCGGACGCAGCCATTTGGGCCTTCGGTGGAGCTCCCCATGGGGCCACGAAACGTGTAAGGGGTGTGCCAAATATGGGGTGGCGGCGGCATGCGGACGCAGCCATTTGGGCCTTAGATGGAGCTCCCTATGGGGCCACGAAACGTGTGAGGGGTGTGCCAAAATTGGGCGGCGGCGGCATGCGGACGCAGCCATTTGGGCCTTCGGTGGAGCTCCCCATGGGGCCACGAAGCGTGTAAAGGGGTGTGCCAAAATGGGGTGGCGGCGGCATGCGGACGCAGCCATTTGGGCCTTAGATGGAGCTCCCTATGGGGCCACGAAGCGTGTGAGGGGTGTGCCAAAATTGGGTGGCGGCGGCATGCGGACGCAGCCATTTGGGCCTTAGATGGAGCTCCCTATGGGGCCACGAAACGTGTGAGGGGTGTGCCAAAATTGGGTGGCGGCGGCATGCGGACGCAGCCATTTGGGCCTTCGGTGGAGCTCCCTATGGGGCCACGAAACGTGTGAGGGGTGTGCCAAAATTGGGTGGCGGCGGCATGCGGACGCAGCCATTTGGGCCTTCGGTGGAGCTCCCTATGGGGCCACGAAACGTGTGAGGGGTGTGCCGATGATGATGATGATGATGATGATGGTGATGATGATGATGATGATGATGATGATGATGATGCTGATGATGATGATGATGATGATGATGATGATGATGATGATGATGATGATGATGATGATGATGATGATGATGATGATGATGATGATGATGATGATGATGATGATGATGATGATGATGATGATGATGATGATGATGATGATGATGATGCTGATGCTGATGATGATGATGGTGATGATGATGATCGACAACCACGATGCGGATGATGATGATGACGATACTCATGATGATGAACATGCTGAGGATGGTGATGATAATGGGAGGAGAGGGGGAAGGGGGCAGCGGGAGGAGGAGGAACGCGGGGCACCGTCTCTTCAAAACGAGGACCAACACCACAGGATGGTTCGGAATAAACACCCTTTCCACCAACAAATGTGCGCGGCGTCGAGGCGAGAATGCCAGTTTTGAGAAAATACGCGCGGCGCCGAGACGAGAGTGTTTTTTTGTATGAAAAATGGGATGCAGCAAGCTGCCACTTGAGAGTCCCCCGCGCTCGAGAATCCAGGGGGGCGTTCGAATTGGCAGCGCTCCCCCTCGGTTTCCTGCAGAGGGTGGCGGGGGGGTTCGAACCGGTAGTGACCCCCCCTCCTTCTATGATGGACTGGGGTGGGGGGGGGTCGAACCGGTGGTGGCCCCCTCTTGGTTTTCGAGGGGGGGGGGGGGCGGGTTGGGGGCCCCCAGTGGCCATCCCCGGTCTTCCGCCACGTTCGGGGGCTTCCCAGATCCGAGTCGTGCTTCGTGAAATCTGCGCCCTATCGTTGGCTTGCGATGTTCGGCTCTCGGTGCGATGGGTTCCTTCGGGGCGCAAATCATCCGACTATCCCTCTAGGGGTCGCCCGTTCATCAAGCATGCGGTCAAGGCGGACGCCCTGGGCCCTCCAGCTGATGCGGTGGCCCCTGTCGCTGTCGCCGACCCGCTGCCGGCCATCCCGCCGTTCCCGACCCTCGTCGAGGAGAGGGCCGCGCATGACGTGGGCGCTGGTGCTCGAAGCTTCAGATCAGCATGGCTGACGGGGCGGACCCGAGCTCCCAGTGCAGTGCGAGTGGCAACTCGCCCGAGCTGCCTGCTGCTGCCGCCGCCCCCATTTGTTGCCCCCTCGACCCTGGCCGAGCTGTCCTTCCTGGTGGGGCGCTCGGTGGCGCCGGCAACCTACAGGGCCTGCCTCCGCCTGGCCTTGACCTCCCCCCACTGGGCCACCTCGGTGCGCCTGGGGGGGGCAGCTACGAGCGGCTGGGCGTCTGCCTGATACTCTTTCTGGACAAGCTGTTCCTGGGGGGGTTCCCGAGCGACGTCGCCAGCAAGCTGGTCGCCGCCATCGGGTTCTTCTACCCAGACCAGGGCTCCTGGGGGGCGGGCGCGATGCCGTCCGTGGACGTCGCGGGCGATGCTGGGCTGGGCCCTGCCGGCAGCGATCGTGGGGGTCTTCTTCGACCGCGGCTTGGTGGGGTTCGCCATGGCCGCCTTGCTCTTCCATGCGGCGCGCCGTCAGCCCGACGCGTGCGACTCGCCCATCTTGCTCCAGCTGGGCGCCCCCGCCTAGGCGGCCGGAGAGGCCGCCGCCGTCCGGGGCCCGCTGCTGGCGCTAGTCGTGGTTGGCGCCACTGTTCTCCTGGGCGCTGTGACTTTCCTGCACTTCCGCGTCCGGGTCTCGACGGCGCGAGACCGCGGGACAGCGAGCCGCATCTGGCTGTTCCCGCCGACCGACTTGCCAGCCCCGTTTCGGAACGTGGGGATCACGGCGTGCGGATGGCACCGCGGACGGGCGTCTCTCGACCTCCTCCTCCGTTTGCGAACGCCGCAGGAGGTGAGGCGCCGCGGGCGCCGGGCCTCGATCTCGACCCTGAAGCGCTACGTGATGCAGGCGATGGTACTCTCAGAGCTGACCGCGGCGCCGCGTCTCGGAGAGGCTCGGCGCCGCGTTCGTCGAAGAGGCCGCGCCCCTGCCGCCTCTCGCGCTGCCGTCGGCGCCCGCTGCCCAGGCCCGTCGCCGCTGAGTGGCCGCGTCGTGGCCGCTTGCCTCCGTTCGCTCCTTGGAGCGGCCATGGCCAGTGCCGGCCGACATCGCAGGCACATTTTTCTGGAACTTTTCGTTGGGTCCGAGGGGCCCAGCCGAGGGGTCAACAATCTGGATTGCGGCGTGATCGCTGCTGACTTGGTCTTTCGTTCTTGGTTCGATTTGGATTGGCCTGTGATGAGGCGAACCCTTCTCGGCTGGGTCTCTTCGGGAGTTGTGTTAGCTGTGTGGCTAAGCGCGCCTAGCAGCAGTTTGTCCCGGGCCCGGCGCGGCCCCCCGGGTGGCAGCTGGTGCAGGGTCCGAGCGCCACGTGCGCTCTGGGGTCTTCCTGGTCTTCGAAGGCCGCGCTGCCGCTGCCGTCGCTAAAGGGAACAGTCACTTGCTTTTAAATTGAAAAGCGTTCGAGCCTGTGAGCGTCAGGGGATTCCCGCCTTCCTCGAGAACCCTGCCTCCTCGTTTCTTTGGCCCCCCCCCCCTCGCGAGACTCTCCGCCCCCCCTCGTCGCAGGGCCTCGTTTTTGATTTCTGTGGATTCGGGGCCAGGTGGAGAAATCGGACCAGGGTCGAGGTGCGGAGTTGGGGTTTTAAAATATCGCTGCCGAAGTTGCGCAGCGCCCGCGGAGGCTTTTGCGTGAATTCTGGCAAACATCGCATGTCCTCCCAGGCCGCGATCCCGCCTCTTGGTAAGCTGCGGGCCCAGGTCGCCCAGAGCTGCCCCAGCCGCATGGCCTCGACCTTTGCCGCGGCCATTATGACCCCGTCCAAGGCCCCCGCCTGGCCAGCTTACGAAAAGCAGTTTATAGCGCTAAGATAAGCGTGGCGTCCATTTTGGCCAGAATCCACCCTGGGACTTGGGTCCTTCCCCCCCCTCCGCTCCTGGTCGGCGGTGGTGTTCTCCTGCCTGGTCCTCCTCTTCCGCTGCCGGCGCCCCCCGGGCGCGAGCCGGTCCATCGTTGGTGCAGTTGCCTGGCCAGCAGACGCAAAGTCGCTCTCTGGCTTGGGTGTGGCGTTGGATGGTCGTTGCCCGAACTTTCATCCTGTGGCAGAATGAGAGCCGCCTGATGCGTTCGCCGGATTCCAAGTGTTGTGTTACGACAGTTGGCGATGTGCATGTATTTGCTCCGAAGCCTTTTCTCTCGCCCTCCCTCCCTTCCCTTTTTTGCCCTCCCTCCGCTCCTGGTCGGTGGTGGGGTTCTTTTGCTTGGTCCTCTTCCTCCTCCGCTGCTGGCGTCTCCTGGGTACGAGCCGGTCCATCGTTGGTGCAGTTGCCTGGCCCGCGAACACAAGATCGTTATTTTCTTTGCGTGGGGCGTAGGTTGATGATGATGATGATCATGCTGATGGTGTTATTGATGACCATGGCGCTGTTGCTGTCGATGATAATGATGATGCGGATGATGAAAAATTGTGGTGGCGGCGAGGGTGATTTTGATTATGGTGCTTCTGCTGGTGATGAGTGACTGGAGGAAGAGGAGGGTGGATGATGGGTGGTGATGGTGTTGCTGTTGACTGTGCTGGTGAGGATAGTGCGTGGCGGTGATATTGATGATGCTGATGATGCGTATGGATACGTCTATGACGACAGTGATGCTGTTGCTGCTCGTGTTGATTTACGGTTCGCGATGGCGATACTGATGATGCTGTTGCTGCTACTGGTGGTGACGAGGCTGAGGATGGTGATGGTGATGATGCTGACGCTGATGATGCTGCTGTTGAGGATTACGATACTGCTGGTGATGCTGGTCATGATGATGTTGGCGCTGATGATGTGGACGATGATGATGGGTATGCTGCTGATGGCGATGATGATGCTGATGCTGATGATCATGCTGGTGCTTGTGCTGGTGCTGGTGATGATGGCGAAGATGCTGTCGGCGATGATCGTTATGACGGATGATGACGATGATAATGACTTGATGATGGTGATGACGGCGGTGGTGGTGATGCTATGTATGGTGGTGGCAGTTCGGGTCATGGTGATGATTATGATGCTGATGATGATTGGGTAGATGTTGAGACCCAGTATAACGACCCCCCCAGTTTCGTTCAGTGCGTCGTTCGTGCGTCGCCCGTCCGTGCGCCAGCCCTGGTTTGCGTTTCTGTCCCAAGTCCTGGCCTCCCAGAGTGCGTGGGCGACCTGTGGCGCGTTTTCGGAATTTCGCTGGCGACGTATGGGTGTGCGACGCTGGTGCGCCAGCAGCCAGCTTGGCTGTCGTGGCGCACTCTATTTCGACGGTCCACCGACGCGTTCTGTTTCCCTTTCGGCGCAAGAGGGCCCGCTGGTGTGAATTTTGGGGGGCGCCAACCGTAACTGAGGACGAAGACGCCTCGCGTTGCTTGGGGCTGTGCGCGTCGCGCCACGATGGGGGTGACGTCGCGTCGCGCAACGCGGCGCCACTTCGCCCCGTCGCATCGCGCCCTGCACCCCCATGGCGTTTCGCGCCAGTCCCACTCCCCCCCCCTTCTTCCTTCCTCCACCCTTCGTCGAACGCGCTGCGCGTTTTGTCTCGTTTGCGGAATGTTGCGGAGTTTTTGGGGTCAGGCTGCCGTCTTGCCCCCCCCCTCCCCTGCTCACCCCCCGTTGTCTTTCCGCCCCCCTGGAGCTTCCCTCGCGCCCTCCTCGCCCCCGCCGCCCCCCTTCGATTGCCTGCCATCGCTCCCGCCGCCGCTGCGCCACCCCCGCGCGCCCCTCCTCTCCCGTCAGTTCCCTTTTCCGCCCGCCCTTCCATCGCCTCACTTCCTGCGCCACTTTCCCCCCAATGCATCGGCGGGCGAGACGTCGCCGCAATTCTGCAGTGTCGAACCGATGTTCAAATTCTGACGGGGCGTGCGCTTGAAATCGATTCCTCCGCGTGCGCTGCGTCGTCTACTGGTCGCTTCGCGTCCGTGGTTCGCACGTGCGCGCCTCGTTTTTTTTTTTTTTTTTTTTTTTCCCCCCCCCCCCCCCCCCCGATTGTCGCGCGCATCGCGTGATTGTTTCGCCAGCGGGCCGCGCAGTTCACGTGCCGTCAGAGGTCCGCGGCGCCCTTCGAGCGATTCGCGCGCGACCTGCGCGCGACGCTCGACAACCCGAGCGACGCGACGCACGCGCGAGGCACGCGCGACGCACGCGCGAAGTGCGCGCGACGCTCCCCGACCCGCGCGCGACGCACCCCTGCCGGCGCCCGACGCACGAGCGACCCGCGCGACGCACGCGCGCCGCACGCGCGACGCACGCGCTGCGCGCGCCAAGCCAGCGCGACGCACGCGCGCGCGCGGCGCACGCTCGACGCACGCGCGACGCACGCTCGACGCATGCGCGGCGCAGTCGCGACCTTGCCCGCCCCTACCATGTCCGCGAACAGCTATGCGCAACGACCGTCGGCCCGCCGTGCTTGCGCTGTTCACAGGTGGCGGCGGCTGCGTCCTCCATTGCGCCAGGAAAAGCGGTGCTTCGCCCCTGTTCCTCCCGTTTTCCTTCCTCCTCGTCCCTCCTCCTTCGTCATTCATCCTCTCCCCCTCCTGTCTCGTCTCCCTCCCTCCTCCATTTCTCCCCCTCCCTTTCTCCCCCTCCGCTTTCCCTGCCTCCTTCTGCCTGTCCGTCCTCCCTCCTGTTTCGTTTTTTTGTGTGTTTCCTTCCCTTGCCAATCCGTGTCCCTGTTCATTTTCTTTCTTCTCCTTCGGCCCCCCTTTCGCGGCCGCGGCGCGGGGCCGCGAGCGGTGTCCCCGCCTTATGTGAAAGGCCCCGCCGTTGGCGGTGGAAGAGGAATATTACGAGGCGAAAAGGAAGGGGAGTGGCAGGGGCGCGAGGCGGGCGCGGCGGCAAGGGCGGCCCCGCAGAGGCAGAGGGGGTAGAGGGGGGGGGCGGAGTGGGTGGGTGCTTCTGCAATGGTAATTTTGGTGATCATGGTCGTGGTCGCGCTTGTCGCTTTGGTCGCGCTGGTGGTGGTCGTGCTGCTGGTGGTGGGCTGGGTGGTGGTGGTGGTCACGTCGGTGATCTTGCTGGTGTCGGTCGTTGTGGTGGTCGCGAGGTCGTAGTCGTCGCGGTGGGCGTGGTTGCGGTCGCGGCCGTTCGTGGTGATCGTGGCGGTGGTTTTCCTGGCGCTGGCGGCGGTCGCGGCGGCTGTGGCGGCGGCTGCGGGGACTTGCTGGCCTAGCGCCGGAATGCGTTCAGCAAGGTCGCGGCATGTGTTATGTCAGGGGGATTTGCTGATTTGCCGAGGTCGCCCAGCGGCTGCCTTCTCGCCGAGGGGGCCGCTGCGTGGGCGACTTTCTTTTTTCCCGAAGGCGACCAGCCTTTTCGGCGGCCGTGGGGCGGGCGACGCGCGTGCAATCCTCCCCGTGGGTGCCCGCCGCGCCGCGCTGGCGACGCACTCACCAAATTGCCCCCTCGTGAGGGCGACATGCGCGTTCGCGAGGGCGGCTGGCCATTTCGGCGGCCGTCGCACGGGCGGCGCACGGTCGACGAATGCGCGACGCACCCCGTGTTCCGAAGGGGGTAGGGTCAGCACGCCGGTCGTACTATTGGGCCTTAGTGTGAGCGGATGAGGTGGAGGGGAAATGATGGGTGGTGCTGGTGTTGCTGCTGATGATGATGCTGAGGGCAGTGGATGGTAGTGGTGAAGCTGAATATGAATCTGCAGATGCCGACGACGATGATGTTCTTGATGATGGTACTGATGCTGTTGATGTTGGTGATGCCGATGATGCTAGCGCTTGTGAGATATGCTGACCGATAGGTCCATGGCTACGACGATGGTGATGCTGGTGATGCGGCTGTTGCTGCGGACGTCGATGATGATAGTGCAAATGGTAGCCATGATGATAAGGTTGATGACGATGCCGTCGACAACGAATACGTCGATGAGGATGCGGATGCGAATGCTGACGCGGATGATGATGCGGATGATGACGTTATTGGTGGTGCTGGTGATGGTGGTAATCATGATGATGCTACTTGTGATGTTCATGGTGGTGGTGGTGGTGGCGCTTATGATGCCGATGGTGATGGCACTGTCATGGTTATGATGATGCCGACGGCGTTGATGCTGATTTTGCGGATGCCGTCGACGAGGATGACTTTGACGACGATGTTTACGTCGACGGTGATGATGCTGATGACCAAGATGCTGATGATTATCATGATGTTTCTGATTATAATGGTGCTGGTGCTTGTGGCACTGGTGGTCGTGATGGTGACGATGGTACTGCTGATGGTATTGCTGAGACCGATGCTGGTGCTGATGTGGATGGTGCTTATGATCCTGGCGATGGAGATCTGCACGACGATACTGGTGTCGATCGTCGTGGTGCTGATGCTGTATCTGGTGGTGATGATGATCAACATGATGCTGATGCTGGTACATATGAAGATGATGCTGATGATGAGGGTGGTGACGATGATGGCGAAAATGGTGACGATGATGATGATGATAGTGGTGATGAAGACTTTGGTGGTGATGATCATGTTGATGATGGTGATCATGTTGAGGAAACTGATGCTGGTGTTGCTGATGATGTGTTGGCAGAGGAGGAATCTATTGAGGAGAGGTGATGATGAATGGTCGATGAGGAGGAGGAGGAGGCGGGGATGATGAAAAGGAGGAGGACATGGAGGAGGACGGGGAGGAGGATGAGGAGGATGATGAGGAAGAGGAGGATGAGGAGGAGGAGGAGGAGGAAAGACGATGCTTAATGCTCGGTGAAGGTGAGGTTGATGACGATGAGGAGGAGGACGAGGAGGAGGAGGAGGAGGAGGAGGAGGAGGAGGAAGAGGAGGAGGAGGAGGAGGAGGAGGAGGGGGGGGTGGATGAGGACGAACGGAAGAGAAACAAATGATGATGATGATGTTGATGATGATGATGATGATGATGATGATGATGTTGATGATGCGTTGATCGTGGCGATGATGATGATGATGATGATGATGATGATGATGATGAGAATGATGATGATGATGATGATGATGATGATGATGATGATGATGATGATGATGATGATGATGATGATGATGATGATGATGATGATGATGAATGATGAATGGTGATGAATGATGATGATGATGATGATGATGATGATGATGATGATGATGATGATGATGATGATGATGATGATGATGATGATGATGATGATGATGATGATGATGATGATGATGATGATGATGATGATGATGATGATGATGATGATGATGATGATGATGATGATGATGATGATGATGATGATGATGATGATGATGATGATGATGATGATGATGATGATGATGATGATGATGATGATGATGATGATGATGATTACGGTGATGCTGAAGGTGATGATGATGATGATGCTGCTGTTGCTACTGATGATGATTCCCCGTCGCCGTCGTCGCCGCCGCCGTCGCTGTCGCCGTCGCCCTCGCCGTTGCCGCCGCCGCCGCCGTCGCCGTCGCCGTCGCCGTCGCCTCCGCCGCCGCCGCCGTCGTCGTCGTCGTCATCGTCGTCGTCGTTGTCGTCGTCGTCGCCATCGCCGTCGCCGCCGCCGTCGCCGCCGCCGTCGCCGTCGCCGTCGCCGCCGCCGTCGTCGTCGTTATTTTCGTTCGTCGTTCGTCGTTCGTCGTCGCCTCTCTCGTCCCTCCGAGGCGGCGCTGCTCGCCTTGTCCGCCTGGACGGCGTGGCTGGTCCCGGCCTCGGTGCGCCTCTGGCTTGTTGCGCGCATCGGCGCGCGCAGGCATGGGGGGAAGTGAGAGGGGGGCAGGCTTTCTCATAGGCCGCCAGGGCTTCTGAGAAACCGTTTGTGTCTTTGTCATCGTTGTCGTCGTCGTCATCGCCGTCGTCGGCTTGGGAAGTTTTTCAGAGGGCTGGATGTCTTCTGAGCCTTCTGATGCGTCCTGTACCCTCTTCCTTCCTCCCTGGGCTCGTCGTTAAGCACGGGGCTACGGGGTGGGGTCGATGTGCCGATGTTCTCCTCCTTTTCCTCGCCCTCCTCCTCCTTCTCCTCCTCCTCCTCCTCCTCTTCCTCCTCCTCGCGCGTTACCCTCCGACTGTTGCCGGCAGCTCCACCGGGGCATCCCAAGTCAGGGGAGGTGTCCGGGCTCGGCCCGAAGGAACCCCCCAAGACGGGCTCTCAGAGCGATCCCGTTTTTTGTTTGTCGGTGCTGTGGTGCGCCACCAGGACGCCTGAGCAAGGGGGGTGGTTCGGGCTTGGCCTGAAGGACTCCCAAACGGGGCCTTACCACCCCACGGGGCTGTTCGGGCTTTTCCCTTGACCTCCTTTCTGGTGCTGTGGTGCACCACCAGGCCGCCAGAGCAATGGGGCGTTGTTCAGGCTTGGCCCGAAGGCACGCCCCAAATGGGGCCTTGCCGCCCCACGGGGCTGTTCGGGCTTTCCCCTTGGCCCGAATTAGCTCGCCCAGCCTCCTTTCTGGTGCTGCGGTGCACCACCAGGACGCCAAATATTCGGGCTTGGTCCGAAGGCGCCCCCCCAAACGGGGCCTTGCCGCCTCGCGGGGCTGTTCGGGCTTTCCCCTTGGCCCGAATAAGCTCGCCCAGCCTCCTTTCTGGTGCTGCGGTGCGCGACGCGGCTGCTCGCTACGTGTGTTCGGCATGTGTGTTCGGTGAACATGATGTGCACGCGTACCCGGCAAGGGCGTGCGGCATACGTGCCCTGCCCGGGTACTCCCGGCTATTGCCCACGCGCATGCATAGGTACGCGTGCTGGTGTAATTTCGCGTTTTGGCTCGCACGTGTGGAATGCGATGCCGTCCCCGCGCGCCCCGACCACGGGCAGCGCACCGAGCGCAGTGCCGCGCGACTGCGCAATCCCAGTGGATGGGGCTGGAAAGCGCTCGTCCAATCTCTTTTGCTGTTGTTTGCGCTCCACATTCTTGTGGGGCTGCTCAATGGTATGGCGAGGGTTCATTGCGCCGCCGTCAACCCCGCCGCCGCCGCCGTTACGACAGGGGGCTTGTAGACTTGAGAGTTTGGTCGGTTCCGGCATTGTCCGTTTCATTTGTGTTGGCGGTTTGGGGGGATTGGGAAACAGGACGGTTGGTTCCCGCGTTGCCCGTCTCACCTGTGAGGTCCCTTGCTTGCGTGCCCGGCGGCGTGCGGCAACTGGGATGCAGGACGGACGGTCCCCTTGGCATGCCTTGCCATCCTGCTTCTGCCTGCTTTCGCTGTGCCACCATTACCCCCTTGGCTTCCCCGGCGGGTTGCAGGCCGACGCCACCGCGTAAGGTCGCTGCGCCATCTCGCGCAAGACCCGTTGTTGACCGCCGCTCGTGCCGCCAGTTATTTCGGGCGAGCAGGCGTCGGGCAGGGCCGAAGAGCGTTCTGGGGCGCTCTCGGAGCGTCCCCGAGCGCCCTGAAGCGGGGGCCTCCAAACGGTGCGGTGACCGCACCGTGTGGTGAGTCGGTGGGGATTCGGGGTCACCGCGCGGTTTTGGGACTCGGGTCCCTCTCCGAGGATGTCTCGGGCGACAGGGGCCTCCAGGGTCCCAAGACCGTGCGGTGACGGACCGTGCGGTGAGGTCTCTTGGGGTTCCGAGGTTACCGCACGGTCTGTCACCGCACCGTTTCGGGACTCCAAACTGGAGCGGCCACGGCCCCCGATGCACCCTCCCCGGACTCCTTATAGGCCATGTGTTTTTTTCGACGTGGACCCCCAGAGGTCTGAACCCGTCCGGTGGACCCGCCCTTCTCATCCTGAGTGGTTTCTTTGTCGGCCTCGAGGCTCGGCAACGGCCCCGGGAAGCCGAAAGCAGCGAACAACCTGGCGTCGTATTTGTCTGGTCTGGTCCAGCTCCGCCGGATCTCAGAGGTCTTCGATTTAACGCGGTTCCATTTTGTCCTGGCCCTGGCTTCGTCTTGGGCGACGGGCTGTTCAGGGGTCAAATGTGAGCGGGGTAAAGGGCTTGGAGCCGCAAACATTCACCCCGCTGAGCGGAGCCACGGAAAAACCATACGCCAGCCAGCCCCTCCGGCCGCCCTGCCAGGGTCGAACGGGGCTAGGACGAGGGCAAATCCGCTCCATGGCGTTCCCGAGCGCTCCCAGAGCGTTCTGGAACGCTCCTGGAAGGCCGCTGCGTCCGATACATCCTACAGAGCCGTTGGATCTCAGAGGCCCCCGGTCTGTCCTCGCCCGAATCTGTCCTCGTTCTGACTTCGTCTCAGTCTCGCCCGCCTCGGCCGTCCCTCCGCCCTCGCCCCCCCGCCCCCGCAGGGCTCATCTCGATGTTGGCGACTCGATTCGCTTCGACTTCGACGGATTATTCTCCCGATTCGGTTCGACTTGGGATTTCGACTCGGGATCCGATTTCCCACTGGAGGCCTATTGGCCCGCCGAATTCCGCCGATTCGACTCCTCCCGTCTCGGCTGCCGATATCCGCCGATCGCCGATCCGACTTGTCGATTCGATGCTGGGCTCCCCTGCCTCCGCCCCCTCGCGCGAGAGCGCCGGCCTTCCCCCCCGCCCCGCGTTGCCCTCGTGGGGTCTGGACCCCTGCCCTGCCGACCTATCGCGCGCTCGCCTCGCCTGTTTTATCCTCGACTGGACGTAAGTCGGGCGCAAGGATCTTCCCAAATAGCCAGAACTAGTCAGAGGACGAGATTTTTTGGTGTGCATATTTATCATGTCGAGCAGTGGCGAAGCGTCCTGGCTCGCCAATGGCCCTACCAAACAATGTTCTAAGAACCTGTTGTGGCTTCCGCGAAGTGTTTCTCAGAACATTTCTGGCGGAGTCTGTCTCGGTTTAACGCATCGGGCTTCTGTTCTAAGAACATTGTTTTCGTTCTTAGAGCATTTTTGGGTTCTAAGAACGTCTCGTGGTAGGAATATAGGAATGCTGGGACGGTCGGCCCCTGCTCAATCATGTTTCGTCCACGTCCCGCCTGCGGGAGGTTATGCCCGACCCAAGACTAGTCGCGAGCGCGAGCTTCCGCCGGAGTGGCTCCCGGTGCCGGCGGCATGGGGCCCCCGATCGCTGAGCGCGAGGCGGCGTCGGCGGCCTGCGCGCCTGGATCTGGCCGGCCGCGCACCAAGGGTCACCTCCTGCCGCAGGGGTCCCTCCTCGGGCGAAGAGAATTATGCACATGCACCGATCCTGGCAAGGCCCATCCTCCTCCTTTTCCTCGTCCTCCTCCTCCTCCTCCTCCTCCTCCTCCTCCTCCTCCTACTCCTCCTCCTCCTCTCCCCCCTCCTCCTCCTCCTCCTCCTCCTCCTTCTCTCCTCCTGCTGCTCCTCCTCCTCCTCCTCCTGCTCCTCCTCCTGGCAAGGCCCATCCTTGACCCATGATCGGTGCATATGCCTTCCTGGCCAAGGCAGGAGGGCGTATGCACTCATCCTGGGCTTAGGGTGGGCCTGGCCAGAATCGGTTTGTGTGTGCATGGTTCTTTTTCCTCTGCCTCCTCCGTGCAGTCGCTGTCACATCCTCGTCCCGCCCCGCCCGGGAGGTCCTTGCGCCGCTCAAGGGCGTCGAGGGCACGGTGGCCGCCGCGCCGCCCCGCCCCGCCGCGCCCGAGGGCGCGGCCCCCGCCTCGATGGGCAAGTTGTCCGCCACCACTACCACATGTAGGACGGGGGAGATGGGAGGATGAGAAGGTCCTCCTCCTCCTCCTCGTCTGTCTTCTCCTCCTCCTCCTCCTCCTCAACCACCTCCTCCTCCTCCTCCTCCTCCTCCTCCTCCTCCTCCCCCTCCTCCTCCCGTCGCGCCGGACCCTCCGCGCCCAGAGCGGGGGCAGCGCTCCCAGGCCCGCTCGGGCCGTGGAGCTGCGGTGGCAAACGGCTCGTCGGTGGCGGAGAGCGGGCCGCCTGTGGGCTCCCGGGTCCCAGAGTCTGCTTTTCACCACCCACCAAACCACCCCAACCCAACCCGAAGGCCTCAATCTGCCCTCCATTTCCAGTTGGGGGGGGGTCGGGGAACATTGAAAAGACACATATGGAACCC
>CAUYUJ010002210.1:0-30000 GCA_963575745.1 Prorocentrum cordatum | reverse complement strand
CACATGCAACCCATTTTAAACCACCCACCACCCACCACCCACCACCCACCCACCACCCACCACCCACCACCCACCCACCACCCACCCACACCCACCATCCACCACCCACCCACCACCATCCACCCACCACCCACCTCCCACCCATCACCCACCCACCGACCCACCTCCGAACCGCCCCCCCCCCCCCCCCCGCACCCGCAACCGTCCACCCACCACCCACCCACACCCACCCACCCACCACCCACCCACCACCCACTGACCACCCACCGACCACCCACCACCCACTGACCACCCACCACCCGCCACCCAAACACCACCCACCCAACAACACGCATCGCGGAACCTCACTTCAGCCACGCACCCAGGTACAGTGAAGGACCGTTCGGCCCCCAACAACGGATGGGTTGGTCGAAATACGCACCCCACCCCAAGCGCTCATGACTGACCAGTATCCTGGGGGTTGTGGGCGGCGGGGAGATGAAGAGGCTTGCGGTGGTGAGGCCGTACGGTAGGGGCCCTATGTGTGGCTTGGGGTTTGGAACGATGGGCCGTTGGCATAACCCCCAACCCCTATCCGTAGCACATTGTGCTCAGTGCTTGGCACCATGCATGCCCCCCCCAACCAAGAAGCCCAAACTCGTACAGAGACTTCAGACTGCTGGCCTGCGGCAGTCGTTCGCGGCCCTCGACCGCTCAATTGATGGCTTGCAGGGCGGCGATGGCGACGACGAATATTCTTCAGTAAAAGTTGCTGTGAATCGATACCTCGAAGGGCTTTCGACGCATAATGGGCATGTACTAAAGCAGATACATCTTCCCTTGGACGACGATACCACTTATAAGTGGTCAATTGCATGCCCGTTTGCGCTGTTGGCCCACTTGTGTACAGAGTGCTCTTTGTTTGCCCGTTTTTTGCACCAGCACATCGGGCCCGACCACGGCGCCCTGACAGTCTCTAGGTTGGCTGTATGGGGTGATGAAACAACAGGTGGGAACCAGTTGCGGCCTGATAATGTTGGTAAGTACCTGAGCATATACTTTACGTTCGTTGACCTGCCTGAGTGGTTCCGCGCGGCGGAACACGGTTGGTTTCCAGTTGGTGTGTTGCCATATGACACGTTGTTGAAAGTAAAAGGTAAATACAGCGGAGTGTTGAAACAAGTGTTTAATACAATGTTTAGACAGCACGTGTGTTTCTCGTCTGGGTTTCGATTGAGCGATGGGTTTGGAAATATGTATGTTGTGAGGTCAAAGCTCCATTGTATTATACAGGGCGAAAAGGCGCACAAAGAAGCCAAAGCGGTCAAAGGTGCCGCTGGCTCGAGCTGCTGCTCAAGCTGCAAAAACGTTAGTCGGCTGCCGCCCTTCCGCATGCGAGGGGCGATAAGGCAGGGGGGGATGGGGGAGGGGGAGGGGGGGCGGGGGTGAGGGGGGGCGGGGTGCTAGGGCTAGAAGGGGGTGGGAGCGATCACGGGGCGGACGTGGGTGAGGACTGTCGGGTGAGGGATGGGAGAGGGGGGGAACTGGGGGCGATGCGGATGGTGATAAGGGCGACGATTCGGAAAGTGATGAGGGGGGGCAGTGGTGAGAGGGAGGAGGGGGTGGGCGGGTGACAATAAGGCCAGGGGTAAACGGAAAGGGGTGGTGTGTGGGGAGGGCGGGCTAAAGGTTAGCTTAAGCTCTCATGCCGCGGTGCCCCGCTCGGCGGGGACAGCGGCTTTTCAATGGCGAGCCGAGCAGGTTACGCGGCAATAGGTATATGTATCCTGTCGGACCCCCTCGCCACCGTGCCTGGGTCGTGGACCAGTGGCGCCGTGGAGGCTTATTTAGGTTCGTTGGGATGTCCCTCGGGGGTTCGGTGGGCCCTCAGGGGCGCGTCGCTTGTTTGTTATTATCGGGTATTTCCCTCTGGCCATGTTGGGGCCTTTTTGGGCCGTCTTGGGGCGTTGGTAATATGTCATGCGCCGCGTGGGGAAGGGGCGACGGGGCGAGGTGGGCAGGGCGGGGTTTACTTCCCGCCTCGGACCGCTCTCGGGTCGTCTGGGCGCCTCTCGGGCAGCATGTGGAGCCTGCTTGAGATTCCGAACCCTTTCGGGGCACGGTGGCGGACCTTGTCCACTACGCGTCGGCGTTGCCTGGTAGTTTTGACCCCCATGACGACGCGTCAACATGGGAGATGTGCGATAAGTTGACCCAGCAGGTTGCAGTGTTGAACGAGGGTGATTTTAGCAGGCTCCAGCAGGCCTACGGGCTCAATTTCGAGCCAGACAGTTTGTTGTACGATGTTGAGTTGCGGCGCCACGTGCCACCGATATCGACGTGTTATTGGGATTGGATGCATATAGTGTGCGCTTCTGGCGGGGTTGGCCAATATCATATCAATTCATTCGTACACGTCCTCATTAAGAATAGGATTACAACGCTTGAAAAACTTGATGATTTTTCTGGAAAGACCATGTCGTGCAACACGTCTAGGTACCAGAAGCTTGCCAGCACGTTTTTCAAAGATAGGATTCAGGACACGTTTTCTGGCCACTTGAAGGCCTTCGCAGCCGAGGTTCTCACGGCTATTGCAGTGCTCGCGCATTGATCGGCCTGCGGCCCCACCGACGTGCCTCCCTACTGTTTGGGGCGGGGGTGGCGGGGGGCAGCAGTGGGTTGGCAGGCGGTGTGGGCTGTGTGCATACTGCCATGCGCGCATTGCGACGCATGCGCATATGTATATATATAGAGAGAGGGAGAGCGAGAGAGAGAGAGAGAGAGAGAGAGAGAGAGAGAGAGAGAGAGAGAGAGAGAGAGAGAGAGAGAGAGAGAGAGAGAGAGAGAGAGAGAGAGAGAGGAGAGAGAGAGAGAGAGAGAGAGAGAGAGAGAGAGAGAGAGAGAGAGAGAGAGAGAGAGAGAGAGAGAGAGAGAGAGAGAGAGAGAGAGACTCTGATTGCGCAAACGCCCTGTTGACCCGAATGTCGGGTTGGCGGAGTTTTGCGTGTTGTTTCTGGAGCCCAGAAACATCTTGCCTGAGCACTGCGCCTGTTTTGGCCTCTTGCGAAAGTGTGTATCGCCGCCTCTCGGCGCGAGCCGCAGGCCCCCAGCCCCTCGGCGCGAAGCATCCGCGCGCTCGATCGGCGCGAAGCGACCATGAGCCACCGCTCGGTGCCTGGAGCACGCCGTTAGGCGTGCGGCGGGTGAACATTTTGACGCTGGGAGATCGGGCCGTTCAGCACGCCAACCGATTGGCGGACTTGCTGCAGCGGTACCACGCTGACTTTCTTAGGCTGTACGGCAGGCAATGCATCAAAATCAAGATGCACCTCGTCCATCACGTCCGAGGCCTGCGGCTTTCTTTTTCCGCTGCCCCACTATCCGTCTGCCAGCTTGGAGTCATGCGGCCAAACCCTGGCTGCCCTAGCGAGTTGCCGCGGTCAGCATAGTGCGGTACAGCGCGTCTATGAGTGGAGCGGGCGTACATTGTAACTGACCTGCCTGACGACCTCGCCTTGGGCAGGGTCGGCGGATGCCGCAGAACTTACTTTTTTTTCAAGTCAACCTGGATTGTTTCAGTTGCGAGCGCAGGAACCGTCTGTTGAAGGCGGTGCTGGTTCATTACAAAGGTGTCAGGGGCTTTGACCCAGCGGGGCCCATCATTGGCAGGATAGTGCTAGATCTGGTTGATCGGATATCGAATTCGTCGTGTTTTCCAAGAGCCCTGTGCGGGGTTTCGAAGCCAGCGCCAGAGATTCTGGACCTCTGTGAAGGGCCGTCTCGGCCATGCTCGGCATCAGTATCGAAGTCGATGCGATGGGAGCGCGGCGTTTTGCGGCGAGGTGACGTGATGTCGGTCCAGGCAGTGGGCCTCCAATACGTCAAGGCGGTTGGGTTCGTGGACTTTAGGTTCTCGGACAACCCCCACGTGCCAGAGTGCCTGGTCGTGGCAGCCCATTGCCGCCAGCACGAATCCAACTCTGACTTGTGGATTGCCGACGGCCCAATGCATCTCGTGTCACCAGATCAGATAGCCGACGTGCATATGATTCTCTTAGCGGGCGAATGTTTTCGCCCCATCGTCAAGGATATATGAGTGCCAATTTTAGGCGACTCGTCATGGTGGGCAAGCGCCCGCACGCGGCGACCCCTTGGTGCATAGGTGGAGGGGGGATGGCGAGGGGGAGGGTTCGGGGCGAGGCAGGGATGCAAGGAGTGCAATGAGGGAGGTGGCGGCAACGAGCGAGCGAGAGAGAGAGAGAGAGGGAGAGGGAGAGGAAGAGAGAGAGAGAGAGAGAGAGAGAGAGAGAGAGAGAGAGAGAGAGAGAGAGAGAGAGAGCACGACGATGAGGAGGAGCAGGGCTGCGGGAGCCACGGGGTTGGCGGTGAGCAAGGGGTGGACGATGCATGTGTTGATGCATTGGTGTGGGGGGTCCCTCGGGCGATTCTGAGAGCAGCGTTGGGATCGAAACGACGCTATCTTCTTGGGGCCATCCTGGGGGTTCTCGGGCCCACCACGTGGCCATGCCGTTCACGGCGGGCGGGGTCTTGCTGAGGGCACCTTGGGCGGTTCAGGGGGTCCTTTCTCAGAGGCTTACGGAGGGATCCTTTCTCAGAGGCTGACGGAGGGCGGGTTCGGAATTATTGAAAGCATGCATCTAGGCACTGTTAAGTTTAGAGGAGCTGCTCAGACATGCGGCAGCTCCGATGGGCACGACGCTTGCTTCTTGCGAGCGCGTGTGCTTGGCACGCGCTCATCGTACTGAATGCAGACCCCGCAGAGGATAAACAAAACAACCAGCGGACAATTGGCCAGGTCGGGCTGGCGACCGAGAGGGGTTTGCCATTGGATGGCAAGGACAGGGGTGGAAGGGAACGGCTAGTCGGGGGCGGCACGGCGCCCCTTCGTGACCCGACCCTTCCTTGGGCTCCTCATCGCCACTGCCTGACGCAGCTCGGAAAATATGTGCGTTTGCTGCCGCCCGCCAGCCTTGCCCCTGGAGCGATGGGCGTGGCGCGCGGAGAGAGCGCGCCGATCTTTTCTCGACCGCGTCTGTCTCGCTGCCAGCCGCCTGGCAGCGTCGTCGTCGAGAGGGGGGCCATCGCCCTTGCCAGCGCCCCCTTCCAGCCGCCCCTCTCCTCGCCACCCTCCCAATGACGTAGTCCCACTGCCCCTCCCTCGCCCTTGCACCCGCAGCCCCGCCCACGAGCCCGCGCGGGGGGGGGGTCTGGATCGCGGCTTCGACGATGGCGACGGTTGCAATGGCAAGCACGCCGCAGGTGTTCTTGCGCTCAAGACACACGACCAGCATGTCTGAGTACGGGCCCCCTGTATTCGGCCCGATAGCCACCGTGCGCGAGCCCCTGCCATCAGGCACGATCACAGCATCGCAAGCGCAATGGATCTTGCATCTGACGTGGTGCAAGGCCCGCGTCAGGAGCCGTACGTTCGGGCGCGAGCTCGTGGCGACGGGCCGTTCGAGCTTCCTCCAGCATGCGTACAATGAGTGCATGCGAATGGTAACGATCAACGGCGAGGAGGGGGGCAGGAGGTGGGCCCCCAAGACCATCCCGCAACCATCTTCTTTCGCTGGGTCGAGCGCCGAGTGGGCCGCCGTCACAGCGGGTGGCAACTACCACTGGACCGATCGGTGGAACCCCCTCGACCCGATGACCATCGCGAGCGGAGGAGCGCCGCCGCGGGGGGCGGGGGGCCAGATGCGGAGGGCGGGGAGGAGGAGGAGGAGGAGGAGGAGGAGGAGGAGGAGGAGGAGGAGGAAGGAGAGGGGGGAGGAGGAGGTGGTCGAGCTCCATTGCGACCAAGGTCCAATGGTCGGAGGATAAGACTTTGGGTTACCCCCTCACTGACGCCGCGGCACCCCACAACTGGAGGGCGCCAGCGGCGGCGCCAGTCGGCATCCGTCGGCGCACGGCCGCATTCACCAAGGCTGACTGACAGCTCTACTGGATCAAAATGTGCACATGTGGTTTTGGATGGCACCAGAAATCACATCCTTTGTACTCCCTCCAGGGACGCGCTGCACACTGCTCAACTCGCACTCTCATGCACGACGACGCATCTACGTATATGTATATGCACGGTCGGGCATTGTAGAAACGAGGATGATGTCGGGGAGGATGTAGGCGAGGTCAATGAGGATGAAATGGGGTCGGAAGGATGAGGAGGAATGCGAGGTCGGGGTGGCGGCAGCGGGCGCCGCCGACGTCGGGTGCGACAGCGACGTCGGCATGCGGCTGCGGCAAGCATCGGCCCTCCGCCTGCGCAGGATGCGATCGCGGACACGCTGCTGCTGCTGACCAGGGCCACGTGCTCGCTCACGTTCCTGCCCAGGCCCGCGGCGGCGCGCCGCCACCCATCGCCCTATCCGCCCCGTCTTTCTTGCGTCGTCGTCGGCGCCGTCGTCACTGTCGCCTGTGCCGCCCTATTGGTCCACTCTCCGTACCTGGGCACCGTTGCATCTTCCCAGTGACACTGTTCATACGGGGCGCGGCATGCTGGAGGCCCATGGCGCGCTGTCGCCCGAGGGCCGCGCGTCTCATCATCTCTCGCTCTATCCGAACCTCACCCCCTCCCTCCGCCCCACCCCCGCCCCCCCTCCCCCCTCTTCCCCATCCCCCCCCTCCGCGCGCCGCCGCAGGCCGCGGAGAACGAGCAGCTCGTGGAGAAGCAGCTCGGTTCGAACGGCGCGTCCTCGGGTGGGCCGCCGTTGCCCTGCCTCCCTCGCCCCGCGGCTTTCCCCTAGAGTACCGATCCTTGCTCTTTGGGCCCCGCCGTCGCCGTCGCCGTCGCCGTCGCCGTCGCCGTGGCCGCCGCCGTCGTCGTCGTCGTCATCGTCGTCGTCGTCGTCGTCTTGGGGGCCATCTTGAGGCATCTTGGGCTATCTTGAACTATCTTGGAGGTAACCTTGGGCTCTCTGAGGCGCCTTTGGAGACGTATTGGGCCATCTTGGAAGCCCCGCCCCCTCGCGAAACTCCCTGTCCAGGTCCAGGGGGCGGGTGTAGGGGGAGGGGCAAACCCATCCCCGAAGGCGAGGGGGTGGGTTGGAAGGGGACACGCTTTAGACCACCCCACGCCCTACAGGGCTGGTGTGATTATTTCTCCCTTTCCTCCTTCCCCTCCTCCTCTCTCCTTCTCGCCCTGCTCCCCTATCCTGCCCCCCCATCCTGGTCGCCCCGCCTTGCCAGCGATTTAGGCCCTGATTCTCCGGAGCTCGGCCCCCCCCGCCCCCGCCCCCGCGCCCGCGGGCCCCGGGGGTCGGGGGCGCTCCGACGACGACCGCGACGACGACGGCGGCGGCGACGACGACCCTGACGACGATGACGGCGACGACGCCTCCTGGGGCCGTCGTGGGTCTTCCTTGGGCCGTCTTGGCCCCTCGAGGGTGCCCCTCGGACAGCCTGGGGGTGAAGTTGGGGGGCCCCGTGGGCTGCTTGGGTTTCTGGCCTCTCGAGCCGTCTGGGGGTTATCTTGAAACCGTTTTGGGCCGCATTGCGGTCCTCTCGGATTGTCTCGAGGCCATCCTCGGCAGCATGGGAACGACCTCAGGCGGGTTTGGCTCCTCTCGGAGCGCGTTCGGGCCGTCTTGGAGCCTCGTTGGACCCCTCCCTTGGGGCGTCTTGGGCATGAGGTATATCATGGGCCGCATGGGGCGCCTTTATGCTCACCCATCGCATCTCTGGTCCAAGTCATTCTCCTTGACCTCGCGCTGTCAAGCTTAGCCCTGCATCGCAGGCAGTTCGCGCTCGTGCAGAGCAATGTCCCTCTCCCCAGCAGCATCCGCCTCTGGACCCGACGCGGCGGCGGCGAGCGGCCAGCTCGTGGCGGTCGAGGACGTGGATCTCGGCTTTTGCTACCTGTGCTGTGACACCATCACGGACGAGGCCGAGAAGCTGGTGGTGCAGGAGGGCTCGGACACCCGCAGGAAGATCGCGTGCCACAAGAAGTGCAACAGCCTCAAGAAGCGCGTTCAGACCGTCCGCAACAACGTGTCGGGCTTCGAATGCTTCTGCGAGGTTGAAGGCGACCAGCGGGCCGAATTCTACAAGACGGCCGTCGGGCTGTACGGGCCCGACTTGCAGAAGGTGATGACGGAGACGTTGGAGACCAAGCGCGTGGATTCGAACGTGGCCGACTTCATCGAGGAGGGCGACTTCATGGAGGTCAATGAGGCCCGCGAGTTACCGCGCTTCAAGCGCGACCCTGCCGCCTTCCAGAACCTGCTGGAGCGGGCGCCCAGGAAGACGTGCGCTATGACGGATATCGAGTACGTGTACGTGCCGAACTACAAGTTCTCGAACCACAGGAAAGTGACGGATGAGAGCACCAGGGCGAGGCGCATCTCAGGGGCGAAGACCATGAAGAAGCCGAAGGCGCTGGCAGCGCCGAAGGGGCCGAAGGAGCCAGCCGCGCCCAAAGGCTCGAATATCCCGAAGGGCATCCTGAACAGGAGCGACAAGCTGGAGGAGCGCATGGGCCAGTGCATCCTCGACACGGCCGAGTCCATCATGGTTGCGAAGAGCCCCGAGGCCGACGGCCACGTGTCCGCGCGCGCCCTGGAGCAAGCTGTAGCCTCGCACTCCAAGCTCGAGCAGGCCCTCCAAGAGTTCAAGGAGGTTCGCACCACCGAGGGGCTCACGAAGGAGACGCTCGTGCTGAAGATCGAGCACACCGAGGCCCTGATGAACTCGCACATTGACATCCAGTCCAAGCTCGACGGCCATGGGTTGTCCAATTCATCAGAACGCACACGAGCTCGAGTAGTTGTTTGCTGTGTGGTTCGAGGTATTTTTTCCCAGAGCCAGGTGGGCGGGCCATCCTCGTCGCCACGGTTGGACGCAGCTCGAAAACTCGGCTCCCCAGACGGCCGTTGCCACCACTCCCATCGCCCTCCCCAGTGGGTCACTGGGGAGGGCGATGTGGCGGAGGACAGGACGAGGACAATACGGGGGGCGGGGCGTCAGTAGGTGTGAATGGAGGGGAACGTGATGACGGGCGAGAGGGTGGGTGGGTGGTCGGGCCAGCGCCGCAGGCATGCTCGAGGACGTGGCGGAGCCCATCTTGGCCGCGCAGGCGGAGAAGGATGCGGCGGCGACGTTGGGGGAGTCTTCGGAGGAGGGAGCTGCGGGGGCCGCAGCGGCGGCGGAGGAGGCAGGGGCCTCGGGGCCCAGTGGATCGGCGGCGGGCGATTCGGCCGCCCTTGACCGCGGCGGCTCGGGCATGGCTTCCAGCGGCCTCGAGTCGCCCCAGGCCTTTGTATCCAGGGAGTCGGCGGCGTCGGCTGGAGTCGCACCGTTCGCTGGTTCCGAGAGTCTTCAGGAAATCTTCGATGCCGAGAATTTCGTTGGCGAACCCGAGAGCGATGCCCACGATTCCGAGGGCGATGCTCTCTCGGCCGACACACTCCGACTCGGGTCGGCCCAGGTGCCCGCGGCCGCTGGTGCTGCGGATGGCGCCGATGGCAAGGCCGCGGGGCGTGGCAAGCGCAAGGCCGTAGGGGCTGCCACGACCGCCAGGCCCAAGGCCTCGGGCAAGCAGAAGGGGAAGGGGCGTGGCAAGGGCAAGGCCAAGGCGAAGGCGAAGGGCATCAAGGCTAAGGCTTAGACGGTGTGACCTTGGCTATCGTTAGAGTGCGCAGTTTTTGGGTAGCTCGGCCTTGCGCGGCGCGTAGGGCGCTCGGCCAGAGCTCAGTACGTACACTCGTCGGCTGTTGTGGTTTCTTCGCAGGCTTGCTGGTTGCGCAGCTCTTGGGGCGCTCGCGCCCGCTGATTGATACAAGCTGTGCGAGCGCTCGCGCTCGCCACCTACAGGGTGCTCGCGCCCATTGCAGCTGGTGGCGCTCGCGCCAACCCTCGATCAAGTGCGCGCAAAAAAACACATGCATCATCATCACCGCACACCCCACCCACCATCACTGCGCATCGCACCCAACATGTGCCACCTGAGCAGGGGTATCAGCAGGGTGTCAGCTGGTGTCAGCGCGTTGAGCGCTGATGGTATCACGCATGGGTGTCAGCGAGTATCAGATGATGGATGTCTCAGCTAGATCGGGTATCAGCGCATTCCAACTTGATGGGTATCAGCGCGGGTGTCAGCGCGTATCAGCTCCTCAGGCCTTGCGATCGTTGCGAGGGCGACAACGGCGACGGCCGTGACCACGGCGACGACTACGGCGATTACGACGACGACGGCAACGACGGCGACGACGACGACGATTCCCGCCACCCTATCCCCCCGTCTGCCGACACCCACGCAATCATTTATCCGAGCGGGCTTCCAGGGGCCGATCCTGCCTCGGCCGCGGCAGCGCCTCCGCGTGGGCGCCGAAGAGCAGGGGTCGCTGGCCTCGTGCGGGTTGGGCGACGGTCCGCTTGAGACCCCCATGCGCTGCCCCCTCCCATTTCGTTTTCCCAATCCAACGCCCTCCTTCTTATCGCATTCGTTCTGCCATGTCGCCGCCCGCCACTTCTTGGGCCCCCCTCCCCAGTCATTCCCAGCATGTGCAGCGGCGGCTTGCGACCAATGATTGGCGAGTCGAGCGCCCAGCCATCCCATCCAGAAACGATGCCCTGGAGAGTTGACGGGGGGGCCGAAAGCACAAGTGCATGGACTGATCAACCAAGCGGGCGGGCGGGGCGCGCGGGTGGAACCAGGGGGAGGGGGGAGGGGGGGGGGAATGGGGAGGTGGATGGGGAGGGGGAATGGATACAGGAGGAGAAGGAGGATTGCGGTGGCGATAGCGGGTGGCAAGTGCGATAAGGGGGAGGAGGGCAGGCCTGGTACTCCAAAAGCCCAAGAGATCCAGCCTTCTCGGTAGGGGGGAGGGGCGCGGCTCGACTGTGCTCACAATGGGACGAGCTAGCCGACATGTAAACGACCTCCCCCCCTCCGCCCTCCCTCCCGCCCATCGCGCATAAACAGACATATCAGAAGTGTTGGGCGAGCGAGTAGGTATCCCGTTGGGCCTCATTGGCTCAGAAGGCTAATGATATTGTTGTCATTAAGTGCTCTCGCCCGCAGCTCATACAGGGCCTGGTGCCTGCCGCTTAGGCGGATTCGTAGGACACGTGGCTCAAGCTTCCGACCGCGCGCCCTCGCACAGCGAACTCAGTCTGAACTTGCGCCTTCCAGGGGATGGCGGGTGCCGAATACGCTGTTGGCAACTCTGGCTTCAGCGACGACTCGTGCCAGTCGAGGCTGTGGGCCAGGGCGCCCGTGAATGCGTGGACGCCCGAACCGCGCGATAGCACGCGTCCGAATTCGGGCGGTGCGGTTGGCGCTGGCGGGGGCCCCTCTGATTTGCCCGACTTGCCCGACTTTGACGCGAAGCCCAGCAACTCCGACGAGCTCGGCCCGCCAGAGGACGGCGACGAGGGCGGCCAGGGCCATGCCGCCGATCCAGCCGACAGGGCGGAACCTGACAAGGTGGGCGACGACGTCGACGGGGCGGGATCTGACAAGGTGGGCGACGCCGACGCCGAGGCGTCCTCGACGCCCACGCCGCCCCCTGGGGCAGGCGGCAGTGACCTCCCCCCCCGACTACTTCGTCTCGGCCGCACCTTCGACTCGATGGATGTTGCCATTCAGTGCGCCCGCAATGCCGTCTTCATCTACCAGGCGCTGGAGGATGAGATTGGGGCTGCCCCGCCGCCGCACTGTTCTCGGAAGCGGAGGTACCACATCGCGTTCGAGGTCCGCGACGAGATCAAGCGCCTCACTGAGTGAAGCTGGGCCGAATACGATTGCTGTAAGTTGCAATTGTAAGGTGTTGCTTCAGGCGCAGCGCATTCTGTGTTGCTCCTAGATATCAGTGAAGGGCTCGCCCTGTTAGCCACTAGCCGAATGCGGACGGCTGGTCGAGACAACTCTGGCGCTCGCGCCCAATTCCGTAGTGCTCGGTATGTTGCGCCCTGCGACGACGACGACGGCGGTGGCGGCGGCGGCGGCGACGACGGTGGCGACGTCGGTTGCGGCGGCAGCGGCGACGACGATCACGACGACGACGACGACGACGACGACATCGGCGGCGGCGACGTCGGCGGCACGGCGTCGTCCTCCCCCGCCTCGACGTCGCCGCCGATGCCGTCGCCGCCGTCGCCGCCGCCGCCGACGTTGTGCTCGTCGTCGCCGTCGTCCTCCTCCTTCTCCTCCGCCTCCGTATCGACGTCGCCGCCGATGTCGTCGCTGCAGCCGCCGCGGTTGCCGCCGCCGTTGTCGTTGTCGCCGCCGTTCTCGTCAACTTCGCCGCAGCCATCGTCGTCGTCGCCGCTGTCTACCTCGTCGCATCCGCCGCCGTCGTCGAGGGCGTCGTCGCCGTCGCCGACGCTTTTGCCGCCGTCGTCCCGCCGCCCTCCCCCCGCGCCTGGTAGGTGCGTGGGATCGCGAACGGCTTCGGCGCGCAGCCGTTCATGTGCATCCGTCGGTGCGTCCTCCGCTGCCGCGCCCAGCGGGGGCCAGCAGCCAGCGCGCGCTCGGTAGAGAGGGTGGATGTCTGGATTTTGAATGAGGGGTGTGCTGGCGATTGGGGCGGGGTGGAGGGCGCTGATGGGGGTGGGCGAGGAGGCTGCAGAAGGGGGGGGATGACAATGACGACGATGATGAGGATGGCGAGGAGGGCGAGGCGGAGAGGGAGGGGGAGGGTACGACAACGACGGCGACGACGACGACGACGACATCGGCGGCGGCGACGACGGCGGCACCGCCGACGGCGAACACGACTTGGAGCTGGGGGGGGGCCTTAAGAGCAAGGGTCGGCGATCCTCTGATAGAGCAGGGAGCTGCCGCCGTCGTCGTCGTCGTCGTCGCCTCAGTCGGCGTCGCCCTCCCCCGCCTCGACGTCGCCGCCGATGCCGTCGCCGCCGTCGCCGCCGCCGCCGTCGTGGTGCTCGTCGCCGTCGTCGTCCTCCTCCTTCTCCTCCGCCTCCGTACCGACGTCGCCACCGATGTCGTCGCCGCAGCCGCCGCGGTCGCCGCCGCCGTTGTCGTTGTCGCCGCCGTTCTCGTCAATTTCGCCGCAGCCATCGTCGTCGTCGTCATTGTCTACATCGTCGCAGCCGCCGCCGTCGTCGAGGGCGTCGTCGCCGTCGCCGACGCTTTTGCCGCCGTCGCCCCGCCGCCCTCCCCCCGCGCCTGGTAGGTGCGCGGGGTCGCGAACGGCATCGGCGCGCAGCCGTTCATGTGCATCCGTCGGTGCGTCCTCCGCTGCCGCGCCCAGCGGGGGCCAGCAGCCAGCGCGCGCTCGGTAGAGAGGGTGGATGTCTGGATTTTGAATGAGGGGTGTACTGACGATTGGGGCAGGTGGAGGGCGCAAATAAGGGTGGGCGGGGAGGCTGCAGAAGGGGGAGGATGACAATGACGACGATGACGAGGATGGTGAGGAGGGCGGGGCGGAGGGAGGGGGAGGGCGCGACGACGGCGACGACGGCGGCGGCGACGACGGAGACGACGACGACGGCGGCGGCGGCGACGACGACAGCGACGACGACGGCGACGATCGCGACGTCGGCGACGAACGACGAACGGCGACACCGACGTATCTCACTGGTCCGATCCACCCTCTATCAGCTCTGATTGTCGCGCCGCCATGTTTTCTAGGCGCTCGCGTGCCATTGCCAGGCCCGCCGCCGATAATGCGACTTGCTTCCGCCATCCGTGCATATGTACATCTGCGCATTCATGTTTAAGGTGTGCGTAAGCAACAGCGTTGCACGCTCACAGACTGTCGAGGGCAAGCCTCGCCGCCCGACGATGGCGGAGTCTTCGCCGCGCGCGGTGGGAAATAGCAGATATGGCACCCCTCCTCCCCCAACCCTTCTTGCATGTGATTTCTTAGGGCATGCGACCGTGTGTTGGGTATTTGTTTTCTGTGGGGCCCCCTCCCCTCCCCGCGACGGAGCTGCGCGCCTGCTCGGTGGTTGCCTTTTGGCTGGGGAACTTCGCCAGGCCCCAAGGAGCCTCGGTCGCTCTCGCTGCATTGCGCGAGATGTCGCCAAGCATTGGAACTTGCTTGGTTTCTGTTGCCCTCAGTTCGTGCACGAGCGTTTTCAGTGGCCAGTTCCGTAGGTACGCAGCGTGGCACGTGCATTCTGTGTCGTGCGCCGCACGGCCGTGCGGGGGGGAGTTTGGCAGGCTTGGAGCCACCCAATGGAGCCGCAGGCCTCGGGAAGCACCCAAGAGAACGATACGATGCACATAGGCGTCTGCTAGGGTGTCGCGTCGTCTGGGCCCTGGAGCCATATGGGAGCAATCCAGATGGTCATGTCCAGGGCATTGGTCCCGACATTGTGCATGGGGTTGGAGCGGCAGGCTGTAAACCTTCAGTATAGCGTTCCTCCCCCCCTCCACCCCCCCGTGGCCCCTCGTGCGCATGGAATAATGACGCCCCTCCCCCTCCCGACACCCCGCGCCCTTGCTAGGAATATCGAGCGCACCTGGGCCAACGTGTCAATGCATGGCTAGTGGCCTGGGGGTGGAGTGGGTGGTGGGGGGCGGGGCGCGCCCCAGGCCATGCGCATCGAGCCCCCTCTGACGGCGCTCAAGGGCTTTCGTTTGGCGCTCGGCGGGTGTGAGGGGAGGGGCTATGGGGGTAGTTGCACATCGGCACCACATAGGGCGCCCCCTGGCCCTCCGCGTAGGCGGGCGGATGGTTTGCGTGCCAGAGAAACTCGCAAGGTCGACGGGGTGCCTCGCTTGTGAAACTAGCCCGTTTCGTCAGTAGCCATTTCGGTTTGCTTAAGCAGTCGTTCTGGCATCCAAACGATATCTCAGCATCCTCGGCCATCTCGGCCATGGCTTCGAAGGCGAAGCAGACTAAGGCGCCGACCAGCAGCAACAAGCAGGCGACGACTCAGGCGCCGAGCAGCAGCAAGTCCGCGGGCAAACCCGACAAGCCTATCGACCACGACATCGGCAAGATCATCGATACGTACGAGCGCAAGCATCTGACGGTGGTCACGCGCAACATGAACCAGAAGGTGACCATCCAGCAGCACAGGCGGACTATTGGCACGATGCGCAGGACCATCATCAGCAAGCAAAAGAGGATTGATCGCCAGCAGGCAACAATCAGCGCCAAGCGCCAGCAGTCCAAGCTGTTGAAGAGCAGTGAGGCGACAGTCAAGCGCCAGCAGAATATCATCGAGCAGCAGAAGGTGAGGATCAAGAATTTGAGGGGCAAGCTTGCTCGCAAGGATCAGACCGTGCGCTTTACCAAGCACGCCGCCGCCAGCATTCTTGGCCGCATCATCCAGAAGAGCCCGAAGGACGTCATCGCTGAGTTCGAGGAGACCGCGCACGGCTTCGAGTTGGACCGCCCGCCAGTCCACCAGCGCCTCTTGCCCCGCAAGTTCGAGGACCTGGGCGCCATTACGCTCATGCTGCCCTATGTGCCGCCGCATAAGCGCGGGTAGAGGGTAGAGCACGGCGGCTCGCCAGAATCCGCGTCGGTCCGGTTTTTTTTTTGTTGCTGGTTGCTGGCCCGTGCTTTCGCGTCCCCCCGTCTCAACTGGCTCTTCTTGCCCAAGCTGCCCGCGGGCAGTCGGCTCTCGCCGTCGCGCGCGTCGGCCGCCGCCAAAGGTCGCCTCCTCGGCCCCCCCCCAAAAAAAAAACAAACACCGCCATCCCTACGGTCGGACCCCCTCCCTTCATCATCACCCACCTCATCCTCCTCCTCCTCCGACGCCCGCCCGCCAGCGTAGCAACTGTCCTGCCAGCGCGCCGCAGGCTTTGCTGTAGCTGGCAGTGCCGTAGGTGCCCGCCAGCATCGCCTGAGTTACCAGCGCAAACGACACGGGGCAGTCGGCTCGCCGATCGCTATCGCCCCGAATGTACGATGAGAAAGTCTAGACGCCTCACGTACCCCCACCAGCCCATCGAGGGACGATGTCCAGGCGAGTTGAGGTGATCCGAGAAGTGCGGTACCAAATACGGTGACAGTCGAACCGTGCGAAGGAGGGGGGAGGGGACGGAGGAGGCTGGAGGGGTGGGCGAGGGAGTGGAGAGAAGTGCGATTGATGTGATGGGGAGGGCGGTGACGAGGAGGAGGAAAATATTGAGTAGGATAAGGAATGATGATCGTAATGAGCCTCGGGCTGTCTTGATAAAAAAAAAAACAAAAAAAACAAAAAAAAAAAAGAAAAAAAAAAAAAAAATAAAAAAAAAAAACAGAAAAAAACAAAAAAAAAGAAAAAAAAAAGAAAAAAAAAAAAAAAAAAAAAAAAAAAAAAAAAAAAAAAAAAAAAAAAAAATAAAAAAAACAAAAAAAAAAAAAATACAAAAAAAAACAAAAAAAAAAAAAAAAACAAAAAAAAAAAAAAAACAAAGAAAAACAAAAAAAGAAAAAAGAAAATAAAAAAAAAAAGGAAACAAAAAAAAAAAAAAAAAAAAAAAAAAAGTCTATTCACTGGAGGTCATCTTGAGCTCTGGGGCGCTCTTGGAGCCGTCTTGGGCCATCCTGGACGCATCGCCCTCTCGCGACCCGCCCGTCCATGTCCGCGGGAGAAAGTATAGGGGGTGGGCGGGTGGGTAAACCCCTCCCCGATGGGGAAGAAGGGGGTTGGAAGAGGAGACGCTGTAGGCAACCCGCGCACTAGAGGGCTTGCGGGGCTCCAGCCTCTCCCCTGTGACGTGGGAGCGTGAGGTGATGCGCCCTCCCCCATTCCCCCCCCCCCACCCCTCCTTCCCCCCTCGCTCAGCAGGCGGAGGAGAGGCGTGATGGAGGGAGGGTGAGGACCAGGCGGAGGCACCTCTGCTTGCGCTGCGTACTTGCGATTAGGGGAGGGGGAGGAGCAGGAGAAGGAGGAGGAGGGGGAGGAGGAAGCGGATGATGATGATGATGAGGCGGAGGAGGAGGAGGAGGAGAAGTAGGAGGAGCAGGATGACGGGCGGGGCGATGCACATGCGGACGGTGTTGATAGTTATTTGTTTCAGGTGGTGTGGCAACGCGAGGGCCGCAGGGGCGGGGCGCCGCTGGCGTGCCGTGCACGGCGCTGCGCGCAGATGCGTTCGGCGCCCGCCTCCCCACACCCGCCCTGCCCTTGCTTTGCGGAGTTAGCTTTTGGCTCGAGCGTTGGGGCATTGCGCACCGTGCTGATTGCTGTTTATCTTCACCTAGTTCCGTTTTCCTGGCCGCTGGTGCGATGACCCACGTCGTGCAGGCGTGCCGCGAGATCGCAGAGCACATGCAAGTGCAGAAGGAAGTCGCTGGCACGGTGGACATCGCAGACGCAGCTGCTCGTTTCAAGACGGTCGCCGCGGCGCAGCACACGGTCGAGCTCACGGATGCAACTGCGGTCACGTCCATGATGAACGGCACAGACTTGCCCCTGTCGGATCGCAGGGAAATCATCGAGATTCTGAAAAAAAAAGGAAAAAAAAAAAAAAAAAAAAAAAAAAAAAAAAAAGAAAAAAAAAAAACAAAAAAAAAAAAAAAAAAAATCTGAAAAAAAAAAAAAAAAAAAAAAAAAAAAAAAAAAAGAAAAAACCAAAAATAAAAAAAAATAAACCAAACAAAAAAAAAAAAAAAAAAAAAAAAAAAAAAAAAAAAAAAAAAAAACAAACAAAACAAAAAAAAAAAAAAAACAGAAAAAAAAAAAAAAAAAAAAAAAAACAATAAAGAAGCAAAAAAAAAAAAAAGAAAAAAAAAATACAAAAAACAAAAAATCACAAAAACAAAAAAAAAAGGCAAGATTGACACAGGCGCCCCGCGGCGGCCAGGTCAACGCGGCGGCGGCAGCCACGCGGGCGGCCGCCAGCTTGGCCAGAATTGCCCGACTTTCCACCGCTACATGACCAAGGGCATGTTGGAGCTGTGGATGGCCCCGCACACCACCTTCGCGGAGGCGCTCCAGAGTCTGTCCCAGCGGTGCGACGATATGGGGCTCGTCAGCCCGTCGGAGACTTGCAAGCGTGACATCTGGTGTGTTTGGGTCGCGTGCAGGACCCCTCCAGGCATGCGCCCCGTGGAGGACGCAACCGAGTGCCTTCGCCAGAAGGATGCCATCGGCCAGGAGCTTGCGATGCTGCGCGCTCGGTTCCGCCTGCCGCACCACGGCCGAGTGCAGCACTACCCCGACAACCCGCAGGATCTGTCGACGATGGACAAGCTGGTGTGGGACAAAGCCTACCCGATTGACGCGCCGCCCGTGCCCTGCCCCCTGAACGAGACGATCATCTTCATGCTCCAGCAGAAGTTGCCGTGCCGCGTCTCCCACCACGCGATCTCGCAGCCCACGCGCCCTGTCAGGCGCCAGCGCGGGGGGCTCGGGCAGTCGATGGCGCTCGGGCTCGCTGATGGCATGCATGAGGCAGGGGGCCCGTATTGCCCTGGCTTGCGGCTGACGGGTCAGGGCGGGTTCAGGGGCCAGCCAGGCCTGCAGCAGCCAGGCCAGCATGGCCATCACCACGGGCACCTTGGCGGTGCGATGGTGCCGTACCAGCCGCCGCACCAGCCGCAGTACCAGCAGTACTACCAGCCGCGCTACCAGGGCTTCACGGGTGGCTGCGCGGGTGCGCACCCTCCTCTCGGGGCGCCGCCACAGGAGGCTGCGGCTGCGCAGCAGCCAGGCGGGGCGGCCCCCGTCGCGCCCACGCAGGGCGGCGCGGCGCCTGCCGAAGCGGGCTTTGGGTTCCCCGCGGACGGCGTAGCAGGACTGAGTGGGGTGATAATGATGGCGGCGGGGATAAGTGATGGGGGTAAGGGGGAGGGCGATGAGGGGGAGTCGGAGGAATCGGAGGCGGCGGCGACGACGGCGGTTACGACGACGGCGGCGGCGGCGGTGACGACGGCGACGACGGCGGCGGCGACGACGGCGACAAGGACTGCGGCGATGGCGACGGCGACGGCGGCGGGGTTGGATGGCTTGGGAGTGCGGGCTGTGCCAATTGCCCTCCATGCAATCCCCACTCCCCCCCAGCCATCTCCCGAAGAACACCCCCCCCTCCCTCCTCCCCCAGCCGCCGACGCCACCATCCTGCCAACAACCCACGCTCTCACCCCAATCCCTCCTCCCCTCCCTTTCACCCTCATCGCGCCATTCCACAGCCCGTCCAACCCCTCCCTAGCTGCCTCGAGCGATCCCTCCAGCCACCCCTATAGGCAGCCTCCATACCCTTCCACCCTTCCCACCACAACATGCATGACCTCTGCCCCCGCGGCGAGAGGAGCCTCGGCCGCCGACGCCGCCGCGCGGCCCGTGCTGGACGTCGACGGCATGGCCGATGAGCGGCCAGGGAAGATCAAGGGGGTGATCTAGGACCTACCTACCTACCTACCTACCTACCTACCTACATACATACATACATACGTACATACATACATACATACAAACATACATACATACATGCATGCATGCATACATACATACGCACGTACATACATACATACATACATACATACATACACACACATATATATATAAATAAATGTATGTATACATATGTATATATACATATATATCAAGGATCGTGGAGGAGGGGTTGCGGAGGGCGGGTGGCGGAGGGTCGGTCGGGCGGGAGGGGGAGGGAGGGGGTGGGTGCCGTCATCCGGCCGCATCGGGGGCCTCAGGGCAACTTGGATGGCGCCTCGCTCGTCTCCGAAGGTCGGGGCCCACTGCCGTCTGGCATGAGGGCGCTCCCCCCCCCTCGTCGCCACGGCGGGGCGCGGCTCGGACGACTGGTGCGCTTCGACTCCAGAAGCCCCGCCCCCCGCCCCGCTGCTGCCGTTCCCGTGCCCATGTTTGCCCAGGTTCCTGGGCGTCGTGGGCGGCAAGAAGAACGGCAAGAAGGGCAAGGGCGCGCGGGCTTCGGCGGCGGGGAAGGGCAAGGAGCGCAAGAAGGCGGTCCTCAAGCGCCCCGCCGCGGCGGCCGCGGCGGCCACGACGGTGCGCAGGCGCCCTGCGGCCGCTGCGCAGGCGACCACTCCCACGAAGATCTCGAGCCTGGCGTACCCAGGCGTCCCGACGAGCCCCCAGAAGCCGTTCCGCTACCGCAGCTTCAACATCAAGCCGTCTTCCGATTGGCCCGACCACCCCGAAAAATCTCGGCCGACCCCTCGCGCGGATCGTTCCGCCGACGGCGGCGACGACGACGGCGACGGCGACGGCGACGGCGGCGACGGCGACGGCGACGACGACATCGACGACGGCGACGACGACGACGCGCGACGACGACGATCTACGATATGCCTGGCACCCCGCTGGGGTTAGAGTATCTACACGTCTGTTCCCACCCAGCGCTGGAGGGCCTTGAAGGACGGTGAGCGGGTCGACAAGGCCTTTTACTATTCGGTTGATCCGAAGGCAGCGTGGGCTGCCCTCGTCAGGCACGTGAAATCATAGGCGGCGCACGGCTGCCAGTGATAGATCGGCGTGGAGGGGAATCAGGGGACGGGTAAGGGAAGGGAAAATCTCAGAGCAAGGCCCCATTGCAGGGCCACCGCAGAGTGTGAGACACTCGTATTTTGGGCCACGAGTTGTGGCAATCGCAGGCTTGCTGGTTGCACGCCGCCATGGGCGCTCGCGCCCCTAGCTGATTGATGCAGTGATGGCGCTCGCGCCAAACGAGTCCGAAAACCAGCCCGTATCACTACGAGGGAGGAGCGAGAGGGGGGAGGGCGATGGGGGAGGGGGGGGAGGAAGCGGAGGAGAGAGGGAGGGAGTAGGAAGGAGAGGGACGGAGGGGGCGGAGAAGGCGGGTGAGGAGGACGGGGAGGGGGGAGGGAGGAGAAAGAACGAAGGAGGAATGGGGGATAGAGGAGAGAAAGGGGGAGGACGGATGAGGGATGGAGCGCGGGTGGGTGGGAGGGGGGGGGGGGGCAGCGCCCGCGCCCGCGCCCGCGGGGTGGGCGGGTGCCGCTTCGGCGACTTCGAGGCTAGCGCGCCGCCGTCGCTTGCTTCCCCTCCTCTCCCCCTCCCCCAAGAGGTCGTCTTCGGTCGTACTCATCCTCCAAACTTTCGAGGCCTGCCGACGGGTCCGTCGTCGTCGTCGTCGTCGTCGTCGTCGTCGTCGTCGTCGTCGCGGTCGTCGCGATCGTCGTCGCGTGAGGCCCCCCTGGAGAGAGAGTACAACCGACGACGACGGCGACGACAATGACGGGGTCCGCTGGTCGAGCGGCGGCGGCGACGACAGCGGCCGCGGCGGCGACGACGACGACGACGGCAGTGGCGACGGCGACGGCGACGGCGGCGGCGGCGCGGCGGCGGCGACGAGGCCTCCGCACGCAAACAACTAGTTGGCCCGTAACTGGTCTCATCTCGCCCTTAGTTGAGACGCCGTGCTCGTAAGTGTTCGGAGGGTCAGGCCGTTTCCTCTCGGTTGCGGTGCATCTGATCATTATCTGCATGCTAGTTGATTCCCTGGAGTATATGTTGATTGTGCCAGAGATGCTACAAACTAAAATGGGGTTGCCAAGTGCGTTTGTAAGTCACTTCTATACGCTTCATCCTGATGTAGCGAATTACCAACTTCTGAAAGTTATAACTGACAAGTATTCAACTGCGTTGGTTATATCAGTGGTTGCCCCTTCTATAATTGCGCTTGGCAGGCTTATAACCAAACTTGCAACCAACATGCAAGTGGCTTTGCGCACAATTCTGCAAAGCAGAGGAGCCCAGAGCGGCCTCCGGCACCGTTTCCGGACAGATCCGGTGGATCCGCCGACGAATCCCCAAACCGCGCCCTCGCTTGAGACATCCTCACAAAACCGGCCCCGGGGGAGGTGCCCAGAGGAGCCCAGAGCGGCCTCCGGCACCGTTTCCGGACAGATCCGGTGGATCCGCCGACGAATCCCAAACCGGCGCCCTCGCTTGAGACATCCTCGCAAAACCGGCTCCGGGGGAGGTGCCCAGAGGAGCCCAGAGCGGCCTCCGGCACCGTTTCCGGACAGATCCGCCGACGAATCCCAAACCGGCGCCCTCGCTTGAGACATCCTCACAAAACCGGCCCCGGGGGAGGTGCCCAGAGGAGCCCAGAGCGGCCTCCGGCACCGTTTCCGGACAGATCCGCTGGATCCGCTGGATCCGCTGGATCCGGTGACGAATCCCAAACCGGCGCACTCGCTTGAGACATCCTCACAAAACCGGCGTCGGGGGAGGTGCCCAGAGGAGCCCAGAGCGGCCTCCGGCACCGTTTCCGGACAGATCCGGTGGATCCGCTGGATCCGGTGACGAATCCCAAACCGGCGCCCTCGCTTGATACATCCTCACAAAACCGGCCCCGGGGGAGGTGCCCAGAGGAGCCCAGAGCGGCCTCCGGCACCGTTTCCGGACAGATCCGGTGGATCCGGTGGATCCGCCGACTAATCCCAAACCGGCGCCCTCGCTTGAGACATCCTCACAAAACCGGCCCCGGGGGAGGTGCCCAGAGGAGCCCAGAGCGGCCTCCGGCACCGTTTCCGGACAGATCTGGTGGATCCGCTGGATCCGGTGACGAATCCCAAACCGGCGCCCTCGCTTGAGACATCCTCACAAAACCGGCCCCGGGGGAGGTGCCCAGAGGAGCCCAGAGCGGGCTCCGGCACCGTTTCCGGACAGATCCGGTGGATCCGCTGGATCCGGTGACGAATCCCAAACCGGCGCCCTCGCTTGAGACATCCTCACAAAAACAAAACCCGGGCCCCGGCGTAGGTGCCCAGAGGACGGGGAGCCGCAGAGCGCTTCGGCAACCGTTTCCGGACAGGATCCGCTCCGGTGGATCGCCGACGAATCCCAAACCGGCGCCCTCGCTTGAGAACATCCTCACACAACCGGGCCCCGGAGGGAGGTGCCCAGAGGAGCCCAGAGCGCCTCCGCACCGTTTTCCTTTTCCGCGACGAATCCGACCGGCGCCTCCGCTTGTACATCCTCACAAAACCGGCCCGGGGGAAGGTGCCCAGAGGAAAAAAAGAAAACAACAAAGAGTCCAGCAAACATCCGGACCCCTCCGGCACCGTTTCCGGACAGATCCGGTGGATCCGTTGGATCCGCCGACGAATCCCAAACCGGCGCCCTCGCTTGAGACATCCTCACAAAACCGGCCCCGGGGGAGGTGCCCAGAGGAGCCCAGAGCGGCCTCCGGCACCGTTTCCGGACGGATCCGCTAGATCCGCTGGATCCGGTGACGAATCCCAAACCGGCGCCCTCGCCTGAGACATCCTCACAAAACGGGCCCCGGGGGGGATGCCCAGAGGAGCCCAGAGCGGCCTCCGGCACCGTTTCCGGACGGATCCGCTGGATCCGCTGGATCCGGTGACGAAATCCTCACACCGGCCCTGGTGGAGGTGCCACGAAGGGCGCCAAGCGGCCCTCCGGCAAACCGTTTTCCTTCCGGACAGATCCGGTAGGACGATGATGATTCGCCGACGGATCCCAAACTGGCGCCCTGCGCTTGAGACTCCTCACAACCGGCCCCGGGTGACGGTGCCCATCTGAGCCCAGGGCGGCCCTCCGGCACAGGAGGAGGGATTTCCAGACGATCCGGCAGAGATTCCGTGGATCACGCACGGCCAGGAGGGAAGTGCCCGAGAAGGAATGAGGATGGGAGGAGGATGAGGAGAGGAGAGGAGGAGGAGGAGAGGAGAAAGGAGGAGAAAGATGATGGCGCTGCTGGGTCGGAGGAAGGAACAGACGAGGCAAGAGAAGGATGGAGGAGGAGGAGGAGGAGGAGGAGGAGGAGGAGGAGGAGGAGGAGGAGGAGGAGGAACCTCATCCTCACCCTCGCCAACAAGCGCACGCACCTTCTTCTATATACAGAAACTCCCGATCAACCGCAGAGCGGCCGGCTAGTAAAATGGTCGTGGCGGAGGGGGTGGTGTGCGTCGCGACGCGGAATGAAGTGGTCGGGGCGCGACGCGGAATAAAGTGGTCGTGGCGGAAGGGGTGGTGTGCGTCGCGACGCGGAGTAAAGTGGTCGGGCCGGAGGGGGCTCGGGGCGGGGATCCCACTGGGGCGGTAGGGAGGCGGGGGAAAGGGGGGGCAGGTGGTGTGCGTCGCGACGCAGAATAAAATAGTCGGGTCGGAAGGGGCTGCGGGCGGGGCTCGCGGAATAAACTGGTCGGGGCGGAGGGGGCTCGAAGCGGGGGTCCCACTGGGGCGCTGGGGATGCGACGAGAAGAGGGGGGGGCAGGTGGTGTGCGTCGCGACGCGGAATAAAATGCTCGGGGCGGAGGGGGCTGTGGGCGGGGCTTCCGACGGGGGCGCTGGGGATCAGCGGGAATGGGGGAGGTGCGTCCCCGCGACAAGGAGTGACGTTGTCGTGGCGGAGGGGGCACGGGGCTGGGTTCCTACTGAAGCGCTGGGGATCTGGGAAAAGGGGGGGGGAGGTGTGCGTCGCGACGTGGAATAAAGTGGTCGGCGCGGAGGGGGCACTGGCGGGGCTCAGGGCAGAGGGCCACGGGGCGGGGGTCCCACTGGGGCGCTGTGGACGTGCGGGGGGGGGGAAAGGGGGAGGGGGGAGGTATTGTGCGTCGCGCCGCCGCGACGCGGAATAAAATGCTCGGGGCGGAGGGCCACGGGGCGGGGGTCCCACTGGGGCGCTGGGGATGCAGGAGGGGTTGGAGGGGCCACGGGGCGGGGGTCCCACTGGGGCGCTGGGGATGCGGGGGGAAGAGGGGGGGCAAGTGGTGTGCGTCGCGGAGGGGGCTGTGGGCGTGTGCGTCGCGACTCGGAATAAAATGCTCGGGCCGAGGTGGCTGTGGGCGGGGCTCCCACGGGGGAGGAGGAGGAGGTGAGTGTGCGTCGCGACACGGAATAAAGTTTGTGCAAGAGGATACATACACACAAATCCCAGGATTCCCTCATATCTTTCAATATGTTCTGCAGTTTCGTCTTCCCACCCACTTCCAAGATTGTCCAATATTGTCCTGGGAATCCGCCGACCCTGTCGGCGTGTGTGAGGGGCTTTTCCGTTCGAGCCGTCATCTCCGTCATTCTTTGTACTCGTCGTCTCTGTCCTTCCCTTTCCCTGGGACTCCTCTTCCCCTGGGCTCCAGCCAAGCCGACCTTGAGCAACCTCGTAATTGAGTCGAAGGGCAGCCCCCTTCCCCTTCATCCCTCCCCCGCCCGGAGGGGGGGGGGCTGGGACTCCTCTTCCCCTGGGCTCCAGCCAAGCCGACCTTGAGCAACCCCTGGGCTCCAGCCAAGCCGACCTTGAGCAACCTCGTAATTGAGTCGAAGGGAAGCCCCTTCCCTTTGATCCCTCCCCCGCCGGGTGGGGGGGGGGGGTAGCGACCCCCCCCCCCCGGGTCAGATACGACGCCCCCCCCTGGGACTCCTCTTCCCCTGGGCTCCAGCCAAGCCGACCTTGAGCAACCTCGTAATTGAGTCGAAGGGAAGCCCCTTCCCTTTCATCCCTCCCCCGCCGGGAGGGGGGGGGGGTAGCGACCCCCCCCCCCGGGTCAGATACTACGCCCCGCCCTGGACTCCTCTTCCCCCTGGGCTCCAGCCAGCCGCGCTCTCATTCCCCCGCTTTTGCCTTTGACTCAGCCCTTTCCTTTCATCCCTCCCCCGCTGGGATGGGGGGGGGGGGTAGCGTCGACCCCCCCCCCCGGGTCAGATACGACGCCCCCCCCTGGGACTCCTCTTCCCCTGGGCTCCAGCCAAGCCGACCTTGAGCAACCTCGTAATTGAGTCGAAGGGAAGCCCCTTCCCTTTCATTCCTCCCCCGCCGGGAGGGGGGGGGGGTAGCGGGGGGGGTAGCGACCCTCCCCCCGAGTCAGATACGACGCCCCCCCCCCGTACCGACCTTGAGCAACGTCGTCATTGAGTCGAAGGGAAGCCCCTTCCCTTTCCCTTCCCCGACGGGGGGGGGGGGAGGTCCCGGGGGGGGTCCCGGGGGAGTCCCGGGGAAGTCCCGGGTCAGATACGACACCTCCCTCCCCCACCTTCTCGGCCTTCTCCCCGTTCCCCCAAACCATCCCACAGCCCGTGCCTCTTGCTGCGCATTGCGAACAGGGTCGGCGGCACCGGCCGTCAGGCCTTCGCAATCGACAATTAATTGTGCCTGTGTGTATTCTCCCCTCCTGAGCTGGGTGGGTCAGCCGAGGTAATACGCCCGAACCGCCAAACTCGCCCCGACACGGCCCTCCGAAAACCGCCCCCTCCGGAGCCTGGTTGGGCCCCCAGATGGCCCGAGATGGCCTTAAGACTGTCCCGGAGGCACCCACACGGTGGCCCAAGACGCTCAGGGCGGACGCGCAAGACGCCCTCGAGAGCAAGAAGCATTGCGTCTCCCTCGGGCTCTGAAAGAGTTTAACATGACTACCTACCAGACCACCCCAACCCAACCCGAAGACCCGAATTTCGGGTTGGGGGGGGTAAGGGTTCCACATGTGTTTTTTCGATGTTTCCCGACCCTCCCCCACTGGAAATCGAGGGTAAATCAGAGCCTTCGGGTTGGGTTGGGGTGGCTTGGTGGGTGGTAATAACATGCCTGCCCTTGTCGCTAGCTTGCGAAAGCCCAAGACGGCCCAACGTGTCCCAAAAACTCCACCACGACCCCGCAGCGGGAGCGGGAGGAGGTCCCCTTCCAACGCGCTGGAGGCCCGCGCGTTGGTGCCGCTCGCTGCGCCTCCTTGTCGTAGCCCGTGGGCTCGAGCGCGCGGGCGAGGTCGTCCGCCATGGCCTCGGGTGGCTGACCGTTTTCTTTCTTTGCCGAGTAACAGTCGTTACCGGGGGAGGGGTTCGGCCAGGAGGGTAACGGTGACGGCGGCCGCGGCGTGCACCCGCCAGGGTGCGTCCGCGCCACCAGTGCATCAACCAACAGTGTGCACCACAGCATGTAGGGGGGTCCAGGCCACCAACCCCCAATCCGATCGTTAGCGTTACCAAGGGGGGGTTGGCAAGGGTACAGTCGGACCTAGGCAAGAAAAGGATCCCTCGAGAACACGAGACACTCCGCCGGCCAAAACGCACAGAACATCCGAGGGTGCCCCCCCCAGGGTGCATAAAAACATCCAACAAGCACAAAGAACAGTAGGGTACCCTCCCCGAACCGACCTCGACCTTATACCTGCTCCAATCGTGCGTCGAAGCTGCGTCGAACCCGAGTCGAACCTGAGTCGAACCCGAGTCGAACTTGAGTCGAACCCGAGTCGAACCTGAGTCGAGCCTGAGTCGAGCCTGATCCGAACCGCAGTCGAACCCGAGTCGAACCCGAGTCGAACCCGAGTCGAACCTGAGTCGAACCTGAGTCGAACTCGAGTCGAACTTTAGTCGAACGGATCCGTTAGGGTTGTGGATGCCGTGACAGTCCCCGAAGCGAGCACCGAAGGCGGGGGGGCGTGGCGCGCGCCGAAGGAAAACCCCGCGGGCCCCCGCGAAGGAGGAGACGGCGCGGCTCCTCGCCCCCGGAGCCGCCGCCCCCGGGCACCCCCGGGCGCGCCAGGGGCTCCCCCGCGCCCCCCCCCCGCGGGGGGGGCGACGAGCGTGCGGCGCGGCGGAGGAGCGCCGGGCAGCACCTGGGGGAGGGGGATATCGGGGTGCTGCGTTGAAGGTCGCTGGGGGGGCAGCATTGTTTCCAGGGCCAGATCCCCGTGCGCTCGGCGGGCGCGCTTGATCGGTCAACGGCAATCCTTGCCGCCGCCCTTCGCGAGAAGCTCTGATTTCAGGTTTGCCCTTGCCCACGATTGGGCTGCTCATGTTTGCTCTTGCCCTACAGAAACATTGCCCTATCCCCCGTCGCCCCAGAAACACAGACCGCGTTCGCTGCCCCTCAGCGAGCTTCAAGTGCTGCTTCAGTGGGAGCCCGACCAAAAGAGAACTTCCACAAGAGACCTCAGGAGGTCCATGGATTTTTGGCGAGGGGACGTCACGCTCTCCATCGCACCCAGGGGCGGGGTCCGGGGCTGCCAGGATCGTCGGCGAGCGAGGGGGGGGAGCGAGATGGAGAAGTCTGCTTGCTCAATGTTGCTTTGCCTGTCTTACGTTTTGCTCCCAGGACGCCCAAAGATCGCTTCAAAACAGCTCCCAGAGCCTCTGGTATTGCCCAATACGGCCCCGACCCCCAGAAGGCCCTCGGATGCCGCCAGGATCACTCAGGTTGGCCCCAAAACGGCCCCAAGATGGCTCAAAGATGAGATCTAGAGGCACCTAAGACAACCCCCCGATTCGGCGGCGAGCGAGAGGGGGAAGCGACAAGAAGAAGGCCTTCTCAGAAGGCGGCGGGGCTTCTCAGAAGCCCTCGTGCCTGCTGAGAAATTGTTTTCTATGCTTCGGGGGAGGCTTGGAAAACTTCTCGGAAGGCCAGGGGACTTCTGAGCCTTCTGAGAAGGCCTTTTCCTTCTCACTTCCTCCCCCCGCTCGCCGCCGATAGAAGTGCCCCTGGCCAAAGGTGCCCCCAAGATGTCCAAGGATGCCCACAGGGCCGCCAGAGCACCCCTCACGAGGCCCAGAGGGCCCCAGGGGCTCCGAAACGGAGCGAAAGGCTGGGGGCACCTTGAGCCAGGGGCACTTCTAGCAAGACCCGATAGATGTGCGTGTCGCGCCACTCCGCCAGAGTCCCCCAGGAGCACACGAAAGCAGCGACGGCTGCAAGCGGGGTAACACCCCGGAGGGGCCAGGTCCCCATGGAGTCTTCGTGTCTGCACCGCTCTGAAACCCTTTGGGCGCAGGCAAGCGGCGGCAATTGCGAGCTTGGGTGTCAGAGATGGGCCCACGAGCAGGAGACACGAAGAGGGAAGACGAATAAAGGAAGCAGGAGGTGATAGGAGGCGAGCAACACCACGAAAGCTGTGGGGAAAGACACATCACGGCGGGTGTTTCCGAATTTGAACCTCCAAAGGCCCGTTTCAGACCCGCGGCCGGCAAGAGTCAACTCAGGGCGGATGATTCATGCGAATGACACCCCACGTCTGGGCAAACCCGTTCGGGAAGCCACGCTTGAGCACCTTACCACACGAAAACATACCACGCAGCAGCTTAGCCTTGTGCATTCCGTCCGAAAGCCAATCTGGAGTGGACTGGTTGCAGAGACGCCCAATTGGGGGGCGATTTCCCCACTCCGGCTTACGCCGATACCCGCCGTCACACCCCGTCGCATGGAGCGAAGGAACAAACAGGACAGCAAAGCCACAAGCCCATTGCTCCCCCTTGCCTTCTCACCCTGACCCGTTCTACAACCCGCCCGCATCCCGTCCATGGAAAGGAAAGAAGGCTAGGGAAAAGCGGGCCAGGCGAAACAAGCGGTGGGGACAACAGCAACTACTGACTCGCCCTGCTCCTCTTCATCCTCCACCTCTTCCGCCGCCGCCGCGTCGTCTTCATTATTTGTCCCATCCTCCTCATCAAGCGTCCCCTCCTCGTCCTTTTCCTCCTCTCCCTCTCTCTCTCTCTTTCTCTCTCTCTCTCTCTCTCTCTCTCTCTTTCTCCCCCGAGATGTTCCTTCTTTTCCTCCTCCGATGCCCCCTGCTCCAAGGCCAATATTGGTCCCTGCTGGGAATACGCGCAGTGGCAATGCGGAGGGAGAAAAGAACAAGCGAAGAGGGAGGAAGGGGGGAGGAGCAAAAGGAGGGAGGAGAGCGGCGGGGGAAGAGGGGGATAGGCAGGAGGAAGGAAGCGGCAAGATGCTGAAGAGGCTCGCCGGCGTGGCAAGGGGCCCACGTCCTCCGCCACAGCGGGGCGCGCCAGGCGCGGAATGTGCGCCAAGTGCGTCAAGCGTCCCAGGTCCGCCAAGGGAGGGTACACAAGGAGCGTCCGAGGCGTCCAACGCGCCTGGCGCGTCAGGCGCGGCAAGCGCGCCAAGCACGACAGGCGCAGGCGGTGGCGCTGCAAGTGCTTGACGCGGCTCGCCCGATGCGCCAGGCGCGCCAGCTCCGAGCGGGGCGACAATCAGCATCGCCTGGGCCACGCAGCGACTGCGGGGCATGGCCAGGCGGGCAAACCGCCAGACAGACGGCCGGCTGGAAGGAGAGCGGCTGCGCCGAGCGCCGAACTAGGCAGCGACATCGAGGGCGCGAGTGTCATTCTCGTGGATGTGGCTCGTCCCCAATGTGTTGCGAGCTGTGTTCGTGAGCAGGGCCTGCGTTGGGCGACCGG
>CAUYUJ010002209.1:55000-92065 GCA_963575745.1 Prorocentrum cordatum | reverse complement strand
GGAGGAGTGGGAGGAGGAGGAGGAGGAGGAGGAGGAGGAGGAGGAGGAGGAGCAATATGATGAGGAGGAACAGAAGGAGGAGGAGGAGGAGGAGGAGGAGGAGGAGGAGGAGGAGCAAGAGAAGGAGCGAGGAGGAGGAACAACGAGGAGGAGGAGGAGGAGGAGGAGCGAGGATTAAGTCGGGCATGTGGGATGAAAGTTGAAATTCAACGGAAAGTACCAGTGTTGCGATTTTCATGTTATGTCCAGAATGCGCCAAACATAGTCTGACAATCATTTTCTGGATATTGGCAAGGCGAACGTACGATGTACCCGGTTGGAAAACACGATGCGCCGCGCGGCGTCACCATTATTTGTTTCGCCGCACTTGGTGGCAGCAGCGCGCGCTGTCGCGTTTTCGCAGAGGCGCGCGTCTATGGCGATGTGGTGCAACGTGCCCAATGAGTGTCGACCGCGCGCTACCATCGTGGACTGGTGCGGGTGCGGTGATGTGATTAAATTTGCGCGCGGCGCGAGCAATTCGACGAGTATCTTTTGGGTAGCTGACAGTGGCCTTGCAGATTTGGATCCTTGTTTCTGTGTCCCATCTTGTTACGCGCGTCCACAAGATCCTCCCGATCAGTCTTTGTGGCCGCTGGCATTCAAAATTCTCGCTGCAAGACCCCAGACTTCCCCCCTCTTTACCCCCTCGCTCCTGCGCGCCATACTTGTGCATCCTCCCCACCCGATTCCTTCTTAAGAAGGGTGGCGCGCAGAGACCGGCGCTCCCCACGTTCGGCCACTGGATTTCTTTTTGGAGATCACGCGGGGCAAATTGCGCGAGGGACAGCCCTGACTGGAGAAGTCATAACCCCATCGATGCCATCATCGAGTATATACGAGCGGAGTAGGAGTTGAGACGGAGCACGGTAGGGGTGGACTGGAGGATGTTCGTGAGTCAGGTTGTTTGGACTTGAGCGCAGGATAAGGTCAGAGCCGGTTCCGAGTAGGCAAACTTAGAGTCGGCGTGCAAATTTCATATAGACAAAGAAGAGGAGGCTTGCGTGTCGCATGTGCCGTTGTAGCGGGGTACAGTAGATAAGGGTCAATTCGGCGTGCGATGGGGCAAGGTACGATTAGGGCTACGTGTGCATTTTTGCATATAGAATTACAAGCGCAGAAGAATTAGTCTTTACCCATTGGATCGGCAAGATGGTCGCGCAGATCGCGCGGAACCGAGTATAGGGCGCGTTCAACCTGGGCAGATCAGTGTGCCTACTTGCATGCGCGTGCACGCCTATATACATATCATCATGTGCACAGATCGGCGAGCCCGGTGCGTGCGTAGTAAAGCAGGACCGGGAGCCTGCGGTGCGCCACAATTGTCGCTGGCGCCGTCGGGGCATCCAGAGCACAAGCAGGCATCGTCGCCGGCGCAGCACTAGTGCCTCGGATGCCCAGAGTGAGTGTCCGACGTGCCCCGGGAGTTCACCAGATACTCCAGCGCAGGATCTCGCGCGCTCGCCGACCGTGCGAACTACTCCACTGCAGGTTTTCAAGCACTGCGCGCGCAACATGCTCCAGCAATTCATCTCGCAGATTCCAAATGCTCACAAAATCCCCCCGTAGACTTCCAATATTTAAACACATTCCCAAAGTGCCCCCGCAGACTTCACGCGCACAAGAAGTATCCCAAACATGCGACAAACTTTCCCAAACATTTTCCAATGAGACTCCAGCGCCATTCGCAACATTTCAGAATACTCCACAGACGCGCCAGTGCCGTCTGCGAGATTTCAAAATACTCCACGGATGGTCCAGTGACATCTGCGAAATGTCAGAACACTTCAAGGGTATGCCAGTGCTATCTGCGAAATTTTGAAATCCCCCAAAGACATGCCAGTGTAATTCGCGAGTGTTGAGAATATTCCAAAGACATCCCCCTGCCGTTTGCGAAATTACAAAATACTCCAGATATGCCCACGCGACGACCTCTGAAAAATCAATATGCCGCAGGAGACGCTCGCCGACCAGTTGCGAGACATCGAAACGCCCACGGACGCAACGCGTTACCATCTTCGACAGACAGTTCCAAGTCTTCCAGAAGATGCCCACGCGCGTTTTCCGGAAAGCGCTACCTTGAGGTGGACCCCCTCGCTTTTCCTCGAGAGCGCGAAACTGTCGCGGCAATGCCCCTTCCCCTGCCCCCATGCGCCCGAATTCGCGCCGCTGCGGCAAATAATGCAGTGGGCTCGCTAGCGGTGCAGATGCCCTGCGTCAGGGTTGCCAAACGCGCGACGCGCACTGCTGATGCGGTGCCCTCGTGGGCCGAAATGAGTGCCGCTATGTTGCCGAACACGTGTCGTTCCGTGCCGCAGAAGCGTCGCGGCCTCATTCTGCGTGCCCGATCCTGCCAGGGGACTGGCTCTCAACGCGCGCGCGCGCATCAAGCATGCGATGCGTCCTGCGCGCGTTATGCAGCTTCCAGGCAGAAAAAAAGGTCCAGACTTTTGCACCCATTTTTGGATCCAAGGCTCCCGCGCGCCAGCCTTCGTTGCATTGGGACGGTGGAGAGGGCGCGGGGGAGGGGGGCCAGTTGATCGGTCGATCGGAAGATTGATCGGTCGACCGATCGATAAAAGGACGAGTTTGTGTCGTTCCGCCAGCCCCCGCGGACCCTTACTTTTACTTTGCGGCGCTTCTCGTTTGCCATCTGCGCGCGTTGCGATCTGCGTTTGCTTTTGGATCGTCTACGCGTTTGGATTGTCTATTTGTTGGTGGTTCCCTCGCGTGCCCTCAGGGCGCATGCTGCGTTTGTCGCTCGTCCTCGAGGTGAGCCCCGTGGCAACGAACCGCACGGGGCCGGCTGGGTGCGCAGCAGGGTCGGTGCGCTCTCGGGCGAACGCGAAACCATTGAATGTACACCCATTCTTTCTTGTAGCGACATAAAAACGACAATCGTTTCCGCGGCGTTGACAAGGCGCTCCTTCTGTCTGTGCGCGGGGCGCTGTGTATTTTACGCGCGCCGAAACACGCAGGGGGGAGATCGCGAAAACAAGGCAATCCTCCAGCAGGAATCGTGCCATGTTTCCGAAGCATGTTCTGAGCATTCCCCAAGTATGTTTAAACGCGCTGATATAATCAACGAAAAAAGTATGCCTTGATTATGTTTAACATTTCTTGCAATAATCGCCTGTAGGAGGGCACGCATGACATAAAAGCAAAGAGGAAGGGCAAGGATGAGGAGCGAGGAGGAGGAGGAGGAGGAGGACGACGGGAGGAGGAGGAGGACGAGGACGAGGAGGAAGAGGAAAAGGAAGAGGATGAAGGGGAAGAGGAGGAGGAGGAGGAGGAGGAGGAGGACGGGAGGAGGAGGAGGACGAGGACGAGGAGGAAGAGGAAAAGGAAGAGGATGAAGGGGAAGAGGAGGAGCGAGGATCGAGGAGGAGGAGGAAGAGGAGGAGGAACGAGGAGGAGGAACGAGGAGGAGGAATGAGGAGGAGGAAAAGGAGGAGTGCGAAGAGGAGCAGGAGGCCCTCTCCTTGCGATCGTTTGATCCAAGAGGTTCCTCAGTGGCTTTCGCCGAGGAAACATGCACACGTCCGAGCGATGCCAAGTCTCAGAAGGTGGCGGGGTTCCTCAGAAGCCTTCTGGCCTTCTGAGAAGTGCTTTGTGCCTTTGGGGAAATGTTCAGAAAACGTTCCAGGGGGCCGGATGTGAAAAGTTGTTTTGTGTCTATGGGGAAGGCTCAAACAACTTCTCGGGAGGCAGGGGGACTTCCGAGCCTTCTGAGGAGGCCCACCCCCTTTCACTTCTCACCTGAGAACGCTCTTCTCGTTATTTGAACATGCTTGGGATTCTAAGAACACGTCGCGGTAGGCCTGTAGGAATGCCGGGACGGTCGGCCCCCCGAGGCTGACCTCCACGTCTGCATGTCGGCGTCGGGCACCCCGGGCGGGCACAGAGACGCGGCTCGGGGCGAGAAGCCGGCCCCGGGGAGGCGCTTGACGCGCCTGGGGGCCAGCCTGGGGGCGGAGGCGGGAGGGGGGCGGGCCTCCTCAGAGGGCTCAGAAGTCCCCCGGCCTCCCTAAAAAGAGAGCTGTCCCTGAAGGCACAATCGGGGGAGAAAAAGATACGGATACGTGTTGTCCCCCTTCGTGTTCGGCCTGTCCTGGTCCTCCTGGGGAATCCTCGTTGTCACCGCTGGATTCGCCTCGAAACTCTGGTCAGAACGCACCCCAAGAGAGGTCCGGGGACAACACGTATCCGTATCTTTCCGCCCCCCAACACAAGAAGACTTCGCAGAAGGCCTGGAGGGGGCCTCTGCGAAGCCCCGCCGCCTTCTGAGACTTGGCACCGCTCGGTCGTGTGCGTCCTGTTCCTCGGCGAGGGCCACTGAGGAGCATCTTGGATCAGATCCGAACAAGAAGCGCACGACGTCGGAAGCACAAAACTCACTCTGGAAAAGGACGTCCGAGCAGTGGCAAGGAGAGGGCCTCCTCCTCGTCCTCCTCCTCTTCCTCCTCGTTCCTCCTCCTCCTCGCTCCTCGCTCCTCGCTCCTCCTCGCTCCTCGGTCCTCGCTCCCCCTCCTCCTCCCCCTACTCCTCCTCCTCCTCCTCCTCCTCCTCCTCCTCCTCCTCCTCCTCCTCCTGCTCCTCCTCCTCCTCCTCCTCCTCCTCCTCCTCCTCGCTTCCCCCCCCTCGCTCGCCGCCGACGGGCACGCCCTGGGGGGGGGGCCACGCGTGTCGAACGGGCCGGGCCGAGCCGCCGCACGCGAGGGCCTGCTGCCCTCTCCGCGCCGCCCCCCCCCCCCCGCGGCGGCCCCTCCCACGCCTGGGGTGTCGCGGTCCTGGCTCGCCTAATGGAGGATGACGATTAATAAATGACCGGGGGTCGTCTTCACGCGGCGGCGCCCGGGATGACGATTAGAAAAAACCGGCCGCGGGCTGGAAAACTATTTCTTTTCATCGTTCTCCTCCAGTCCGAAATTTGTACAGAAATCGCAGAAAACTATTTTCTAATCGTTCCCCCCCAATGTTTTATTAATCGTCATCCCGCATTATAGCAGTGGCGAAGCGTCTTGGCTCGCCAAACAATGTTCTGAGAACCTTCTGTGGTCTCCACGACATGTTCTTAGAACATGTCTGGTCGAGATTGTCGTGCTTTATCACATCGGGCTCATGTTCTAAAGACATTGTTTTTGTTATTAGAACATCTTTGGGTTCTAAGAACATTTCGTGGTAGGACTATAGGAATGCCAGGACGGTCGGTCCCTGCTAAAAAGTTGGGTCTTCGGGTCTCCTCTTTTTGCTGGCCTCTGGGGCCCGGGTCGGCGACAATGTGGCTTCGACTCGACGTAAGAATGACCCGTCGCCGAATTTCCCCCCCTCCCCCCCCGCGGCCTCTCCCACGCCTGGGGTGTCGCGGTCGCTGTTGGGTCTTTGGGTTTTGTTGTTGTTGGCCTCCGGGGCCAGGGTCGGCGACCACAGAGGGTGCGGCTTCGACTCGGCGCAAGAGGGACCCGTCGCCGGAGCCCTGGTGCGGGCCCAAAGGGGGATCCCCAGATCGCTGAGCGGTGCGGTAGCAGCGGCTCGGCGCGCCCAGGTTTGGCCACCCCGCGCCTCCCGTTGAGCCGCGCGCCAAAGGTTACTCTTGCCTAGGACTAATTGAGGAGGAGGAGGAGGAGGAGGAGGGAGGAGGAGGAGGAGGAGGCGGAGGAGGAGGAGGAGGAGGAGGGGGAGGGGGAGGGGAGGGGGAGGGGGAGGGGGAGGGGGAGGAGGGGGAGGAGGAGGAGGAGTGTTCCAACCTACGTTAGCCTTGATCGCCTGGAAGGAACTGCGAGCGCCAAGAGAGTACCGAAGCTTGAGGGTTTTCGCGCGTCGAGCTCTGGGAGGCGATACTCGTTCGACACTCCGCTAGCGTGTCGGGTAGACACCGTCTGGGTGCTCGAAATGATGTCTGGGATATGGTTTTGAAGTGCGATGGGGACAACATCAGGTCAATTACGCGGGGGTGTGGTTTGCGATCGGCACTGTTGGGGCCTGGGGAGCACGACGCTGTCCTCGTCGGGCCTCCTCGGGGCGCGGCGGAGAGCTCTATCGAGGTCCCCGCCCGCCCCCCAGGGTGCCCTCCAGGGTGCCAGTTGCAAATCACACCCTTTGCAAACCACACTTGTCGGAGTCGCCGACTGGGGTGCCCACGTCTGGATCTGCCTCGAACTTCTGGCCAGGGAGCACACACATGTCTGATCTCAGATCCCCGTGCTCCACCAGAAGGCTGAGGAGAAGCCGCCAAAAATATAAATCGTTTTCGGGCTCCAGGGCCACAGAAATCTTGTTCAGCATGACAAGCCGGTGCCCGGGTAGTACTCGAAAAGGTCGGGGGGCCACTCATGGATCAGATCACGGCGTCTCGGGCCTGGGCCGGCGTCGCCCCTCTGCAGACCTCGCCGCCCTGCCGTTTGGAGGAGGAGGGTGGAGGATGGGGGATCGGCGTTTCTGAGCCTTCTGGGGGTCCCGCCACGGCTGGATCCCCTTCCGCCCAGATTCTGACCAGCGTGCGCCCTGGGAGAGGCCCCAGGGTCTGGGCATCGCTCGGACGTGTGCATCTTCCCTCGGGCGAGGACCATCGAGGAGCATCCTTGATCATTCGGCGAAAAAGCCACGCACGAAACCGAAAACAACACAGGGAATGGACGTCCGAGCGATGGCCAGATGGAGCTCGAAGCATTTGTGCTGCAGGAGGCCCTGCTTCGCGCGGGCCACGCGCGCCCCTCCGTGGGGCGGAGAGGTCGCAGTCAAGGGGTCGGCTTGCCGTCGTGCCCAGCCCAGGCCTGACTGCAGGAGGCCCCTTCTCCTCCTCGTCCTCCTCCTCCTCCTCGTCCTCCTGGGTCGGTTCCGAGGAGCCAGGCCCAGGCCCTGGGCGGCTCGAGGTCGCAGTGGCCGGACACGTTCCTCCGTGGAGGTCGGGCCCCGAGCGCCGTCCGAAGAGTGGCCCGGGATCAGATGCCAGTCTTCGGGGGGAGGAGGGGGAGGAGGAGGAGGAGGAGGAGGAGGAGGAGGAGGAGGAGGAGGAGGAGGAGGAGGAGGAGGAGGAGAGGAGGAGGAGGAGGAGGAGGAGGAGGAGGAGGAGGAGGAGGAGGAGGAGGAGGAGGAGGAGGAGGAGGAGGAGGAGGAGGAGGAGGAGGGGACAGGTTCAGTGGGCATGCGTCGAGCCCCAACTGCCCATGGCTCAGCGATGTACCGCCCATGCGGACTCGAGGTGTCCTCCCTTGAGAGCCAGTCCCCCCTATATCGCTCCCCCTCCGGGTCTCGAGGATGAGGTCTGAGCCCTGGAGCTCACGTCCATGAGCAGCTGGGCGCCCTTGAAACATCGCGAGCAGTGGGCGTCACTGCCTGGTCCCGTGCCCCACGGGGCCGCCCCCGCGGCTCCGCCCTGCTCGGGGAGCGCCGCGCCCGCAGCGGAGCATCGAGGGCTTCGACTGCCTGCTGCACGCACCCGCGCGCCGCCGGCCATCGCGGACACGGGCTTCTTGGGCGCCGCGTAATGGGGGGGCCATAAATTCAGAGCCCCGAATCATCAGGGGTAACTCGGGTCAGGGCTAACTCGGGTTCGTTTTTCGGGAATCCGAACCCGACTTACCCCGGACCCGAGTTACCCCGGATAATTCGGGCGTCCAGAGCCCCGAATCATCAGGGGTAACTCGGGTCAGGGGTAACTCGGGTTCCTTTTTCGGGAAGCCAAACCCGAGTTACCCCGGACCCGAGTTACCCCGGATAACTCGGGCGCCCAATAAATGGGGGGTTGGCGAGGGTGGTTCGAAAAGGTACCCAAACGGTACCTAAACGAGCCCCCTGGGGCTCTGGAGGGGCCCGAAAGGGGCACGAAGGGGGGCCTTTTCTGATCCCCCCGTTTATGACCCCCCCATGAAGTCCCGCCCGAGCTTCCCGTCCCGAGCGTGGCCCTCCCCCGCCCCCGCGGGGTCCTCCCGCCTGCGCCGCCCACCGCAGCCCAGTGCGAGCTCGACCGCGGCGGTGCGCTCCGAAGCCGCCCACTGGCACACAAAAGAGCGGCACGGCGGCGGGCCTCCGGGGCACACAGTGATCTACCGCGCCACGGGCCGCGAGGCGGTGCCTCCCGGCGCGCTGCCCCTCGCCGCCGTCCTCCCCATTCCCCCCTCGTCCTGCCGCTCCCCCCTCTCTCTCCCTTCTCCTCCTGCCCCTTTTTCCCTCCCCATTCTCCCCATTCTCCTTCTCTGTGTCCTCGTCGTCATCGTCATCGTCTTCGTGCCCACGTTTCCCTCCCCATTCTCCCCATTATCCTTCTCTGTGTCCTCGTCGTCATCGCCATCGTCGTCGGATTTGTGCTGCCTGTTTCATGCTGGCCAGCCCTCTTTGTGAATCGTATCCGTTTGCGCGCGGTGCTCCTCGTAGCAGTTCCTTTTCATCCGAGCAGAGGGTCTCATCTCTTGGTGACTCGCTGGTGAAAGTTCCACGGGGGCCTGCAGGAACTATAATGTGGTTAAGGAGGGAAAACCATACAATGAATCGTCGATTCCCCCGGAAATATAGGAAACTATGGGAAGTGGGGGGGGAGACAAAAGCCCAGAAACTATGGAAACATGTAGGGAATCCTGTTATTTGTGTGTGTATTTATTTGTGTGTCCCAGGGCCCCTTCAGTGTTACCTTCCTGCAACCTTTCACGTTCAGGCCCTGCTCCGATTCCACGGACCTGCCCTGCGAGTGATCACCCTCAGTCCCTGACGCGTGGGTGATTGACGGGCTCTACGACACGCAGGAGCACGAGCTTGTCCTGCACGCTTGCCAGATCTGCAATCACAGCATCATTTCGCATGCGACGGTTTTTGGGACCTCTTTGGAAACGCGGCCTGGTTTGATTCAGGCTTCGACCCGCGAGCGGTCGGGGCTAGGCTCCAATGTTGGCTTTTCCAGGTCACCACTGCGCACAAGTTTCTCTCCTTCATGAAATAACACTTCCTGAGGGACGGCCGTGCGCCAGCGGCGCTGTACAGCGCCATCCGCGCCGCGCACCGCGCACCGCGCACGACAGGACCTTTGCTTTCATAATCGGGACCAGCTGCAGCAGCGGATCCAGATTCTCCTCTTTGTCATCGTCGTCGTCCTCCTCCTGCTTCTCCTCCTCCTCCTCTTCCTGCTTCTCCTACTCCCCGTCGTTCTCCTTCCCGTCGTCCGTGTCGTCCGTCCCCTTCCCATCGGTGTCTTCGTCGTAGTCGCCCTCCCCGTCCTCTTCGCCCTCCTCCTCGTCCTCCTCCCCGTCTTTCTTCTCGTCCCCCCCCCCCCCACACCCTGTCGTCATCCTCCCAACCGTCTCGCCTTCCCCGCCATCGTCCTCATCCTTCTGGCCGTCGTCCTCGCCGCCGGCGCCGTCGCCGTCCAGGCGGCGGCTTCCCGAGGGCCACGTCGTCGACCTCGGAGGCGACCGTGGAGGATCCACCCCCCCCCGCGGCATCTGGGCCGCGCACCTTCGGCGGGGGGGGACGAAGGTGAGGATGACGAGGACGGTCGAGCGAGGACCGATCGAGGATCCAGGAGAAACCAGGAGAAGAGAGGATCGAGGAGAATCGAGAATCCAGGGTAACTCAGGAGAGTAGAGGATCCAGGAGAATCCAGGGCATCGAGCATTCAAGAGAATCGAGGATCGATGCGAGGCGTTCCACACAGGGGCTCGCCCTCGAAAAGGAAAAAGAGGTGGCGCTCTCTTTGTGGGCGGAATGCTGGCGGAAGGCGGCGGAAGGGAGACAAGGGCGGCTCTGATTCTGGGAGCCAGCGGACGGGCGGCGGAGATACGTCGATCCTGCGGAGCCAGGAGTGCACTGACCCGGATTTGGGTGCAGGATCTTGCAGGATCTTGCAATGCATTGGCCCGGGTCAGTGCGTCGCCGATACAAGTTGTGTCCATCGAGCGGGCGGTGTGTTTCTGTTGCCGCCTTTTGGTCATACTCGTTCTCGTGACGCATCCTCATTGCCGCGGTCGGATTTGCTTGACATGCTGGCCAAAGCGCAGCCTGAGAGAGGTCGAGGGGTCGGCTGAGGGCGGAGACTGGAGCATGATCTTTTTTCTCCGTAAGCCTGGCGCTGTGTGCTCGACCCGTTGCGTGTGGAGGCGAGGTGTAAGATAAGCGCCACGCAGCTTCATTCTCTCATCCTCCTCCTCCCTCCTCCTCCTCCTCCTCCTCCCCAAAGGTACCGAAGCGAACACGATCGGAAGCACGTTCCCCAAGTCTTCTCCAGGCGATGCACACACACACACACACACGCACACGCTCACACCCTGGCCCTCATCAGACTCGTCGGATCGGTCCCGCTCACGGCCATTCGCTCCCAGGCTTTCGCGCAGGCACAAACAGCCCACATGTGGGCATCCAGGGGCAACGCGTACTGCACAGTTTCGACGCGTTCGACATGGCTTTGTTGTGGAACCTCCAGAGGACCTCTAGAAGACCAGTGCCACCTGATGTTGCACACGGGGGGCTCCGAGGGCGTAAAAGGGGAGGATGTAGATTGAGCATGGCAGCAGCTATCTGAAGATGTAGAGAAGCTAAGTTGAGCCACGCCATATTTGACTACCACAGCACAACCGCGTTCGCATGCACATTACGAAGTAGACTGCACGATCATCACAACACATACATCCGCAGGGATAACACACACACACACACGCTTCATACATCAAGCCGTGGGCAAGGCCACCGTTCACACCACACCAGTGGCCAGATGTTCTTTTTGTGCCACAGCGGGGCACGACCATGGGACACAAGCTGGCAACGTGCGATCCCGTGTTCATGTATAGATGCATTGTACATGTGTGTATGTATGTATGTATGTATGTATGTATGTATGTATGTATGCATACCTGCATGTATGCATTTGGGGTAACACAGATATGTATCATGCGTACATCTACATGTGTACATATATATATATGCACAAACTCCTCAAGCAGTGCTTGCACTTAGGGGTCATTACATCTGGCCTAAAGAACAGGGCGTGTGTGTCGGTCTGGCGGCTCCGCGTGCCAGCCGTCGCCGCCCCGTCGCCACCTCGTTGCCGCCCGTAGTCTGGGCCGTGTCTCGGTCTGGCGGGTATGTTGCCGCCGTCGCCGCCCCGTCGCCGCCTCGTCGCCGCCCGCCGCCGCCGTTGGATTGCACCACGTAGACTGCACGAAAAGATGTTCGCGCCTGCGGCGCGGTTTTTGATCGCTCGCAGCGTAGACTGCACCACATCTATCGCACACCACAGATTGCACCACACAGGTTGCACAACAGATTTGGCACAACTACATTGCACCAAATACAGATTGCACAACATATGCTGCACACCATAGACAGCACGAAGTAACTTGCACCACCACGTATATTGCACAACCGAGATTGCACCATATAGTTCGCACTACACGCACTGCACTGCAATGGGTGCAACACATCGAGTGCACTATTTAGATATCCCCACGTAGATTGCGGCACATCTGTTGCACGACGTATTGTTTCGCGGTTGCGGCGCGCTCTTCGGTGGCTCACAATGGAGATTGTACCAATATATGTTCTGTCCTAATAGAGCATTAGAGTATCCCCCTCGCCCCCCGGACTTGACGCCTCATTATGTCGTATTGCTGTTTCATTGCATGACTCTTCACGCCCGTCCGTCCGAAATATGAGTTCATACCGTCCCATGAAGTCCCTTGTTGACAACCCCCGTCATCCTTTGCAACAAATGCCATGCGCGCGCGCTCGCTTATCAAACAATCAGCAATGTACAATAATTCCTGCGAGCGAACGGGACAGCATGCACGCGCGCGTCGTTGCGCGCGCATTCCGAAATCATTCAACAATCTGAGGCCCCGTACGGATTTCAAAATGGAGTGTCCCGAAAATAGTTTGAAAAAACATTGGTTTGGCAAGAGGAATGTTCAAAGACGCCTGCGCTCGCGCTCTTCCAAATTCTCAAGAAACAGCCACTCCTTCTTTTCAACATGTCCACCACATGCTAACACACGTGCCTCTCGCGCGCTCAAGTCGAAGTCATTCGAACGCCCTTGCGCGCGTGCTGGGGAGGGCACGATCTTCGTCAAACAATACCATGCGGGCCACTCGCGCGCGTCGGCCGCGCGCGCATGTCGAAATCTGCATTAGAACATTAACCGCCAACGCGAGGATACCATCATCGCCATCGGCGTGATCAGCATCGGCACAGTCATTGCCGTTGCCGTCGTCATAGTCATCATCGTCACCAGCACCGCTACTATTATCATCGTGTCTGGCGTTGTGGACGTCGCCATGATACCGCGCCCGCTGGATCACCGACTCGCACTGTAGCGCCCGCGCGCCAGCGCGGCTTGCGAGACGTGTTGGGAAGTCCCCAGCGGCCAGCGCCACCGCGGCGCGCCTGTCGCATCAGACTAGCTGGCCGCTCTGCGCGCGAGCCTGCGCATTAGCGCGGCCGCGGCGATGCGCCAGCCAGCGCCGAGCAGTCATCACTATCGACGCCTCATGGGCTTTGTAAAGTTTGGGGGTGGTGGGTGGGGTGCTTGCGCGAGCAGTGTGGTTGACAACTTCATGATCGGCAGGGTGAATTGCACAGCGTAGACCGCACCACATATATTGCAAAACATCGATTGCACAACATAGTTTGCACAACCTAGCTTGCATAGTGTAGAATGCACGACGTAGACTGCACAACAGACACCGCACAACATATATTGTTGGAACTACAATGTTTGGGTTCAACACGCTGGCCGCCATACATGAATACATATATACACATACAATTGTTGTGTACATATATGTACATGTGTCGGTGTCTGTAGATATGTTTGTAGGTGTATACACATATATGAGAGTATGTATACGACCTGGTGACCGGGTCCGGTGGGGGCTCTCCTGGGGACCTTGGACTCGATGGGGGGCCCTGGCTCCTGGGGGGTTTTCTCCGGGCTGGCGAAGCGCTCCCCGCACCCTCCTTCGGCCACCAGGATGCTTTCATCGGCCACCCGAAGACGGCCCCAACACAGGTTAAGAGTGCTCCAGTACGGCCCACTGGGCCCCAAGACGGGCTCCTCGCACCAGCCCGCGGCTCCCGGGACGGTCCAAGACGGCTCCGAATAGGCCCAATTCCGCCCTCACGCGCCCATGACGGCCTCAAGACAACCCAAGGGGTTCCGAAGACGCACCACCAGCCCCCCAAGATGAGCTCCAAGAGGGCTCCAAGAGACCTGAATTAGTGTTCTCCCATTGGCTGTTCGATGAACTTGTAGTTGCCACCCTTTCGGGTGTCCAACGCTCCAAAACACCCTCAGTAGCCCTCAAGATCACCCGTAGACGGCTCCAACACAGGCCAAGAGTACCCCAATGCGGTCCACCAGGCTCCCAAGACGGGTTCCCTGCTCCGGCCTTCGGCTCCCAGAGTGGTCCAACATGGCCCCGAATACACCCCACTGCGCCCTCACAAGCCCATGACTTTCTCCAGACGGCCCAAGGGCTTCTCAAGACGCGCGAGCAGGCGCCGAAGATGAGCCCCAAGAGTGCTCCAAGTGGCTGAAACGATTGATCTGCATAAGGTGTTCTAAGAGAGCTCGAGTTCTCGCGTTTCCGGGGGACTGCTCATCCCTCACCCCGGTGGGTTTGCGCCCTCGTGCCTTCACGGGGCTCTCTTTCTAGCGCGCCTGGTCCGGGGGGCCTTCCTGGGGCAACCGCGGGGGGAGGGCGGGCGGCATGTCAGAGGCGCTCCAGCGGGACACGGTCAACCAGGCCGAGGATGCGAGGATCGGGGGGGGGGTTAGCACCTGATTTCGTTTGTCTGTTAAGTTTTGCACACTGCGTGACTCTAGACACCTTCAGATTGCCCAGATTGCCCAGGCACTGAATCCACGCGTCGTGGACCAGCGTCCTTGCGGCCTCTCCTGTGGCCCCCGCGGCCCAGCACAGAGGTGCACCCTGCCCCCCGCGAGAGCAAAGCACAGACCGGACAGACGACAAGACCGACAGGCAGACAGCAAGGGCAGACAGACAGACAGACAGACAGACAGCACGGACCGGCACGACGACGACCGACCGACGGGCAGGCCCAAACCGACGGCAGACGACCGCAGCCTCTCAAAGGGGCACCACGCCCTGCAGACGCGATTCCCGCCCCCGCGGCACAGACAGGAGAAAATTCCCCGGTGCCAGAGGCCAGGAGTGGAAAAAGTTGATTGCGAGCGGCGCATTCGTCTGACTGCTCCTGCTTCCCAGACTTGCAGGCCAGGGGCGAAGAAGCCTCCCAGACCCTCCTTGAGAGGGGTACAGCCGAGCATCCGATTAGGAGAACTCCGCCCGAAAAACAGGACAGGTGTTTCTCAACCAGCTTGCCGGAAAGCTGGCCCAGCTTTTGGAGCACGTTCGCCCCTCCAGCGTCAACGACAGAAATTGTGCCAGGATCGTTTTAAGAAGGGAGGCTGGCCCAGCTTTGTTAATTGTCATTAGCTTGACCTTAGTTTCGGCTGTAGTTTGTGTACCTTTTCTGGAAACCTTCCGAGCATCCCTCGAGCGGGCTTTTCTGGGTCGGGGGGGGTCCGTCCAGCACCCTTACCGAAGCCCGCCATCATGGGGAGGGTTTTCTGGGGGGAGGAGGCCCCTCGAGACCAGGACCTTCAAAAACCGCCCGGGCCTTCCGCAACATGGTGGCTCCCCAACGTAGTGGGACGTCCGCTAGGCCTTCCGCAACATGGTGGCTCCCCAACGTAGGAGGTTTTCCGCCGGGCCATCCGCAACATGCTGGTCCTCCAACGTAGGAGGTTGTTCGCTGGGCCTTCCGCAAACTGGTGGTCCCCCAACGTAGTCGAATGTTCGCCGGGCCTTCCGCAACATGGTAGCGTCCCAATATAGGGGGGCTGTCCGCTGGGCCTTCCGCAGCATGGTGGCTCATCAGGGTCTTAAGCCTTAGAGTCTTCGGGTCTTCGGGTCTTCGGGTCTTCGGGTCTTCGGGTTCTCGGGTCTTCGGGTCTTCAGGTCTTCGGGCCTTCGGGTCTTAAGGTCTTAGGGTCCGAGGGACTGGGGGTCTGAGGGTTTTAGGGTCTTACGGCCTTAGGATCTTAGGGCCTTAGGATCTTAGGGTCTTCGGGTCTGAGGGTCTGAGGGTCTGAGGGCCTTAGAGTCTTCGGGTCGTCGGGTCTTCGGGTCTTCGTGTCTTCGTGTCTTCGGGTCTTCGGGACTTCGGTTCCTCGGGTCTTCGGGTCTTCGGGTCTTCGCGTCTCCGGGTTTGAGGGTCTTCGGGTCTTCGGGACTTCGGGTCTTCGGGTCTTCGGTTTTTCGGGTATTCGAGTATTCGGGTCTTAGGGTCTTAGGGTCTTAGGGCCTGAGGGTCTGAGGGTCTTCGGGTCTGAGGGTCTGAGGGCCCGAGGGACTGATGGTCTGAGGGTCTCAGGGTCTTAGGGTCTTCGGGACTTAGCCTCTTAGGGCCTTCGGGTGTTAGGGTCTTCGGGTCTTGGGTTCCTCGGGTCTTCGGGTCTTCGGGTACTCGCGTCTTCGGGTCCTCGGATCTTCGGGTCTTCGAATATTTGGGTCTCAGGGTCTCCGTGTCTTAGGGTATTCGGGTCTGCGGGGCTTGGGATGATCGGGTCTTCGGGCCTTCGGGTCTTCGGGTCTTCGGGCATTCGGGTCTTAGGGTCTTCGGGGCTCAGGGCCTTCGTGTCTTCGGATCTTCGGGTCTGAGGGTCTGAGGGTCTTAGGGTCTGAGGGTATTCGGGCCTTCGTGTCTTCGGATATTCGGGTCTTCGGGTCTTCGGGTTTTCGGGTCTCAGGTTCTCAGGGTCCCAGGCTCTTAGGGTCTTAGGGTCTTAGGTTCTTAGGGTCTTGGGGTCTAAGTGTCATAGGGTCTTGAGGTCTTAGGGTCTGAGGGCCTTCAAGCTTTCGGGTCGTCGGGTCTTAGATTCGCAGGGTGTCAGGGTCTTCGGGTTTTCGGGTCTCCGGGTCTTCGTGTCTTCGTGTCTTCGGGTCTTGAGGTCTTAGGGTCTGAGGGACTTCGTGTCTTCACGTCTTCGGGTTTTCGGGTCTTCGGTTCGTCGTGTCTTCGGTTCGTCGGGTCTTCGGGTTTTAGGGTCGTAGGGTTGTAGGGTCTTAGGGTCTTAGGGCCTTCGGGCCTTCGGGTCTTCGTGTCTTCGGGTCTTCGTGTCTTCGGGTCTTCGGGTGTTCGGGTCTTCGGGTCTTCGTGTCTTCGGGCCTTCGGATCTTCGGGTCTTCGGGTCTTCGGGTCTTGGTGTCCTCGGGTCTTCGGGTCTCCAGGTCTTCGGGTCCTAGCCTCTTCGGGTCTTCGTGTCTTCGGGTGTTAGGGTCTCCAGTTTGGGGGGTCTTGGGGTCTTGGGGCCTTAGAGTCCTAGGGCCCTAGGGCCTCAGGGTCTCAGGGTCTCAGGGTCTCAGGGTCTTAGGGTCTTAGGCTCCAAGTGTCCGAGGGCCTACCGGTCTTAGGGTCTTCGGGTCTCAGGGTCTTGGGGTCTTAGGGCATTAAGGTCTTAGGGTATTAGGATCGTATGGTCTCAGGGTCTTGGGGTCTTCAGGTCTCAGGGTCTTTGGGTTTTTCTGGTCGTTGGGCCTTGGGGCCTTAGGGTCTTATGGTCTTGGGTCTTAGGGTCTTCGCGTCGTAGGGTCTTAGGGTCTTCGGGTCTTAGCATTTAGGGTGTAGGGTTTGTCGTCCACTATCTCAGTTCGCAGATTTCTTGATGTATCCCACCCACCCGTGGCCCTATACATACCGAATTCAATTCATCGGCGACACGGGGGCGATGCCCAATCGCATTCCCAGGATGACGGCGACGTGCGCCAGCCCGCGCCACGGCTCGTTCGTGCCAGCGCGGCATGGACCCCACTGTTCCTTTCGGCCTCTTGACGGGGTCAAATGTCGTTGACGCCGCCGTCGTCGTCGACGCCGCCGCCGTCGTCGCCACGCCGCTCCCGCTTCGGCGCGGTGGGGCGCGCCCGGCCGGGCGACCTCTCGCGCGCTGGGCACGCCCGACGGGGCCCGCGCGCGCCGCGGCCGCGGCCGCACGGTGGGCGGGGGGGTGCTCGCGGGGGTGGGCCCGGCGCCCCCCTCGGTGCGACGCGCCCCGGGGGCACGTCGACGCGGGCGCAGGAGCGCGCGCGGGTGCGCCGAAGCGCACGAAGGGGCCCACAGCTGGGCTCTGGGCATCCACAGAGCCATACCGGGAGTGGAGTTCTGGCAGCGCGAGGAGCACGCAGTGGCTTATAGTTGGCGGCTCTGGGCGTCCAAAGCAGCACCAGGAATGGAGTCAGGGGAGCTCGAAGAGCACGAGGCGGCATACAGCTGGCTCTGGACATCAAAGATCCATGCCAGGAGTGTAGTTCTGGCAATTCGAAGATCACGATCCGTGTGCTGGCGCGCGTGAAATGATGGTTTCCTCATTTGCGCGCATAAAGGGCTTTAGGGTTTTCATATTTATAGGGTTTAGTTCTTAGTGTTTCGGGTTTAGGGTTCTGGGTTTAGGGTCTAGGGTTCACCAACTGGACCTTCCGTAACACCCAGCCGCTCTTTTCCAGAACATTTGGGCCTTCCGCAACACGGATCCGGGCCCTAAAAGAACGGCCGGACCTTCCGCAACGCTCGGCCGGGCCTTCTCAAGCCGAACGGGCCTTCCGCAACACGGGGACGGGCATTCCCAAACCGTCCAGGCCTTCCGCAACACGCAGCGGGCCTTCCGCAGTCCGGGCCTTCCGCAACACGGGGACGGGCATTCACAAACCGTCCGGGCCTTCCGCAACACGCAGCCGGGCCTTTCCAAAACGTCTGGGCCTTCCGCAACGTGGGGGCCGGGCCCTGAAAACCCATCCGGGCCTGCCGCAACACGGACGTCTCGCTGTTTTTACAGGCCTGTATTTTTGTTGAAAAACAACCCGAACTGGGGGTCCTTCTGGACCCCGCTCGCCCCCCCCGTCAATGGAGGTTTCCTGCAACCCTTCTCGAAATCAAACGCAAGTTTAAATGTTGACCGACACGCGAAACGCGGCCCGCGAGGTCAGATTTTTGTGGTTTACAGTCGCCAGTTTCGGCGCGACTCTCGAAAGTTTGGGGTCTCGGGGCGGCGCCGGGTCGCGGGAAAAACTTGCGTTTGATTTCGGGGAGGGATTTGGCATGGGGCGGGGGGGATCCACCCAGAACCCGCCCGACCTCCCCTCAAGGGGGGGTGGTTCTGACGGGGGGGGTTCGGGGGGGAGGTCCCCTCGGGCCCCCCCCGAGCCCTCCGTCGGGGGGATCTTCTGAGGGGGGCCGACTGGGGAGGGGTCTCCCTCCGAAGCCTTCGTCCCGCCTTGCCTCTCCCCCACCCCCCTCCTTCCTCCCTCCCCCCCCCCGCCGCAGCCCGCGAGGAGATCTCAGATCGCATCCTGAGCCTCGAGGGGGAGCTGCAGGGCGCACTCGAGAGGGCTGGCCGGAAGGCGCCCGAGGGGCACCAGCGAGGAGGAGAGTGACGATCAAGCAGTGGCGAAGCGTCCTGGCGTGCCTATAGCCCCACCAAGCAATTTTCTAAGAACTGTTTGTGGTTTCCACGAAATGTTCTTAGAACATTTCTGGCGGAGTCTGTCTTGTTTTAACACATCGGGAATATGTTCTAAGAACATTGTTTTTGTTATTGGAACATTGTTGTGCTCTAAGAAGATTTCGTGGTAGGACTACAGGAATGCCAGGACGGTCGGTCCCTGCTCAAGAGGAGGAGCCCCGCCCTCCTGACCCTGACGTGTTTCGGCACACCCCTCACGCTGCCTGCCCACCCAGGGGGCTCCATCTGTAGCCCCAGGGGGGTAACTCGCATGCCGTCCCCGTGCCCGCTCCGACACGCCGTTCGCACGTTGGACACGGATGAGGGGAGGAGGGGGAGAGGAGGAGGAGGAGGAGGAGGACGAGGAGGAGGAGGAGGAGGAGGAGGACGAGGAGAAGGAGGAGGAGGAGGAGGAGTTGTACCCCCTCAGGGAGCCATGGCCGCAGGGGAGGAGCTCGCACGCCGCCCCCCCCCCCCCCTGCCCTTTCGGTGCGCCCCCACGGAGAGCTCCGCCCACGCCCCCCCCCCCCCCGGGCAGGGCCGCCGCCCCCCCCCGTCCTCGTCGAGGCACGCCTCTCGCGCGTGGAGGGAGCTCCATCTCGCGCTGTGCCGAGTACTCTTCGTCGAGCGCGTCGCCGTGCGATGCCTCCTCCGCCTCGTGCGAGCGGCGCGTGCTGGGCCCCAGCTCCGCGGGGTAGAGAAGCTGCCGAAATGCAGGCGCAGGTGGCTCAGATGCAGGTCCACGCCGCGCAAATGCAGGTGATGTGTGTGTGTTCTCTGTGTGTGTGGAAGGAAGCAAGGACGGGACTGAAACGCCCATGCACCCCTGGGAGGAACTCGCATGCCAACCCTAGGGGAACAAAAGTGGCGTAAACATGAAGACTCGGAGGTCCTCGCGGATTTCTGGGTTCGGCGGCGAGGCCCCCCGGCGGCGCCTCCGGCGCCGCCCCTGGCGCGCTCCGCGCGCCAGGGAGAGGGGTCCAGCGCCGATCCGAGAAATCCGCGCGGACCTCCGAGTTTGTATGTTTATGCCACTTTTTGTTCCCCTAAACCCCCGTCTGTGATGTATGTCGGCACGCCTCTCGCAAGTCCCCCTGTGCCCCATAGGGAGGGCTCCACCTGTGGCCCCAGGGGGGAAAACTCGGATGCCCCTCCGTTTTTGTTGAGGGTACACCCATCATACGGATCGTGCCCGACATGGAGCTCAGTGTGCATCTACGTGCAGCCCGCAGTCCGCATTGCTCTGAACTTCATCCTTCCCGTTGCGCACGGTATCGAAGACGCCTACGGCGAATCACCGCCGCCCCCTGCCTTTTTGGAAGCGCCTATGTGGCCGAACGTTGAGGTCAGACCTGCCAAGCTATCGGACCATGTGTTCCCCGAATCGGTTTGGAAAGCCTTCGGGGAACACGTGGTCATCTTGAAGGTTATCTTGGCCGCCTGGAGGCCATTTTGACCCTTTCGGGCCTTCTTTGAGGACGTCTTGGAGTGCTCTTGGGCCGTCTTGGAGGCCACCTAGAGCGTCTTGGAGGCCTCTTGGGCCGTCTTGGGGGCCTCTTGGGCCGTCTTGGGGGCCTCTCGGGGCCGTCACTGATCAACCAGACTGTTGCGTTCTGACGATCCGGAATCGTGCCAGAACGCAATTCCTGGGACTTCAACACAGCGAATCAACGTAATTGTTGCACCCTCATAATCTTGAACCTCTCCAAAACACCATGTCTGATACGTTGGCCATGGGAATCCGCGAAACTCTTGCAATTTATAACAAGGAATGTGCGCGGCGCTCAGGCGACAGCCACATTTTGAAAACGAGCCGCCTTCAATCCATGAAACCCTTGCATTTGTTAATCGAATGCGCGCGGCGCTAAGGCGAGGGACACAGGTTGAAAACGAACCGCCCTCAAACCGTGAAACTCCTGCAATGTATTAATCGAATGTGCGGGGCGCTCAGGCGAGAGCCACTTTTTTGAAAACGACCCTCCCTCCGTCTGTGAAGCTTTTGCCAATTCTTCACGCTTCGGGTATCCGCACCAGCCCATTCAGAAACAATTTGCCAGGCGAGTTGAAGCGTTTTTGTGAGAAGTTCTCGGGGGTCTCCTGGAGCCATCTTGGGGCTTTCTGGAGGCCCTCTTGGGGCCCTCTTGGGGCTCTTTTGGGGCTCTTTGGGGGCCCTTTGGGCGGCGGCTCTGAGAGGTCTCTTGGGGCCGTCTTGGCACCCGTAGCTCAATAGGGAGGGGTCCTCTTTTCAGGTCCCCCCCTCGGAGGCTCAAACATTGCCTCTTGGGGCCTTCTTGGGGCGCTCTTGGGGTGCTCTTGGGCGTTCTTGGAGCCTTCTTGGGGCCCTCTTGGGCCCCTCTTGGGGCTCTCTTGGGCCGTCTTGGGACCATCTTCAGGCCTCGGAAGCCCATCAGAAGCGCAAAGGCCAGAACGCAACAATCAGTGATTATCCAGAGATTTTGGGGCCATCTTCAGGTGAATGGGTCGAGCTGTCCATGCGTCTTTCCCCTCTTGGGGCCTTCTTGGGGTCGTCCTGGGGGGCTCTTGGGCTCGTGTTGGGGGCCTCTTGGGCCGTCGTTGGGCTCTCTTGGGGGCTTCATGTGCCGTCGGCCGTCTTGGGGACGTCTTGGAGCGCTGAAAGCAAGAAAAGGCGAGAACCTTTGAATCCTTCAGACACATAAAACAAAACAATGATTTGTGCCTCTTGGGGTCCCCTCGGGGTGTTTTATTAGAGCCTTATTGAGGCGTCACTCTTGGGCCGTATTGATGCCATCTTGGGCAGTCTTGGACGTTCTTGCGTGTCTCTTGGGGCCTTGGTCGTGCGTCCTGCGGCCCCAAGAGGCACGCGACAAGCCCCAGGAGCGCCCAAGAACGCTCAGAACTCGGGGCTGTGGGTAACGAGTATGTATAGTCCCGAATGCCGAGGACTCCAAGGACCCTGAGGAAAGTCCGCTTCACTTCATGGCTCGAGTGACGATGGCGGATACATATACCTACGAGATCACCCTTTGAGTAAAAACGAGGTTGGGGAATGGGCACAGCTTTCGGTTTGCGATTGGTGTCGGATCGTATCCGTCATAACTCTATCTACCGATCGCGAGGTGCCACTATTCATCCATCGGCCACACCGATCAACATGTGATTCGATTATCATCTATCGACCTCACCGTCACCGTACCTGCCTGCCTCATTGTCTTTCCATCGGTTCCCACCACGCGGCGACCGTGGGGTAATCACGGGCGACCCCTGGCGTACAGTCGGGCCTGTCCCATCGACAGGAGGAAGATGCAAATACAGGAGATAAAAAAAACAACATAGTCTGGGGACGATGTTTGGGGTATTTTTGTTTGGCATTTGTTGGGCTGCCCGACCGAAAACCCTGGCGCCCACCACCAGGCGCTCGGCCGCGGCGGCAGCGCGCCCGCCGCACGGCGGCGGGCTCGGCGCGCCCGCGCGGCGCAGCGCGGCCCCGCACGCCGGCGCCGGCGGCTGCGCGTGGCGGCGGCGGCGGCGGCGGCGGGCGGCGGCGGCGGCGGCGGCGCGGCGGCTGCAGCGCGCTGCCGCCCGTCGGAGGGGCCCGGCACGCGCGCACGCGCGCGGGGGCGAGGCGTGGAGGTGCGCGCAGAGGGTGTAGGGGAACAGAAAGTGGCATAAGCATAAAAACTCAGAGGTCCGCGCGGATTTCTCGGATCGGCGCTGGGGCCCCCCGGCGGCGCCTCCGGCGTCGCCCCTGGCGCGTTCTGCGCGCCAGGGAGGGGGGTCCAGCGCCGATCCGAGAAATCCGCGCGGACTTCCGAGTCTTTATGCTTATGACACTTTTTGTTCCCCTAGGGTGGGCGACCGGGGGGGTGGTCGTGGGCGGGCGGCGGGCAGCACGTGGCGCTGTCGGTGGGGAGGTGGCTCGCGCTCTTGGGGGGAGCGCCGCGCCAGAGGAGGAGCACATGTGCCCCTGGCGCTGCCCTGCCCTCGTGTTCCCTCTTCGGGCCTCCTGGGAGGCCTTTGTCGCCACCGCTGGATTCGCCTTGGAATTCTGGTCAGAACGCACCCCAGGAGAGGTCCGGGGAGTAGCCTTAGCGGGATCGGTACCGTATGGCCTTCCCATCACGGCAGGGTGCGGCTTGAGAAACTTGCTGGGGTGGACCTCGGGAGGGGTCTGGGGGCGCTCTTTCAGTGGACTCCTGTGGGTCGAGACGACTGGCATCCTCTCGAAGATGGCACGAGGCTTCCTGGAAACGGGGCGGGGGCTCCTTCGGTCGAACGGCACCAGCCCATGTTTTTGGACACCCGAAATGGGTACCGAAAGAATGGGTACAATGCCCAACAGCAAATGTTGTCCCAAACCAACAGCGGCCGCTGTTGGGCAGGCGTCCTTCTGTCTCAAATGGACACAGGCCGCGGCGGCGCGGACAGCGAGTCCTGTTCAAAATGAACAAGATCCGCTGTTGGGCATGGTACCCATTCTTTCAGTACCCATTCCGTGCGTGCCGAATGTTTGCCAGGTGCTGAGGCTTTTGACCGTCGGCTGACAAGAAGCAGAAGGCGCCGCGTGCCGCCGATGCCCGGCTCAAGACGCAAACGTGACCCCATCTGCAATCTGGAAGCCCTCGTGAAATCTCTGGGGAAACTGCAGCGGCAGCAAGAGCGACTGCGTCGTAGAAGGGTGTCCGGGGTCACTCGGCCTCAACAGGCGACCGAGCACACCGAACCAGCACAGCATTGCGGACACGACGACGACGATGACGCAGATGATGAAGAAGCCGACTGCGACGATCACGCGGAGTGAATAGGGTGTGAGTCGGGCCAGAACGGAGTGATTCCCCATCCACTGTGTTTGTGGGGCGGAGTGTTTATCTCAGACCGTGAATTACCTACACCGCTTTCGCTTCCAGGCAAAACCAAGCCATACCACGCGCCTCCTTGTCAAGCGGTCTGATCAGTACAGGCTGCAATTTGGCATCGTTTGGTATCTCTTGGAAGCGAGGGTGGTCAAAAGCGAGGGAGGTTTGTTTGCCCCCTATCATTATCATCCTGTCACATATCGTATTGTATTATTCCAGGGTGCGAGCCCCGGGGCTCGGAACCGCAGCCGGACCGGAAAGCGCTCGCTAGAAGAGTCTGCGGGGGGCGGGGGGGTCTCGGCGGAGGACCTGCTTCAGGAGGGGGAAACACACACAGACACATTTCATCGTGGACTCCCCCGAAAATATGGGAAAATATGGGAAACCGGGGGGGGAAGACAGACATCCAGAGCATATGGGAAAATATGGGGGATCCTTTTGTATTTGTGTGTATCTATCCGTGTGTCCTTGGGCCCCTTTGACATGTTGCGGTTCAAACTATAGCACCGCACGTGTCAGACGCGGGGCCCGACCCCACCCGTGGGCCCAGGCGTCGTCGTGCCTGCGCCTCCCTGGCCAAAAGGCCCGGCCCGGCTCGGCGGCGGTGGGCCGTCGCCGCTGCGCTCCCTTCTCCCTCTGGGAGTCCGCGCGGCGCGCGGCGCCCGCCGCCGAGCACGCCTGTGGCGGCCCAGCACACTTTACCAGCCTCGAACGTATCGCTACCCCTAAGATTGACACGCCAAAAGGCGATGACAATCGTAGGGATGCGCCCTCGAAAAATAAGCGAATCCCTAAGAGTGGCATCGTGATGAGGAGGTGCCCAGCATAGGGGTAGGGATATGTTCCAGGCCGGTAAACGCTGGGAGGGTGCCGCGCGCGTGATCGCCGGAGCCCCCTTGCCTCCCGGCAGCCGAGGTGGCTGCACGGCCGCGCCGCGGCCGCCTCGCCGAGGAGCGGGGTGCGGGGGCGCAGGGGAGCGCAGGGGGGCGGGGGCGGTGGGGGAGGGGCGGGACTCGGACGATCCAGGGGGGGCGACGGGGGGGAAATAGGGGGGGGGCTACGAGACTTAAGCTGCGCGCAGCTGGCTGCGGCCCCGCCGCCGGACGCATTCCTCGATATACGTTGGCGCCTCTGGCGCCGGGAGGCGCCGGAAAGACCAGCTGCGCGAGCGCTGCTTTTCCCACCTCCTCGTCCGATCCGAGGCGAGAGGACGGTGCGGTCGGCTCCCCCCAGACTCGTTCGCGCGCCGCAAGAAGAGTGCGGGCGGAAGGTCTGAGGCTGTTGTCTGCCTCTGGGGGCCCTCGCCGGGCCCCACGTCCCTCCTCGAAATCCAACGCAAGCCTTTCCCGCGATGTGGCGGCGCCCCAGGACCCCAAACTTTCGATATATGCACTTCGAGACTGGCGACTGGAAGCACGAAATTAAACTCTGACGCCTTTCGCGCGTCGGTCAACATTGCAAGGTTGCGTTTGATTTTGAGGAGGGTTGCAGGACCGTGACAAGGACGATTCAGGATGAAAACTGGTCCTGGTGAAAGGTCGGGGCTTCTGGGGACCCCGCAATGAAAACGCCAGGATGTCGCAGGTCCGTGATATCGATTGGCAACTACACAGACCCACCTCGTTTCTCCCCCTTTTCCCTCCTCATGGAGAGGCGGAACAGCATCCTCACGAAGGACCCAACCATAGGCAAGGGCGAGTACCGCGGGGCAGGTGGGACGCAGGAGGGGGGAGTTCCTTTGTGAGGTCACGGAACGTGTGAGGGGTGTGCCGAAATGGGAGGGGAAATGAATGCGGACTTTGTCCATGGGCCTTCAGTGGAGCTCCCTGCGGGGCCCGAAATGGGCGTTCCGAAATGGGAGGGGGGATGCATGCGAACACTGACGCAGGAGCCTTCGGCGGAGCTGCCCCTGCCACAGGAGCCTTCGGTGGGGCTCCCTGCGGGGCCACGAAACGTGAGTGGGGTGTGCCAACGTGGGGTAGGGCCGCCATGAGGGCGCTGCTACTGGGGCCTTCCGTGGAGCTCCCGGTGGGGCCACGAAACGTGTGAGGGGTGTGCTGGAGGGGCGGGGCCGCCATGCTGGCGCTGCCTCTGGGACCTTTGGTGGAGCTCCTTATGTAGCCATGAAAAGTGTGAGGGGTGTGACGGAGAGGGGCGGTGCCGCCATTCGGGCGCTGCCATTGGGGCAGGTAGAGCTCCGTTCGGGGCGACGGAACGTGTGAGGGGTATGCCACAATGGGGCGGGGCCGCCGTGCGGGCGGTGCCACCAGGGCGTGGAGAGCTTCCCTCTGGGGCCACGAAACCTGTGTGGGGTATGCCAAAATCTGTGAGGGGCCGCCATGCGGGCGCTGCCGTTGGGGCCTTCGGTGGAGCTCCCTCTGGGGCCACGGAGCGTGAGCGTGTGAGGGGTGTGCTAACACGGGCGGGAACATGAATGCGGACTCTGCCACTGGAGCCTTCAGTGGAGCTCCCTGCGGGGCCCCGAAGCGTGTCAGGGGTGTTCCGAAATAGGAGGGGGAACGCAAGGAAAGCCTGCCAGAGGAACCTTCGGCGGAGCTGCCCCTGCCACAGGAGCCTTCGGTGGGGCTCCCTGTGGGGCCACGAAACGCGTGAGAGGTGTGCCGGAGAGTGGCGGTGTCGCCATACGGGCGCTGCCATCTGCCATTGGGGGCTTCGGTGGAGCTTCCCTTGGGGCCACGAAGCGTGTGATGGGTGTGCCGAAATGGGTGCGGGGCCGCCATGCGGGCGCTGCCACTGGGGCCTTTGGTGGAGCTTCCCTGTGGGGCCACGGAACGTGTGAGGGGTATACCAACATGGGGCGGGGCCGCCATGCGGACGGTGCTACTGGGCCCTTAGGTGGAGCCCCGTATGGAGCCACGAAACGTGTGAGGGGCATGCCAACATGGGCTGGGGCCGCCATGCGGGCGCTGCCATTGGGGCCTTCGGTGGAGCTTCCCTTGGGGCCACGAAGCGTGTGAGGGGTATGCCGAATTTGTTGCGGGGCCGCCATGCGGGCGCTGCCACTGGGCCTCCGGCGGAGATCCCAATCTGGTCACGAAGCGTGCGTGGGGCGTGCTGAAATGGACATGCGGAGGTCAGAGGCAGGGATGGGAGAATGGAGGGAGGGAGCAGCGGGAGGAGTGATGACGCGGGGCGCTGTCTTTTCAAAACGAGGGCCCAACTTCACAGCATGGTTTGGTTAGAAAAGGAGGGGGTAAGGAGGCGCAAGGGGGACATTGTTCTTCACTGTGACTGCGCTTGTTGGGCCGAGCAAACTGGTGGCAGGCTGCTTTCAGAGCTCGACGTTCGAGCAGCAGCACCCCAACAGTAAGCAGATGGCTGCTTCTCGATAGCTCCTGAGGAAGTCGCATTCTGAGCCCAGTTCGTCGAAAGCACTGCTCGGTAGACTTGCTGTCCCAGCTCGCGCAGGAAGGAGGTGGACCTGCGTAAAAGCTCGATTCCTGTGTAGTGTTGCTGTCGCTTGGTAGACTTCGACGGAGGCGGACCCTCGTAAATGTTCGATTTTTGCGTTGTGCTCCTGTCGCTTGGTAAACTTGCTGCCCTGGCTTGCGCAGGAAGGAGGTGTAGCTTCGTAGCTGCTTGATCCCAACGTAGTACCCATGTCGATTGGTAGACTTGCTGTCCCAGCTCGCACAGGACGGAGATGGACCTGCGTAACTGTTCGATTCTTGTGCAGTGCCCCTGTCGCTTGGTGGATTTGCTGTCCCAGCTCGCACAGGCAGGAGGTGGCATTGCGCAAGTGTTCGATTTCTGCTCAGCGCTCCTGTCGCTTGGTAGACTTGTTGCCCCAGCTCGCGCAGGAAGGAGGTGGACCGTCAATTCTGTTCGTCTAGGCCTCCTAGATGGGGTCCGAGTGGACGAGGTCGGAGGATCTCGCCGCATCGCCGATGCATCGGCGATGCGGCTCGCTGCGGAGCCCAGCTTTCTCCACGCCGACGGCGCCGATGCCTTGCCGACGTCGCCGATGCATCGCCGATGCATCGCCGATGCATCGGCCGTGTGTCGCCGCTGTGTCGGCGATGCGGTGCGATCCTCGTTTCCCATCTAGGAGGCCTCCAGTTCGATTCTTGCGCAGTGCCCCGTGCGGCCGCCGAGGAGGAGGAGGAGGAGGAGGAGGAGGAGGAGGAGGAGGAGGAGGAGAGAAGGGGGAGGAGGAGGGGGAGGGGGGAGGAGGGGGAGGGGGGGAGGAGGAGGAGGAGGAGGAGGAGGAGGAGGAGGAGGAGGAGGAGGAGGAGGAGGGGAGGAGGAGGGGGAGGAGGAGGGCATCTAGGAGGCCTCCAGGGTCCGCCGACCGCCCCGTGCGGCCTGCCGGGCGGCGCCGCCTTCCGACGCCCCACCCCTCCCCCCAGCCCTCGCGCGGAGCTCCGGGCCGCGCTCCTCCTCCCCTCCTCTCCTCCTCTCCCTTCTCCCCTCCTCCCTCCTCTCCTCCCTCTCCTTCCCTCCCTCCCTCCCTCCTCTCTCCGTCCCGCGTCCCGCGTGCCTCGTCCTGTCGACGAGACGTAAGAGTGACCTTTCGCCAGAGTGATCTTCTGGTGCGGGCACAGATTGGCGGCCACTTCCAACGAGGGCCAATTCCAACGAGGGCCCGCACTGGATTCACTAATCCCTCCAAACTGCGTAAGGACCCTGTCCTCTGTACCCCCGCCCGATACAACTGCTTCAGAACGGAGGGACAGTGGATTCCAAGATGGGCCCTCGGATGGCCGAAAGCGACGCGGTAGCAGCGGCTTGCGCGCCCAGGTTTGGTCTCCCCCGCGCCCCCCAAAAAGCCGCGCACCAGAGGTCACTCTTACCCAGGGTCGCTCTTGCGTGTAGCCGATGGTCCACGTCCCGCGTCCCTCGTCCCTCGGCCTGTCTCCTCCCCCAGTCCTCTTCCCTGTGAGCGCACGTTGTTCATGGCTAAGTCTTCGACAAGTCTTTTTGATTTTGGGGGGGGCCAGAATCCTTGCATGTCTGATGGTTCTGTCCTGCGCCTCTTCCTGGCCACAGGGGGGGGGCCAGGAACAGTGAGAAACGAGCACAACTAGCAATGAGCACGATCAGAAATGGACGACGTGTACCGGGGGCGTGCGAAAACATGACCGCGACGACGAGAGCAAAGCCGTCAGCCGTGGACTCCCCCCTGTCCGACCCCCCCCCCGCCCCCCCCCCCCGTTGCGCAAAGCCGGCCCGCGGGCCGGGCGGCGCAGTCCGCGCCTGCATCCAGCTGTGCACAACGGGGCGCGGGGGGGGGGGTTTGGGGCGAGGGGCGCGGCGCGCCGCGCGCTGGTTTCGCGCTCGACTCCTTGCGCGTTCCGAGATGGAACCGGAGCCAAAGAGCAGCCCGCGCGGACTTTGCAGGCGCGTCTTTGTGCGTAGTCGCTCGCGTAGATGGTAGTTTCTGTTCGCACGCACCGGTACCTCCCCCTGTCCCATCCGAGGCCAGTCGGAACGGCGGGCCGGGCGTTTCGCCCGAGACTTCTTCACCACTTGCGAGCCAGAAGCTGCGGAGCTGGCAACAGCTTCACAGATGGAGGGCGGGTGGTTCTCAAAGTGTGATTCTCGCTTCAACGTCGAGCACATTCGTATTCACAAATGGCAAACGATTCCAGGATGGAAGGCGGGTTGTTTTCAAAATGTGGCTCTCGCTTCAGCGCCGCGAACATTCGAATCCATAATTTGCCAGTGCTTCACGAATGGAGGCCTGGTGGTTTTCAAAATGCGGCTCTCGCTTCAGCGCCACGCGCACTCGTTGTAACAACTTGCAAGGACTTCGCGGATTGAGGGCGGGTCGGTGTCAAATTGTGGCTGCCGCGTTGGCGCCGCGCTCATTCGTTGTAAATATGTGCAAGAGTTGCCCAGATTGGGAGGTGTTCCTTTTTCAAAGTTGATGCTCTCGCCTCAACGCCGCGCACATACGTTTCAAAAAAATGGTATGGCGAAGGACCCACCCATATGCACTTGTGAAAACCGTTGTTTCGCGTATCGGTTCTGGGGGATCTCCTCATGGGACCATGAAGCATGCGAAGTGTGTGCCGATGTGGGGCGGGGCCGCCATGTGGGCGCTGTCACGGGTTTTCTGCGCGGAACCCGCTATGGGGCCGCGAAGCGTGTGAGAGGTGCGCCGCGCAATGGGGCGGGGCCGCACCTCTTGGACGCCCCCGATTCGACGCCACTGTCGGAGTCGCCATTCTCGTCGCGCCAACGGGCGAGGTGAGCCAACCACAGCGCATTAAAGCGCCTGTTGCGCTCCAGATGTCAGGCCTGTCGCCCCCAATGGGCAGCCACTGGCGCGTTTGACGCTTCCAACGCAGACCTGTCCATCACTTGAACACGTCAGGCCTGACGGTGTTCAACGTGGGGTGTGCTGCAACATGTGAATTGGCAGGCGCGGCTTGGACAGCGATGGTTCCGCCACAGCACATGCAACGAACAAGCCTGAAGTCGCCAGCATTTTCTACGCACATCACAAAGTATTGGGCACCAGTCGGATCCAAACGAAATGTTGCGGCATTCGGTGGCCGGTTCCCCCCAAAAAAACAGCCACCTGGTCACCTGTTATACGACATCCCTTGCGTTTCATAATATGGCGGTTCGTTCCCCACCTGACAGTTACACTTCGGGGTCGTTAGATTTTCAGAACGGACCTCCCGGCCCACCCACCCTGCATACCGCGGCCACCAAATCCACAGGTTCATCGAGAATCCCACGAGACCCCGCCTCGCGCCAACCCGCCCGCCCTGCCTACCGCGGCCGCCTGATCCCCAGGTCCACCAAGAATTCCCCAAGACTCCCGCCTCGCCCCGTCGACGAACACGACAGAACCTGACAAACTGAAAATATGACCACATATCAGATGCTAATATAATTTAGCACTGCGTAACAGAGTTTAACACGCCACATCACAATGCAAGATAACATAGTTGAGCATGGCGATGCACATGAACACATCACAAAACACACCATCACCCAGCATCTCATAACAGACTGCTGCATGCCATAGCAAGCTTTACCATGGCAGAGCGCGGCATACTCCATTTTACATGATGAACAGAACACTTCCTCGCATAATGCAATAACAGGATATGTCATTCCATCACGAAGCATGGCAAGACAGAGCATTACATAACACAACATAGCAACGCATGCAATGACAAAGCTGCTCAGACGTAACACATTTTATGTTTCTACAACCTAGCATTATACATGTACCATGCCAACTCTTCGTCGCCATTTTGGTTCAATATGGCGGGGAATGGGCAACAGCTCGAGTCCACGGGGCTTTTGCTCGCCGTCTCTCCCGTCACAAGCAAAAGTTCGACTTCTCGCGCGCCCTGGGCGCACAGTGATCCTCGTCCGTAGGTCCCTGCTCGTCTTCAGTTGCAGCCCCACCTGAGCAGGGGATGATTCTCCTGAGTGCCGATGCTCCCCGCAGCTGGGCGCCTGGCGGCGGCAGTGGCGGGCGCAAGCGTTACTTCCAGTGCTGTTTCGTTTGCAAGTCCTGGCGGCGCCGAGGTGGCAGGTGCAGGCGGTGGCGACCCGCTGCAGCAGCCCGGTGCAGACCCATGGCTTAGCAAGCGTGCCCGAGCGGAGGATGGCGCTCCTCTACCTCGCACGCCCCGTACCTCTGACGACGGCCAGCCCATCGACCCCATGGTGGCACTCAACGCAGCGATCGCGGCCTCCCAGTAGTTCCTCACGAAGCAGCTGGATGCCAAGCTGGCATTGGTCAAGGCAGAGGTCATTGCCAACCTCGGAGAGCAGCTCAAAGGTCCCCTCGGCGCCGTGGCCCCCCAGCAGTGCGCACAAAACGAGCAGCTCCGTGGTGACATTCACTCCCTGCAGGCCACCACGCAAAGTCTCGAGGACAGCAACAGGAATATCTGGGGGCAGATGGCCGAGCTGCGACGTCAGCTACACACGCAGGAGGCTGAGGTCCCGATCGAAGCCTACGAGAACCGATTCGAGTGGGACCGCGACGCCGACGCCAGCATCATCGTGGGCATGGCGGCGGGGAGCTTCACGACCGAACAGTTCAAAGCGAGCGTACAGCCAATCATTGAAAGTTGCGAGCTCGAGGGCGGCCAGTGGGATGCTCGCGGTCGCAGCCCCGCGACACGATTCGTGCTCCAGTTCTCGGGTGGTGCCAGCGCGGCCGCGCGCAAGGTCTGGACATTCTACAGCAAGCTCAAACAGGCCGACAGCAACTGGATCAGCACCGAGGTCCGCAGTGTCCACGGCCAGACCTCCAGGCCCTAACTCGGCCTCGACCGCTCTGCGGAATCGGCGCGCAGAGAGCCGGGAAGCTCGCTCCATTTTGGCGAGAGGTCGCCCCTGGCCTTAGATGGCGCGCTGATCGTCAGCAGGGCATCCTCTACTTCAACAACATGCCAGTGGTCTCTGTGATGGTGGGAGCCACCCGCGATCTTCTCTTACATGCTATTTGCCAAACAGGCGCCGGCCTCAATGGCGAATTCCGACGCGCGGAACTCGCGCCTGGCCGAGTTCGACGGTTTCGCATCAAGATCGACTCCGACGGGGATACGCTGCCCCCCATGGTTCTCGTCTACAGCATCCACAACTTCAGGCTTACCGAGCAGCAGGTCCGCTGGGTCACTGCATCGCTACCCGCCGAGCTTTCGGTGGCGGAAGCCCAACCAGATCGCATCCCGATCGTAATCATGGGCGACTTCAACTTCATGGATGCGGCACTGTTGCAGAATCAGACGCCCCTCATCAACGAAGGCCGCCTTCCCCGACTCCGTCGGCGCAATCCTCAACGTCAGCTCCCGTGGGAACCGGCGGGAACGACCATGGCGGAGATCGACCCCGAGATACCGACTCACTACTCTGAACAGTCGCAGCAGCGCACTTCCATCGACAGGGTTTACATCGGCATGCCGCCCTGGATGCTCATCTAGCGGCGCGCGCGCTGACCTGCCCGCGCAGCCAGATCGGCCCGCCGCCCAGACAAACGCCTGGGCGCTCAACCCGTGCCGCAGTATTCTTTGAGCATCCACTCTTCGGGTCCTATGTGAAGCTGGTCGCAGACCACCTACAATGGCGTGGCCGTCCGCCCTTCCTCCGGCGCAAAGAAATCAAACGCCTCCAGCGCGAAGCTGCTAGATTGATGGGAGACGACTTCACCAATGCGCGGGCCCCGTGCACTGCGGTGGCCCTCGCCGCTTGCCGGGCGATCTCAAGTGGGCCGTCTGGACGAATGACTTCAATGCCGCTCGGACGCCCCATGCTCGGACAGCGCTGGGCGCGGGGCATCTAGGCACCTCCGACAAGGACGACGTCGCAGCGAAGGACGCGGTGGCGCCCAGGCGGCAGCTCGAAGGACTGCAGCGCGAATTCCAAGACCAACGGTTGGAAGCCATTCAGGCAGAAGGCAATGCCCAGTCCACCCCCAAGAAGGAACGCCGACGCTTGCGCAATATGGATCGCTCGCCCCAGCGCCGCGGCAATGGGCCCCCTCGGGCAAGATGCCCCAGCTCAAGGCCATCGGTGCACTTCAGGACCATTCCGCCACGTCTTCCCCCCCCGAGATGATCGCTGATCTCCGAAGGCAGTGGGCTTCAGTATCCCAGGCCAAGCCGAGCGACGCGAACAACGTGCAGTGCTACTTGGAGAAGCACGGCACCCCCTATGACTGCGTGGAAATGGACATGTCCACCCTAGGCAATCTGCAGCACCTGATCAAGCAACTGAACAACTCGGCGCCTGGCCCTGACGGACTTCCCCATGGCATGGGAGAAGACACCGCAGGCTGCGCAGATCCTCCTCAATGTCACTATCGAGATCATGAAAGGCCCCCCTGCGCCTCCAAACTTCAATGGATCACTGCTGGTCTTCGCGCCGAAAGGCAAGGAACCTGAAGACTGCCAGACCGCGACAAGTCCGGCGAAGGTGGCCCGCCCGCTCTCTTTGGAGGACACCGGCTACAAGATCGCGGCGGCTATGAGCAACGCACGAATGAAGTCAATCATTGCGAAGTCGGCGCGCCGCGCGCAGAAAGGCTCCCTCCCCGACGCGCAATGCGTCGAGCTCGCGGTGACGATGGGCGCCCGAGACCGCATTGCCGCCATGGCACTCAAAGCACTGGAGAGCGACCCACTCATGATGACGTTTGGCTCCGGCGATGCGTTCCCGTCGACGTGCCGCGACTTCCTCCCTCAAGTGCTCCGGCATGGCGGCTGCCCCCGTAGTGTCCTCAACGTGGTCGACGCAATCTACGTGTCCCCGCTGGCGTGGATCAACCTGAGTGGCACGATGCAGGTTTTCTGCCGACTCGCCTCTAGCATCCAGCAGGGATGCCCCATTGTCTGGGGCGTTCTGGGCGGCCGGCATGGACCCCATCATCGAGGACCTCTTCCACCGCGCGCGCCGCCTCAAGCGGAGGGTCGGCGGAATCTGCGCCGGCGACGCGGGCGCGGCCCTTCCCTCGATGCAAATGTCCCGCCCACTGAGCAGTACATTCTATGCTGCGAAGCACCTGGCGCGCCTGGCCCTCGAGGCGCTCGCGCGTCAGATGGCCCCGCCGGCGGCGGTGCACTCCACTTACCTAGAGACGCGGGTCCAGACGAAGCTGGCCAAGCTGGCGCCGCGCTGGGCCAACGCGCAGGTTGCGCCAACTGCGAAGTACCTCGGAGCGTTGCTTGGCCCCTCAGTTACGAGCGACGCGCGCTGGAAGAAGGCGGTGGCAGGTTGCAAGCACATGCAACCAAGGGGCGGTGACGAAAGCATCTTACTTTGGACAGGTGCTAGATTGGCCCAGCACGCTGCGTCGCCAAAGGCCATGGGTTCTTCATCGGCCGCGGCATCTTCCTCCTCAAACGTTCCGCCGCGAAGATCTTCTAGCGCTGGGGCAATGGCCACCTCTCAAAGCGCACGCCATGGAGATCATGAGCTGGGCCACCCTCATGCGGGGCGCGAAGGATGCCATCAGGAACTGGGGCCTCTGGCTGCGGCGCCTCCAGAGCAGTGGGGCGCCTCTCGCTGGCCCAGCTGGCGAAGCCTGATCTTCTGGCGCCGTCGCGCAGGAAGGAGGCGCCCATGGTCACTGCGCTGCAACAGGCTGCATGCGGATTCAAGCATCTGGGCAGCCAGAACCCGACGGCCACGGTCGGCGCGAACGAACTGAGCGCATGGCGCGCGGAGAAGGCCAACATACTAGCCAGCAAGCCGTCGGCTCGCCTCCGCATGCAAAGATCCTTTCCGCGCCCGCCTCGCTGCTTCGCTCCTTCAGCCCTCCCTCATCCCGACCTGCCTCTCCCGATTCCAGTCTTGAGTTCTTGTGGGCATTGTTGTTCGCAAGAGCCAAGTCGACTGGGGCTCGACCCTGAGCTTGGTCAAGACTATTCCCTCTCGCTTGCCAGTCGGCCCTTCTAAAAACCTGGGCTGGTGGATGGGCGACAAGTCGTCGACCCCGCCGTGCGGGGAAGGACCAGGCATGTGTTTCCGGCTGCCACAGCTGCGAGAAGTCGAGAGCCATCGACGTTATGTCCCACTGCTCGTGCTGCCCACATGTGGTTCGCGGTTTGCTCCGCCTGGCACAATAGGACCCTTGCCCCGAGTGTCGGACCACACGCTTTGCCCTTCCTTGGAGAAAATCCGGGTGATCTCAGGATGGCTCTAGAGCGCGTCGTACTCCGTTTCCATATGTACAACATGCAGGCCCACCCCCCGAAGGAGCAATGGGCCAGGCCAGAATCTGCGCTGGCCAGCGCACGTGCTGCCCGAGTGCTCAAACTCACTACATGTGCGCCAGCATAGCTGATTGGCTGGCGCCTTCATATACGAGTGACTTACCATGCCAACCCATGCTATAGCATGGCAGGGGAGAACCTAACATAGCACAACACCACATCAACTAGCATTCAATACCATGACAAATCGTACCATGACAGAGAGTGGCATCCAATACTGTACAGTATCAGGGCATACTAAAGCATAACACCATCACAGAGCAAACCATCACACAACATAGCAGAACGGATACTACCATAGCGCAGCATAACCACGCACGCGAGGAAAGAGCGGATCATACAGGACACGGCAGGGCACAGCACACCATAACACAACATAGCATATCATGACAGACCGTACCACGAGCTAATATAGCACCACGTAACCAGAATATGGCATAACATAGCACCACCCAAATACAGCATCACAGCACCTATCGCTTCAACCCGTGACAAGGCATACCAGAACAGAGCGCGGCATACCACATTATGAACTAGGAGAACATCGCATAGCATAGCATAGCATATCATATCATATCATTTCATTGCATATAATTACATGCCTTGACGGAACAGGCCACGACGTAAAGCCGCATCGGATATCGCGTAGCACAACATCGCAAACCATGACGTAGTGGTGCATCGATTAGTATAGCATAACAGGTCATAACAGAGGGTGCCAGCAGTGTTTCACGATTTCTGCCACACCGGCAACGGATGTATTATAACATCATAGGCCACATCATCCTGCAGGGGAGCATCATGTCATCACAGACCATATCATCATACATTGAACTGATCACAACGTCACCAGCGTAACATAACGTACGTTTTACACGATTGCTACCAGTACGCCCGCGAGCTAGGTATAACATCATAGATAATAGTTCCATGCGCGAAGTATGCCATAACTGATCAACTCATACTATAGTATAATGAACTGGCCATCGCGTAAACAGTATCACCTGGGATACGTTGTCCTTGCCGGTTATCTGGTCCAGCCGCGCCCCCCGTTCACCCCGGGATAACGTGACTTTATCTTTAATATGTGCCGCCCGCGCCCCCCACAGATGACCCCACCTTCCCCCGCCCCCGCCCCCCCGGATTATCTGGGCAATCGCCAAACAAACAGGAACGACGTCCAGCGTCTCGACCAAACAGCCTGGACGGGTGCTCTTCGTCATCCTCGCCACCCCTCTGGCACTCTGGGCCTCCTAGATGGGGTCGGAGGATCGCGCCGCTTCGCCGATGCATCGGCGTTACGGCTCGATATGGAGCCTGCTTCATGTCGACGTCGCTGATGCATCGCCGACGTCGACGATGCATCGCCGGTGCATCATCGATGCATCGTCGATGCATCGCCGATGTATCGGCGATGCGGCCCGATCCTCCGACCCCATCTACTCGGACCCCATCTGGGAGGCCTCGAATGTCATGGGCCTCCTTCTGGCACCCAGGGCCGCCAGGCCGAGCCCACGATCTGGGGTGGAATCGCGGCACCGGTCCCCGGGCGTGGGATCAGCAGCTGCAGGGGCCGCGCATGTCGGGGGCGGAAAAGAGGGGGGTGATGACTAGGGGGGCGTGGATATCATGGCGGGGGCCATGATATTTCCCAGATTTTATGGCGCCTCTTCTTATTTCATTACGTCCCTGGCCCCCCCGCTGGGCGGCGCACATGCCGCCGGTCAAGATTTGCACCCCCCCCTCTTGGACACCCCCCTCTTGGCCGCTCCCGAGCATGGAGGTGGACGGGACTGGGGGCGTCGAGGGCATGGCCAGCGACTTGTGAAGTTCTTCGCGGTGTAGCGCACGGCGGGGCGCCAAGCTTACAATGAACCAGTCTGGCTCTGGTCTGCCTGGTCTAGTTGGTCTGGTTTGAGCTTCGTCTTGCAGTCTGACCTTAGGATCCGAACTAGAGTGGTTTGGGGGAGGTCCGGCGAG